>CM042438.1:7655289-7787789 GCA_023631565.1 Gymnocephalus cernua | reverse complement strand
CACAGCCGCCCCATGATGTACTGTTATATATTATAAATGTACAATTTACATGTATTGTAAAGATATAGTGGAGTAATGCCGTGCTGAGCAGAGAATATAGTCACACTCCGTCTGTGTGTGTAACCAGAGCTTCTCTGGTCTTTGTTTTGATAGCCGGTGTGGCCGTCATAACATGTCTGTATTTCATGCCTTTTGAAAGGCAAACCAAGTCCACTGTTTTAGATTGCTAGATAAAGATAAGATACATTTTTCTTTTTCTTTCAATGAGTGTTAAACTGCTGCCTCACCTAAACCCAGTACAGCAAATGTTTAAGGAAATAAACTGGTGACAAAAGGTGTGACATGACAGGTGTCACATCAACCAAATCGTCACTAGAAGTGCATCCAAGCTTCTGTGTGAACAAGCTTTTCCTTGATGGCTTCATTCAACACCAACCAAACCAAAGGTTTTTTGGTGCATGCGTGCACGTGTGTTGTTGTGTGAATCCTGTGCAGATGTGTAGATGTACCAAGTCTGGTAGTGAATTATTTTGTTGCATAACAGCAATCAGCTCTCACAGCAGCACACCTGTAGCACACAGCTTATTAAGCTGAAGCCTATGTACAGTGTGTGTGTGTGTGTGTGTGTGCGTGTTACAGAAAGGACCAAAAGTGCTGAGGTGTAGAGTCACTGCCTGCGAACTGTTGAGAACAGATTACATGCAGAACATCTCTCTCTCTCTCTCTCTCTCTCTCTCTCTCTCTCTCTCTCTCTCTCTCTCTCTCTCTCTCTCTCTCTCTCTCTCTCTCTCTCTCTCTTAAAAGAAAACACTTTTTTATAGGACTTACCAGAAATATGAAAATCATGAATGAGACTAAATCAGCAGAACTTAAGCCTTGGTTGAATGTTTCCAGTTCTTATAGTAAATGATAACAGATAAGCAGATAATTTGTTTTTTAATTTTATTGAATTAGTTGTTAGATGTTTCAATGCATTTAATGTTGGACAACCGGAGCACCCGGATGAAACTCTAAGAGCTTAAGTCCTGCCCCATATCCAGGTAACCTCCTGCTCCACTGGCCCCTGTCCCTCCATCACGAAGGGCGGAGGCCTGTGGACGAGGTGGAGACGTGGATATGAGGCAGGACCGGAGCTCTTTATGACATTAAGTTTGAAGGAAAAAAACACATTTTCCTGCAAGATGACTGATATGTCTAAGCTAATGTTTTTTTTATATTTATACATGCCTACTAAATGTGGGAGAAACACTCGGAGCACCCGGAGAAAACCCTAACATAGTAGACAGACAACATTTTACGTACGTATAACACAAACCCAATTTCAGCGTCTGCAGAAATTGGAGATGGCTTTACACACAGATGAGAAGAACCCTGTTTTCTGTGATTTCCTCAGGTGATCTTTGAAACAGCAGGCAATAGAGTCTTCCAGTGCTAGTTCCCCTAAACTCATGGAGACCAGCATTTGTTCTGCACAGCCCCACTTCTTACACACATCTTGGAAAATGTCCTTGTCGAGGTTTTTGAATGTTTTTGTGGTGACATCGAAATCGAAACCCTCGACTTGGGCCCATGTTTTTTCCAGCAGGCGGTCAATGAAGTCCTCAGTGTTTTTAAATTTGAGGTCCACTTTTGCTTTCTTAAATGTGCGTGTAAGCAGCTTCTGCATGATCACCTTGATGGACATTTTGTTTCTTGATGTCTTTGCTGTTGCATCCTCACACGCCTCTACTGACTGTGTTGGTGTGATGTGTATTGGTGACAGTGATTGATTTTCCAATCGGCCTAGAGCTTCTCGACTGTGGCCGCCGACCTTAGTGTTCAGCCACCACCTCAGCATTCCCAGGAAACTCCACATTTTGTTCTGTATGTCAGCATACATGTCAGGATGTGTCCTGTGAGATGCCTTCTCTCTAATTGCATCTGGGATAATGTTGGGTGCCATCCCAGGTGAAATGTGTCTGGAGAGGAGATCACATAGTGCCTTTGTGAACACCAAGTCTTTACCACTGGAAATCTTCTTGAGGTCCCGGAATACAGTGACTTCGTTTCCACAGAGTGCTTTTCCACCATGCTGTGGCTGAAACAGAGAGTCAATATCATCTAGAAGTGACGACACTGACTGCCCGCTTTCAACTTTGGAGCCCTGGTGGAATTTGGCCTTCAGTTGCACCAGCATACGATGAATCCAAGTTTTGACAAAGCACTTTGCAAAACAGGTTTTGATCATGTTTTTTATTTTTTTCATGCACAGTTTGCGCTTCGGATTTTGTTCTGCAGCATCTGTCTTGTCTAAACTCTTGGCAACTGACTGAGCAATGTCTTTTGCAACCATTGAAATCTCCTGAGAGCTGTCAGATTTTAGTTGCTCATACTCTGCGTCTGGCACTTCGTCCAGAAGAGGTTCAGTGATCTTACTCATCTCCTCCCTAATTATATATTCGACCGCTTGAACCGTTGTCATCTCAGAGCTGTCCTTTGGTGAGACCTCCGGGGTTTCTGATTCCATAGCTGTGGTTGCAAACGGTGACAGAGAGCAGACATCAGTGGCTACCTTCTCTTCATCTTCCACAATTAGTTCTTCCTTGGAGGCGGTCAGACTTTGTCTCTGACTACGTGGTCGAGGTGAGCAGATTTTCATCCTTTCTGTGAACGACTCCAACATTTTGCAGGCATGACGAACCATAGCATTTAGTCTTTTTGAGGGAGTGACACGCAATGTGTGCGACTCTGCAGTGTGTTCAATAGTGGAAGAGTTGCAAATATCTGCAACCTCTTTAGCAACCAAGTTGGTCAATGATTTTGAGCTGACACAGGGGACTTGCCCGTCAACGTTCAAAACCTTGCCAAAATTCTGAGAGAGTTTGTTGCCGATACTGGACATAACATTCTCCTCAGAAAAGACTAGATGTTGGCTCCTAGCCTTTAACAAGGCTTGTGACAGTGTTCTTATTATGTCCAAAAGTAGTTCTGCCAACAAAACTTTAGTGGCATGATCAGGGGTGCCTAAATTCATCAACCCCCACTGTTCCTTTGTCATCCTTTTAGAAAAGGATTCGATCGCTGGGAGAATGACATTGATTTTAATCTCCGGCATTTCTTCAGTCTCAGGGGTTCCTGGTCTAGGCCTGACGACTATTACTGTATTATTATTTTCAATCTCCGGCATTTCTTCAGTCTCAGGGGTTCCTGGTCTAGGCCTGACGACTATTACTGTATTATTATTTTCAATCTCCGGTATGTCTTCGGTCTCAGGGGTTACTGGTCTAGGCTTGACGAGTATTACGAGATTATTTTTAGCTAACATGGTCGATTTCGATGGTCGATTATTTTCGATGAGATCACAAACTGGTCCGTTAATTTAACTAGCTTATGTGCTGCTCACGTCTCACTCACGTCTTGTTTCTAATGGAAATTCAGTAAGAATGAACCGTGAGTCAAATCACCTTTATTTATTGTCACTGTTCTCATCATAAGATCAAAGGATCAAAGACATTAAAGGAATCCTAGAGTCTGACTGAAGCTCTGAGTCACTTCCTTTTCCTTTTCTTCGGAATGTTGGTCCAATATGGTTGCTAAGCAGCAGTCAGGCTTATGGAACAGTCAGTCAGACTCTAGGATTCCTTTAATGTCTTTGATCCTTTGATCTTATGATGAGAACAGTGACAATAAATAAAGGTGATTTGACTCACGGTTCATTCTTACTGAATTTCCATTAGAAACAAGACGTGAGTGAGACGTGAGCAGCACATAAGCTAGTTAAATTAACGGACCAGTTTGTGATCTCATCGAAAATAATCGACCATCGAAATCGACCATGTTAGCTAAAAATAATCTCGTAATACTCGTCAAGCCTAGACCAGTAACCCCTGAGACCGAAGACATACCGGAGATTGAAAATAATAATACAGTAATAGTCGTCAGGCCTAGACCAGGAACCCCTGAGACTGAAGAAATGCCGGAGATTGAAAATAATAATACAGTAATAGTCGTCAGGCCTAGACCAGGAACCCCTGAGACTGAAGAAATGCCGGAGATTGAAAATAATGTCATTCTCCCAGCGATCGAATCCTTTTCTAAAAGGATGACAAAGGAACAGTGGGGGTTGATGAATTTAGGCACCCCTGATCATGCCACTAAAGTTTTGTTGGCAGAACTACTTTTGGACATAATAAGAACACTGTCACAAGCCTTGTTAAAGGCTAGGAGCCAACATCTAGTCTTTTCTGAGGAGAATGTTCTGTCCAGTATCGGCAACAAACTCTCTCAGAATTTTGGCAAGGTTTTGAACGTTGATGGCCAAGTCCCCTGTGTCAGCTCAAAATCATTGACCAACTTGGTTGCTAAAGAGGTTGCAGATATTTGCAACTCTTCCACTATTGAACACACTGCAGAGTCGCACACATTGCGTGTCACTCCCTCAAAAAGACTAAATGCTATGGTTCGTCATGCCTGCAAAATGTTGGAGTCGTTCACAGAAAGGATGAAAATCTGCTCATCTCGACCACGTAGTCAGAGACAAAGTCTGACCGCCTCCAAGGAAGAACTAATTGTGGAAGATGAAGAGAAGGTAGCCACTGATGTCTGCTCTCTGTCACCGTTTGCAACCACAGCTATGGAATCAGAAACCCCGGAGGTCTCACCAAAGGACAGCTCTGAGATGACAACGGTTCAAGCGGTCGAATATATAATTAGGGAGGAGATGAGTAAGATCACTGAACCTCTTCTGGACGAAGTGCCAGACGCAGAGTATGAGCAACTAAAATCTGACAGCTCTCAGGAGATTTCAATGGTTGCAAAAGACATTGCTCAGTCAGTTGCCAAGAGTTTAGACAAGACAGATGCTGCAGAACAAAATCCGAAGCGCAAACTGTGCATGAAAAAAATAAAAAACATGATCAAAACCTGTTTTGCAAAGTGCTTTGTCAAAACTTGGATTCATCGTATGCTGGTGCAACTGAAGGCTAAATTCCACCAGGGCTCCAAAGTTGAAAGCGGGCAGTCAGTGTCGTCACTTCTAGATGATATTGACTCTCTGTTTCAGCCACAGCATGGTGGAAAAGCACTCTGTGGAAACGAAGTCACTGTATTCCGGGACCTCAAGAAGATTTCCAGTGGTAAAGACTTGGTGTTCACAAAGGCACTATGTGATCTCCTCTCCAGACACATCTCACCTGGGATGGCACCCAACATTATCCCAGATGCAATTAGAGAGAAGGCATCTCACAGGACACATCCTGACATGTATGCTGACATACAGAACAAAATGTGGAGTTTCCTGGGAATGCTGAGGTGGTGGCTGAACACTAAGGTCGGCGGCCACAGTCGAGAAGCTCTAGGCCGATTGGAAAATCAATCACTGTCACCAATACACATCACACCAACACAGTCAGTAGAGGCGTGTGAGGATGCAACAGCAAAGACATCAAGAAACAAAATGTCCATCAAGGTGATCATGCAGAAGCTGCTTACACGCACATTTAAGAAAGCAAAAGTGGACCTCAAATTTAAAAACACTGAGGACTTCATTGACCGCCTGCTGGAAAAAACATGGGCCCAAGTCGAGGGTTTCGATTTCGATGTCACCACAAAAACATTCAAAAACCTCGACAAGGACATTTTCCAAGATGTGTGTAAGAAGTGGGGCTGTGCAGAACAAATGCTGGTCTCCATGAGTTTAGGGGAACTAGCACTGGAAGACTCTATTGCCTGCTGTTTCAAAGATCACCTGAGGAAATCACAGAAAACAGGGTTCTTCTCATCTGTGTGTAAAGCCATCTCCAATTTCTGCAGACGCTGAAATTGGGTTTGTGTTATACGTACGTAAAATGTTGTCTGTCTACTATGTTAGGGTTTTCTCCGGGTGCTCCGAGTGTTTCTCCCACATTTAGTAGGCATGTATAAATATAAAAAAACATTAGCTTAGACATAGCAGTCATCTTGAAGGAAAATGTGTTTTTTTCCTTCAAACTTAATGTCATAAAGAGCTCCGGTCCTGCCTCATATCCACGTCTCCACCTCGTCCACAGGCCTCCGCCCTTCGTGATGGAGGGACAGGGGCCAGTGGAGCAGGAGGTTACCTGGATATGGGGCAGGACTTAAGCTCTTAGAGTTTCATCCGGGTGCTCCGGTTGTCCAACATTAAATGCATTGAAACATCTAACAACTAATTCAATAAAATTAAAAAAAAAATTATCTGCTTATCTGTTATCATTTACTATAAGAACTGGAAACATTCAACCAAGGCTTAAGTTCTGCTGATTTAGTCTCATTCATGATTTTCATATTTCTGGTAAGTCCTATAAAAAAGTGTTTTCTTTTAAGAGAGAGAGAGAGAGAGAGAGAGAGAGAGAGAGAGAGATGTTCTGCATGTAATCTGTTCTCAACAGTTCGCAGGCAGTGACTCTACACCTCAGCACTTTTGGTCCTTTCTGTAACACGCACACACACACACACACACACACACTGTACATAGGCTTCAGCTTAATAAGCTGTGTGCTACAGGTGTGCTGCTGTGAGAGCTGATTGCTGTTATGCAACAAAATAATTCACTACCAGACTTGGTACATCTACACATCTGCACAGGATTCACACTACAACACACGTGCACGCATGCACCAAAAAACCTTTGGTTTGGTTGGTGTTGAATGAAGCCATCAAGGAAAAGCTTGTTCACACAGAAGCTTGGATGCACTTCTAGTGACGATTTGGTTGATGTGACACCTGTCATGTCACACCTTTTGTCACCAGTTTATTTCCTTAAACATTTGCTGTACTGGGTTTAGGTGGGGCAGCAGTTTAACACTCAATGAAAGAAAAAGAAAAATGTATCTTATCTTTATCTAGCAATCTAAAACAGTGGACTTGGTTTGCCTTTGGTTTGGTTGGTGTTGAATGAAGCCATCAAGGAAAAGCTTGTTCACACAGAAGCTTGGATGCACTTCTAGTGACGATTTGGTTGAGTTGTGTGTGTGTGTGTGTGTGTGTGTGTGTGTGTGTGTGTGTGTGTGTGTGTGTGTGTGTGTGTGTGTGTGTGTGTGTGTGTGTGTGTGTGTGTGTGTGTGTGTGTGTGTGTGTGAATTGAGCAGCAGTGAAGTAGGAGGACAAATGTGGAATAAAATGCGTGTGCGCATGTTGATAGCAAATCAAGTCCAGATCTCCAGATTGTAAAGTTCTCAGGCTGTTCAGATCAGATCTGCCAAACAGCATTAGGATCACAAAGCACGGACACACACACACACACACACACACACACACACTCTCTCTCTCTAATTTCTCTGAATCGTGCAGGCCTGATGTGAATGTCTTCAGAGAACCAACCAGATCTCTAGACTCTGGCTATTTAACGACTGGTATACATGTACAGTATGACTCCCACTAGTAATGATCTATGTAGTTTAGTTAATTTAGTTTTATTTATTTCACCCGTTCCGATCCTCTGACCATTCCAATGGCAGATGTATGATTACTCTCATCTGACTTCAACCAAATTATACAACTTATTGATTGGATGTCTATAAGCCAATCACAGTGTTCTACATCATCTAAAGTGGTAGTAGAGCGACATCCCCTATTTCAGGAGAAGAAAAAATAAAGTATTTTAAAGGTATAGTGGAGGATTTTCTTTTTCTTTTCTATTGGTTCTCCTAGTTGTCAATCATTCAGGGATATGTTTACGTAAGGCCGTCGTACATGCTGTGACAGGTCAGCGAGCAGACGGCCACGGCCTCTAGCCCGACCGCTGCCTCTCTCACGGCTGCCTTCTCCCCGCTCTTGGCTGGTGCTGGCTCTTGCACCCCCGCCCCGACCTCGTCTCCCTCGGCCTCTAGGCGCACCCCCCCTCCAGGATCTTGGTCGGGATGAACAGGGCACGGGCTCGTAGTCAATATCAGATCCCACAACAAGACTCTCTTCTTGAAAGCTCTAAACGCAAATAAATAATAAACAACAACTTAGATGCTAGACGGTAGCTTGTTTGTTGGCCTGTAGCATGCTAAAGTTAGCTATAGAGATGCTTGTCGTAAATAGATTTTCACTTATCGGTGGCAAGTCTGACATAGTGGAAAAAGTGCAAATCTTCTCATGCCGACAGCAACTTGTAAACAGAGCGTGCACGAGGAGAACTAGGCTCGTGCATCCTCTCTCGTGCACACGTTTAATAGGTGTTCCCTCGCGGGAGCAGGTAGAGTGTTGCGCATGTGCATTTTTTCAAAAAGTGGAGAGGGCGGTTCTTTTCTAAAATTCGGGAAAATCCTCCACTATACCTTTTAAGCAATGTTTTTATTGCATTTAGTGTAGAAATCCACCATTACAATATTTTTCGGTGTATTTTTGGAACATAATTGTGTTATAAACGGACTAACCTATGCATGTTTGTAATTGTCCATGTGTTTTTGCAAATACTTATATTAATGCTTTTGAGGACTACAGTCCTTTATATTAATGCTATTAATTATGCCTGTGCTTTCCCTGCTATTACACCAAAATGTTTAACACATTTTTTAAATACAGTATGTTCAGGTATTCATATACCTGAATGTGCTATGTTTACGTACACTTCAGACTTCTTGGAGACATGAATCAAACTGGAACAGTAGATCAGAATTGAGTCTTCACTTCTGACATAGGATAAAGAAATACGTCTTGGAGAAGCAGGAAATCTGTATCAGTACTCGAGAACCTCGCCTCCACTTTCCCTAAAAGCAAGCTAAAGTTGTGGAAGCACCTGTGTATGATATGTTGTCTTGGGAAGGGTTGGTTAGAGACAAAGACGTGTTTCTCCATCGGGGGGTTTAGGCAACATTACAGAATTGACACATGATTAAAGTTTCATCACTTTTATTCCAGCACCAGGAGCACTGATCACAGTGCCAAATGGGAGTCCTGTGTTGGAGAAAGATGAATATATATACACACACATATATATATATATATATATATATATATATATATATATATATATATATATACAAACAAACACACACACACACACACACACACACACACACACACACACACACACACTTGTAAATACACAGATCTCCTGTTCAGGTTTGTACAATGGTGTTGAAATCAAAAGGATGCAGGGCTCCATCTTTCTCACACCCACACACACAAAGACTGCCATCTGTGACTGTGTGTGTGTGTGTGTGATGATCCTCCGGGTGCAGCAGAGCAGAGAAATAATACAAACTCAGCCGGTCGGAGGCTATATTCAGGAACTGCAGGCTTCATATACACTAACACACATTTCAGTGAAGACCCAGTTTGACCCCGAGAAGATGGCGTGTAATGGCTGCCATGGGAACCGTTTAAATTGATGTGTTTTTACATTACGTCGCTGTGTGTAAATATGCACATACAGTTTTTACCATTTATTTGTCTCACGGTGGAAATCCTCCTCGTTTATCGATTTATGACTTCAGCTCAGAAATATTTTTCCTTCCTCTTCCTGCCAGGCGCTGAAATGTAGGTTATCAGTATTTCACAGCTTTTCAAATACTGGGGATGTCACACAAGACATACTTTTTACTTTCTGGTTAAGCTTTAGAAGTGCCTTTGAGTTGAGTTTCTAAAAACATCAAATAATGCATGAATATAAGTTAAAGCTAATTGAAATGACCATAAATACAAAACAAAAACAGTATGCCAACCCTCCTTATTCTTTCTGAAAAGATTTTAGCATAAGTATCTAAATAAAATAAAGGCCAGTAATCCGTTTTGCTTTTCTTATGAAAACCAGAACACATCTGGACTACTGTGGGAGTCTATTTGTGCTTCTTAAGTCTTTTTAATCCAGTTTCATATTGATTTATTCTAACGTGATTGACATTTCTCTGTTTATGCTGCTTCCCAGAAATGTCACGTTTCAGCTCAATGTTGCATTTGTACACGTTTCCTATCCGTTTTGAGGGTTTTCCGACCCATTAAGAAGCATTTAACCCTTCAGCTGAACTTAAAACACAGAAGTCACAATGTTCTCACACAACACAATAAATATATAAATGTATAACCATATACAAATATAAATATAACATGCAACTTAATAACACATAAGAGCTGTTGGGTGTCTTTTACACACACTCCTTAACATTAACACAACCTGTAATTGTAGTTAGGACACAGTATGTAATTGTGTGTGTGTGTGTGTGTGTGTGTGTGTGTGTGCGCGCGCGCGCTTGGCTGATGATTTTCAGTTAATTACAGGTCTGAACGTGTATTTTCGTGTGTTTTTTTACGATTTAGAAGTGTGGGTGTGTGTCTGTCTTTGTATGTATTTGTGTATGCTCAACACATGCTTGTGTGTGTGTGTGTGCGTGTGTACGTATACATAAGTGCCAGAGTCACAGAGTGGGTCGCCTCACTCATAGTGAGCATCACCATGGTAACGGCACTAGCATCCCAGTGTGAAGTGGAGGAAGAGCTTGCAGTGCTCAGCGTGATGGAGAGAGAGAGAGAGAGAGAGAGAGAGAGAGACTGGTTTCACATGACTACCTCATTGGTCTGACTGGTGGGTGATGTCATTATTTAGTTGGTGTGATTTACAAATTTAACCTTTTAATAATGGTTATTAAGCATATAGTGTAGTGTTATCTTGCATTTGTGCGTCTTTGCGTTAAAATGTAGGTAATTAGCACAGATAAATGATCATCAGTTAATGATCAAATTAAAACCAGGAAGAGAAAAGTAGAGAGAGAGAGAGAGAGAGAGAGAGAGAGAGAGAAATCGATGGGAGGGAGGGAGGGAGGTGTGTCATACTGAGCATGCTCTTTGTGCTGACTTCCTGCTCTCTTCTTCCTGACAGAAAAGACCGTTCAGAGAGACCGGCGTTCAAAAAGAATGAGAGGACGACGAGTGGAGGAGAGGCTCTGAATACAGCTGAGGAGAATTAAACCGAGGATTTATCACAACATTCAGACTGAACTCTGTCCTGTGGATCTTTCTGTTTTTCTTTTTTTTTTTTCTCATTCTTTGGAACAGACATCAGACTTTAAGTTTGACAAAGAGACTCACAGTAATGTTTCACCTCGACGTCTGCCTGGGAGATAGAAGACTTGCTCATTTATCTTCATCGTAAACCTTTTGACCGTTGAGTTTGATAGAAACCTTGATAGCCAAAGGGGATTTCTTTTTCACTTTGAACTTGCGCAATCTCTTTCATTTTCTGTAGTTACGTCACCGTTATCTCACTCTACTCTTTTCCTGATAATGTTTTGTTTCTCATAAAAGGAAGAGAAGGAGGTGACAGACTCCAGTTTCTCTCACAGAAGCCCGGATAGCATTTGCATTCCAGTTTGGTTTTCACAAGGGGACAAATCCTCCCTTGTGTGTGAGACTGGGTGTGTGTCCCTCCGCGATATATTCACGTGTCTCAGGGGACAATAAATTTCCCTGTGTGTGTCTTCTGGGGAAATGGGATCAGAAAAGGACTCAGAGTCGCCTCACTCCTCGGTGAGTGGTGTCCCCAACCCTAAGTGCCGTGCAGCGGGCAAACGCCAGGGCCGCATCTCCTTTCACAGCCTCTTCCACAGCAAACGGGGAGCCAGGGCCCCCAAAGGAGCAGCGGCCCCCCCTTTATCCCACCATCACCAACATCACCACACACAACAACAGCTTCTCTCTTCAGCCTTGAGCCCAGCACCTGCTGCAGCCTCTGCTACGCCCACAACGACCACCACAGACACCACTGCCCTCCAGGACGCTGCCTCCAGCACGCCCTCAAAGCCGCTCTCCTCCAGCCAGCCGTCCCTGGCTGGAGCCCTTTCCTCCGGGGAGGCCAACCTCCTGGAGTGCCCTCTGTGCCTGGTGCGCCAGCCCGCCGAACAGCTCCCCGAGCTGCTGGGGTGCAGCCACCGCTCCTGCCTCTGCTGCCTGCGGCAATACCTCCGCATTGAAATCACAGAGAGTCGAGTCCAGCTCAGCTGCCCCGAGTGTGCCGAAAGACTGGCCCCGCGACAGGTGGCGGACATCTTGGATGATGCAGTCCTGCTGGACAAGTATGAGGAGTTTCTGCTGCGGAGGTGCCTCGCCTCTGATCCAGACTGCCGATGGTGCCCGGCGCCTGACTGCGGGTAAGACACTGTCCATGATGTCCTCACTGCTGTCCTCTTCCTACTCTTCATCTGTCCTCATTTAAGGCTCTTCTTGTTTTCATCATTCTGTTTCTATGAAATTATCAAGTGTATTTAATCGCCTGTCCCCTGCAGCAAACAGCAGCCATGCTAAATGTTTATGTCGCTGACTTATTTTCGCTCTGTGTTCAGTGTAGGGCTGCAACTAATATTTTTGTGATGAATTGTTCATTACTCTTTAAAGTTGTCACAAAATTGTGAAAAAGGCCTGTCACAAGTTCAGACAGCTCAAGTTGACATCTTCCAATTGCTTGTTTTTGGACAGTCCAACAACATGAAACCAAACGTTTGAGTTATAATCATTTAAAAAAAGAAGGGTAAAGCAGAAAATCTTTACACTAGAGGCTGGATGTTTGAAATGTTACACTTAGACAAATAATAGAAGTTATAGTTGTTAGTAAGAATTTAAGGTGCTGGTCTGGGCTCATCTATGCCAGTTTCAGCTTTGTTTGTTTCCATCTTCTTGTTTCTGTGATATTATCAAGTCTTCTGATCAGAGATTAAGCGATTACTTTCTCAAAGTCTTGAAAAAAATAAAATGTCACAGCTTTAACATCTGGTTTTGACTGAAGACGTCATCGGCTACTAGCCCATATTAGAGTTTGGTAGCATTGCTAATGAGTGGCCACTTTAGCTGTAATATCTTTGTCTCTACTCATCTATTAAACTTTTTCTCTCTCTTCCTCGCTCTGCCTCGTTTTCTCTCTCTGATGCATTAAATCACTCAGTTTCTGTTATTTCTTCATTCTTTCTGCTGTAATTACCTGGATTTCACATCAACAGTATTGCTTCAGACTCCAGATACATGACTGTATTTCTAAAGACAAAGGGCTAAAGACAACAGGAAATAAAGAGAAAGACGGGCTGAGGAAGTCGAATTTGAAACTGTAACTATGTGAGAGGACTGTTAAGCTCGGGCCTTGTGGTCGGAGGAGGGGAGAGTCAGATGGCTTTGGAGGTAGAGAAGCTCTCGTTAGGTTTATGGAACAAATTGGAGGCGTTTCTTTCATCATAGAAAGCAAGAGTGATTCAGTGTGTGTGTGTGTGTGTGTGTGTGTGGGAACACAGATATTCAGCAGTGTGTTTCTGCTGTGGTTTTGTACAGTAATACTGGAATTGTCACAGGGGAAGGCCAAAGCGTCTGTGTGGTATCTTTGCATAAATCTGTCTGTATGTGCCTTTATGTGTGTGCATTGTGTTTGTTCCGGTGTTTCCATCACTGAAGGTCAAACCCCCACATAAAGGCTGAAGACTTTTTTTCTTTCTTCATTTTTTATAATTGCATACATTCAGGATCATTCAACATGTCTGTAGGCTGCGAAAAAGTTTTCTTGTACTAGAAGAAAGACAACAAGTCCCCATTGGAGCATGAATGTCATGACAACCTTTTTAGATTATGAGATATGTTTCAGGGTTTTCCCTGCCATTAAAAGGCTTAGGTGCAGCACCCAAGCCATTTCTAGCATAACCTAAGCCGAATGAATGTAACTAAAAGTCTCAGATCTGTTGTAGTTGTTCCCCAGTGGACTTCCTTAGCAAGTTTAGTCTTTAAGCTTTTTGAGTGTAATGTACGTATTACCTGCTCTACCTTTGTCAACGTTTCAGACACAGATATGGTAGTAGGGCTGTGCAGTTAATCAGAATTTAATCGTGATTATGATTTTGGCTCCCAGTGACCACAAAAATAGAATAATCGAGAAAAACAATTATTTAGCTCATTACGTTTTGCAAGGAAAAGTATTAAGGCAAAGTTCACAGTTGTATGTGTTTTTTACTGTTGATTTATTGAATTTTTTCCACCGTTTTTTAAGTTCAATAATTGCAACAAATTATCGTGATTTCAATATTGACCAAAATAATCGTGATTATATATTTTTTCCATAATTGGGCAGCCCTATATGGTAGTAATAATGAGTAATACAAAATGATGTGAAATAGCATTTTATCTCTTAAAAAAAGTAAATTATTTTTAGGTAGGACCCCTAAACCTTTGTGTCTCTAAGTATTCCACAAACCTAGGGAAAACACTGTCTTTGTTAAGTTAAAATGGTTCATCTTCTGGACAGCATTAAAGCACGACTATAAGACTTTTCAATGAAGAAATAAATGTATTTCTTTCACAAGTAAAAACTTGGTTTTGCTGCTACAGCCTTACTTGTAGCATATAGTGAATAATGTTGGCAAACTTTACTAATTGACATTAATAAGTTAATTTACTAAATGTACTGTATAACTCTTCTGTACCTGTGAAACTGTTACACATGTCACAGATAAACCTTCAAATGGTTTTATCAAAAGTAAAACAGAAAGTAAACACACTGTAGCTCACTTTAATGTTTTAGTATCTTGGCTATCTGCTCATTTGATTTTAATCTTTCCTATGTAGAAGTCAATATTTTGACCTTATGATTACCTGAAAGGAGGAGCCAGGGAGTTACTTAAACATAAGGTTTGTTGTGGTAGTAAGGTCGGGGCTCCCCAAAAAGTGTTTCCTTGAGGCCGTTAATAACTGTAATACATTTCATGACAATCTGCAGAACAAACAGATTTTTTTTAAATTAGGTTTAGTCTTTTTACTTTCTATATTGTGTCAGTATCAGTAATGAGGCTCTGTTTCTCACACAGGATGCTGTCTTTGTTTCTCAGGTACTTTTTGTTGGATTTTACAATTTATGACGTACATGGTGTAAAATAAACTCTGAGACTGAAGTAGGGGTAGGGTTGGGTTTATGAAGGTCATGCAGGTAAAGATAAAGATAGATGATGTAAATAGATGTTAATCAGTACCTATAAAAATAAAATAAAACCAAAGTGTGTCTTTGCAATATATATATATATATATGTGACCTATATATATATATATATTTACATACATATATACATATATCAGGACAGTCATGTCAGCAGTGACTCACCACCTCTTTAAATCAGACAATATGACTCAGTTCAAATTATTATTCACCACAAACAGCTCTGTATACACACACACACACACACACACACACACACACACACACACACACACACACACACACACACACACACACACACACACACACACACCTCTGTCAGCTACAGCTTCAGACTGTCGGTGACTGGAGAGTTTGCTTCCACAAAAACAGTGAAATAGGTGTGATTATCTATAATATAACTGGAGTGTCTATAGCTGTGTGTGTGTGTGTGTGTGTGTGTGTGTGTGTGTGTGTGTGTGTGTGTGTGTGTGGGCCCACTTGTGGAAAAGTTATGTAAATGTGACCTGGTTTTTGTATCTTTGGAAAGTATCCAGTTGACAATGTATATGAGAGTAACCGAAAGATAAACATAGAATCAGTTAAGACCCAACGTCATCCGGTGGCCAGAGACGCGTCTCCAAATGAATGCTAATGTTGCTTCGTGTCTGCTGGATTTGTAAATAAGCAACTCTTTGCTAACACATTTGCTTGACCAACTGACAGTATTTTCATTTTGTGTTGTCAGCTTGTTCTTCTGCACCTAAGAGGCCAACAAATGTAATTCGTTAGTAAATAATAATACTAATAAATAATAATAAATAAATAATAATACTAATAAAAATAATAATAAATATAAAAAAATTAACTAAGATACTTCAAATGTTTTTTTAAGCAACCAAACAATTCCTCATTTATTTTTTAGACATCATGAAACATGTTAATGGTCCTGAGCTGCTGGACCTTTTATGTAAAAAAACTAAAACTTAAACTATTATGACATAGAAACCTCGATATGCACCAGAAAAGCTCATATAATGAATGTAGAATCTTTTTGGTCTTTTGGTTTTCAGTGTTTCTTCACTGTAAAGAAAAATTAAACCCAAAGCATATCCATTTTAGTTCTGGAAAAAATGTACAACTGGTAAATCTCATCTTGATTAAGACTCATCTTGACCATCATAACACCTCCAACCTGCTCGTCTCATCAGCCAATAAGGCCTCGGCCTGTGTGTGATTGTCAGTCTCGAGTATCAGTTGCTATAGCAACTATCGATGCAGCATAGAAGGAGTGTTGCCAGGGGTAACAGGAGTTGGGACTTAATTAACCAGATCAATACACACACTGGACTCGGTGTACATGTGTGCTTGTCATTGTGCTGGATTTCGTGCCTTTTGCTGCTGGACACATAATGTGTTTTTGGTGTTTCTGTGCGAGTCAGGCTGATGCACGTTCAGTTCATCCTGGTGTTATATACAGACGTGTGTGTGTGTGTGTGTGTGTGCGTGTGTGTGTGTGTGTGTGTGTGTGTGTGTGTGTGTGTGTGTAATTTGTAACATTGCATTTACAAGCTCAGCAGGATTCCCAGGTGGCTGTTGGTGGAGCTGAACACTGACAGACACTGTCTGCACATTTCCTCTCAACACGCAGCATGTCAGCACTCATAAAACTCCTCTGCCTGCCTCCTTCCCCCCGAATCTGTCTTGTTGTATTCCACATTTACATCTCTGCTCATGATGTCACACGCCTCTCTACCCTCCTTTTGTTTTATCTATGCAAAATCCACCAATCGTGAGACAGCTGTGACGTGAGATGCTCTCCCAGGAAAAAGCTGTCGTGGCAAGCTGTGCTTTGTACCGCAACAAGTCCTGAGTTAGCCAGATGAAATGCACAAGCACACATATATATATATATATATATATATATATATATATATATATATATATATATATATAATATATTTTGTGCTGCTTCTGCGCAGGTTGTTGCACCACCACTAAAATAGGGCCCTAAGCTTTGTGTCTAGACAGCTTTTCTCTCTTTTTTTTAATTAGATTTTAAGGACACAAAACATACATATAAATCCTGTGTGACCTCGCTGTGTAAATACACCATAAGATCTTGCGTAAAGAAACGAGCATTTTGTCTTCTTCAGATCATGTTCTTCAGAGGGGATTTTCTCTGTTGCCATCAAGACGTTTGGTTGGATAACTACTCTAGGGTGGAGGCCTATATTTAGGCTTGTGTGCTGTATGTATGTGTGTGTTGTCTGTAGCTGCTCTTAATGAATTGCCCCTTGTGGGATTAATAAAGTTGTTGAATTGAAGATGAGATAAGATTTACTTTATTGTCCCCAAGAGGAAATGTTGCTCGGGCAATGGTACACCATAAGACACATTAATAAATTACATATAACAAACAGAATACATTAAAAATAAATTACACATGCTTTGTGAAATACAAAAATGGGGGGAAGGAATTGTAAAAACCATAAACTACTTGCCTAAGTATTACATAAGTGCAAATTAACTTGTTTTTTGTTGTAATGCTATGGGTGTTAGACACTTACAATAAAAACGTTAAGAAGTTGGACTTTAGCTGACGAAAATAGGGTTTTTTCGCAGGGAGTTATAGAAAAGAGAAGTGGTTAATAAATTGGCTTTTGTTTTTCAGTACTCGTTTGACACTGTTCTGTTTCTGTTTAGGCGAGCTTGAACCAGAGCGCCGATGTTCCAGGAAAGAAATGCAAAACTGGCATCTCTGTGTTTTACTTTCCCTTCGTTTTATCAAAATTCTCTGTAGTTATTTAAGTCCATTGATCTTTTGAGGCCTGTTGATAACATGGTTGGTTTCTTCATTACAAAAGCTACTTTTTGCAGATGTTTTGAGTCGGAAGTGATGTCTAAATCCTAACAGATGCAGGGTAAAGTGTCTCTGCAGGAATGCCAGTTCTCGTCTCATCTTGTCCCGAGAAAGCAAACTCTTCTCTCCTCTGATCTCCTTTAATTTATTCGGTTGGGCCTGTCACTGTTTGAAGCTGGTAATTAACGACATGTTGGGGCATGCTTGTTTGATGCGTGCCAAAACCATTATAAGTTTGTCATGTTTTAACTTATCCCACGCTATTCTTCCTTTTTTAATAGTATAAGTTGAACGGTGCAGGCAAACTGGCATTTTCTTTGTTTGTCCGGGTAGAAAAAAAGGCAAAACAAAAATGTTACATCCTGGCCAGCTTTTGTTATCACTCCTCCAACATGTGTTCTCCCACTAAGCTTGGTGACAGTATTTGATGACTGGCCTGCTTTGTGATTTCTTCAGTGATTGATGGCCTTTACCTCAGTCTGTCGCCCTCTCTGTAATTGCCTTTTTTAATTTATTGTTATAAAATACCGCCCTTTTTGCTGTATTTATCATTATTGGCTTAGAAGTGTGCTGGCCTAACGTCAGTACGGAATGTATTCTTTAGGAAGTTTTCACCTCCACAGAGCAAGGTCAATTAGTTTTGGGTCTGTCTGTTTGACGGTTGGCGGGTATTCATAGAAACATAAGAAATTTCAATGAAATTTGGTGGAAAGATTGACCACAGGAACAAGGGGCTTTCTTAATGTTGCAAGATTTGTGAAATCTTTTTTTTTTTAAGATTATTTTTTGGGGGCTTTTCGCTTTATTATGTAGTGACAGTGGATAGACATGAAAGGGGGAGAGAGATGGGGGTTGACACGCAGAAAAGAGCAGAAGGTTAGATTTGAACCCTCGCCGTTGCAGGACTCAGCCAACATGGGGCGAACGCTCTTACTGGGAGAGCTAGAGGCCACCCCAGATTTGCGAACATTTCTGCTATTTTCTCATGATTCATAGCACTTTCTTGAATAAAAAGAAAATCCATAACGGAGTAATCTGTCACATTGTGTTCTATACTCCATAACAAGGTCCTTCAATGCAGTTTAGAATTTAACACAAATTACCTGCTGGTTTGACCATTTTAGTGCTTGTTTCTTAACAAAACCTTCGTGTCGGGCAGCTCCCAATAACTCCATCACTGCTGTATTAACTGCTCCTCTCTGTCTCTTTACTCAGTATTAAACCTTGTGAAATCCCTATTGATTGACCTCATCCAATCTCCTTTCCCCTCCTCTCTCAATGTTGTTAGTAAGTGATTACTCCATTGATCAAATCTTCTCTCTCTCCTCCCAGGCGGCAGAAAGCTTCCAGACTCTGTAATGTGCCCATTAGTGGCCATATTGGAGATCTCCATCTCTTAGAAACTGTGAAACGGTTTTCTGCATTTCTAAAGTTACATCTCAGATGCGTAATATGTTGCCAAACTTGGTGGCTCGGGTTTGAATATTCCAGTCAGTGTCAGCATCATATGGTTGCAAGAAAACGTTTATGTGATACTGTGATTACATTATTTAAAATTAGAGGTTACCAGGGTACAAAAAAAAAACATAATATATAATATCTTATCATGTTGTTATGGCTAACCTGCCAGCTGGAAATATCTCAAAAACTATTGGATGGATTGCCATGGAATTTGGTAAAGATATACATTTTCCAGAGAATGATTCATACAAACTGTGGGGATCCCCTGACTTTTCTTCTGGCACCACCACAAGGTTGACATTTGTGTTTTTTGAAGTGAAATCTGTTGACAATAGGCCTTTTTCACAGCAGACATGTTGACTTGTCATAGTAGGAAAAGCACATGCGTTACTAATAACACTGACGATGGCTCTGTTCTATTCTCAGTGTCCCAGCAAGAGTGACAGTGAGCCAGCATGAAAGATACCAGGACCCTTAAATCACAAATAGCTAAATGGAAAAGGCCTATTATTGGATGGATTGCCGTGACATTTGGTCTTGCCATTGACTATTTGCAACACTGACTCCTGTCTCATGACTGACTGCAAACCATGCTGCATTTCTTTTGTGCAGATGTTTATACTCTGGCAGAGCAAAGTCACATACATTTGGATTAGCTTCATTCATTTTGGAGTCTCAAGGTCTCCATTCCCTCAAACACCAGCGGTGTCGGGCCGGTTTACAATTAATGGTGCAAATTTGCATGTCAAGGTTGAGCGGATAAATTGGGAATCTACTGACTGAATTTGAAATAATTTTAATTTAGTTGCTGTTATAAATGCAGGTGTGAGCGGGCTCTCATACACACCATGGCCATCCCTTTGGAGTCCTCACCATTGGTCGAATGTCAGCCAGGAATTCACAAACTGTTTACAGTAGCTCTGGTGGTGGACTGGAATATCTTTGCCTTGCTAGATTTTGTTCACCAATAAGTTGATTACTTTGGCTCTTCTTAGTTTTTGTGCTGTGCAGGTAGCGTAGTTCCACGTAGACCCAGTTCTAGATGTGGGTGTCTGTCAGATGTTCAGATGTTAATTCCCAGTGGGATCAGCAGTACTAACAACCCTTTCATATTTCACAGTCTTTTGATTCAATGCCAATATCAGAAATAATGAAGCTTTCATATAAAGTAGTATTGTCGATTATTGCCTCATAATAATCAACAAATGTAGTCGTTTGACTTTTTCAGTTTCCACTTTATTGAACACTCGTGTCTTTGTCTGTCTCTTCCTCTCAGGTTTGCCGTCATCGCCTCAGGCTGTGCCAGCTGTCCCAGGTTGGTGTGTCGCAGAGAGGGATGTGGTGCCGAGTTCTGCTACCACTGCAAACAGGCCTGGCACCCCAACCAGACCTGCGACTCGGCCCGCCAACAGAGGGCGCAATCTCTGCACACCCACAGCAGCCACTCACCCAGCTACACACAGGAGCAGGGACCCGGTGGGCACACACACGCACGCACGCACGCACGCACGCACGCACGCACGCACGCACGCACGCACACACACACACACACCCCTCCCTCCCTCCCTCCCTCCCTTTTAGCCTCCCTGGATCAAAAGTAACCCCAGTCAAACACTCACACATTGTGCTTCTGTCTGACAACAGACAGATAAAATCTTCTCCCCCGGCATTTCCACCCTAAAAATATTCTCCACACCTCTGAGAACTTTCTGCCTCTCTGTCTGTCAGTCTTTATCGCACGTCAGTCTGTCAGAGCGCTGACTCAAACTCATCTTGCGTCTGTTGTACCGACTCCCCGGCGTTTACCACCGCAAGCAGCGTTCAACCGCGCATGAGATACTATTTATATCACAGTTTCTCCTCTCCTGACTGCAGAACCCTGCTTCCTGTCATACAGCATTTAAAAATCTCACCATAACATTTGTGTACTCACACTTAGTTTAGTCAGAATTGTAGATGATTTTAGTTCTCTTAGCTAATAAAAATGTATCCAACTCAGCAGTTCAACCACAGAATTACAAAGCCCCTATTATACTACTTTTCAGTGTGATATTTGTATGCATTTGAGCAATTTTGCCAATGATTAGTTAAAAATATGCTTCTAAAAAAAAACTCACTTATTACACTTTGAAACTGAGTTCTTGTTAGTGTTAGAACATCATCAGTGATTTGGGAAGAAATGTTTAATCTTTAGGTCTCTGTAAGTGTATTTTTGTTAATGGACATCATTTTGAGAGTATTCTGTATTGTAGATATTCAGGAAAATATATTTTACATTTACATTGACAAACATGTTTTTAAAATACTGTTGGGGAAATCTGATGTTAATTAGTGAGCTTTAGAGGTGATGGTGGTAGGTGGATGTTTGCCTTTTGGAGAGAGCAGGCTAGCTGTTTCACCCTGTTTCCAGTCTTTATGCTAAGCTAAGCTAACTGTCTCCTGGCTGTAGCTTCATATTTACAGCACGAACACGAGTCATATCAATCTTCTCATCTAAGTCTCTGCAAGAGAGCAAAACAGCGTTTCCTTAAAATACAAATCCCCAAAAACAATATTGGTATGAGGTATTCCTTTAATTGACTTGTTGTAGCAATAATTAAAAACAGACATCCGTGCTTGTGTGTGCAAACATCCTTACATGTGTGTTTGCGTGCGTCATTGATTCCATTTTGATTAAAAATCTATTAACTAAATCCCTCCAGCTGTCCTCAGTCAATCTTCTCTTGCTGTCTTCCCTTAACTCACCACTTCCAGTCTGCCTCTCTGTGCCAAGCATTCAGAAGAACTGACGACAATACAGAAGACCAAGACTGACTCATAAAAAAAAAATCCAGGCCGCTCCCTCTCTGTCTGCCTGTCTGTCTGCCTGTTAATACCTGCTGATTAGTCAATGGGATAAAACAGATATGAAGAGACAAATGGAGAGAAGGAAATAGAGATATGGGAGGGAGAGAGAGATAAGAAGAGGAAAGATTAGAGCAGAAGAAAGGGAGGACAAGAGAGTGTCAGCAGAGTACACACACACACACACACACACACACACACACACACACACACACACACACACACACACACACACACACAGCCCACATTTTAGCCAGATCTGCCAGAGTCTCTCTAAGTTAAAATGCCATAATGCCCTTTAAAGAGCAGAGAGCGTTCCCAGCATCAAACACAGAGTAAATCGCCTTTTTTTTCCTTTCCTTTAAAATGCATTAGAGGACAAACTGCTGCAATTGTCCGATCCATTACTCTAATGAGGTTTGATTTTGTTGCTGGGGAGGAAAACTAACTAGATGAGGCCGTCGTAGAGTTTTGTTCTTTTTACATTTAAAATCTGAATCTTATGCATTCATGGATTTTTTTCACTTTTGATATGTTTACATTCATTTACATTCAGATTAAGTTCAAGAGGTGTAATAATTTTAACCAGATACCAAAATGTGTGTTTCAAGAGTTTAATATTACTTGAGGTTATCTGAGGGATTTAAAGATATACTGATGTTGCTGATGTTCACAGCGGAGTTTCAAAACAACTTTAATAAAGTTAGGGACTGTCAACATTTTGCTGAGAGTTAGATGAGAAGATCAATACCATTTTCATATCTGTTTTATAAATATGACGGTTAGCTTAGCTTAGCATAAAGCATGGAAATGCTAACAACTAGCCTGGATATCTTCAGTCTAACATAATCCACTTTTCAGCTCCTCTAAGCTCAGCTAAAGCTCACTAATTCACACGTTATATCTTTTTTGTTTGTTTAATCTCTACATAAACCAGTGTAATAACGCTAAAACGTCACTTGGCGAAAACTTTCCCCCGTTTCCAGTCCTTATGCTAAGCTAAGCTAACTGGCTTCTGGTTCCTGCTTTATATTTATCGTACAAAAACAAGAGTGGTATCAATCTCCTTATCTAACTCTCAGCAAGAAAAGAAAATCACATTTGTCCCAATATGTCAAAATGGTCCTACAACAGCTTTTTAACAACATGCAAAAAAAAAAGAAACCATCCATCCATCAACATTCATCATTCAAACACTTGTCTCTTGTCTTGATATGAACGATGTCACTAAGTGCTAAACTCCCTTCTGTCCCCAGCTGATGACATCAAGCCCTGCCCTCGCTGTGGTGCCTACATCATCAAGATGAACGATGGCAGCTGCAATCACATGACCTGCGCCGTCTGCGGCTGCGAGTTCTGCTGGCTCTGCATGAAGGAGATCTCCGACCTGCACTACCTCAGGTACTGAAATCTCCTTTTTCACTTCTTATATGAAGAAAATGCTAAACAAATATAAAAGTGAGGCATGTATGTTTTGTTTATTTTGTTTTGTTTCATATCTTCTGCAGGTAATATGTGTGTTAACATGTGATATGTATATATCATACAGAAATTAATAATATTACATTTAATAAGGTTGATAGGATTCTGAGGGACCTACTGTAAGAGCAAATAAAAACGAATTTAAAAAGGGTAGGTGTAATAAGCAAATGCTTCATCCTACACATCTTCGGTCAGTATTGATTATAGACGAGTTAAGATGACACTGTATGAATTAAGGTGACACTTTTTGTTTTTAACATTTATCTTATGTATGTGATGTTGTGTATCAGGGGTGTCAAACTCAGTTTCAGTGAGGGCCACACTGGAAAATAAGAATCACATCAAGGCCCAGACATGTCGAGTTTATTGACATGCATTATTTAATCGAAAAAGTAAAATATCTTTGACTGTATCATTGCATGTCTCAGTCTTCTCACTTACAGCTTGGCCCCAAAAAAGTAACTTAGCCGTCAAAGAAAAATGTCGAAGAAAATGACAAAAACATCGAAAAAAGAAAGAAAAAAAAGCACCTAAAGTATCAGCAGAAGTGACAAAAACTTCAGAAAAAGCAACAAAAGCAACAAAAGCATTGAAAAAGCGACAAAAACTAGGTGGGCCACAATTTATTGTGAACCTAAATTGCTAATCGGGCCGGATTAAAATCTGCGAGTGGCCGGATATGGCCCGCGGGCCTTGAGTTTGACACGTGATCTCTGTGATAAACTACACTGAACTACATTATATCGGCTCTATGTTAGACTTGTTAAGACCTTTCAGATGTGTAACTGTAAACTCCTTCATGTTTCCCTCCCTCTTTGTTTTCCTCCCTCTGTTCCTCTCCTCCCTCCCTCTGTTTCCCTACATCAGTCCATCTGGCTGCACATTCTGGGGGAAGAAGCCTTGGAGTAGGAAGAAGAAGATTTTGTGGCAGCTGGGCACCCTAATCGGAGCTCCAGTCGGCATCACCCTCATCGCAGGCATCGCTGTTCCCGCCATGGTCATCGGCATCCCGGTTTACGTCGGCCGCAAGGTGAGAAACCTGCAGAGAGGAAGAAGCTCCAGCTGCTAGAGCAGTATAACAAACCTCAAGTCAAGAGTGCAGTGCTTTGACTCTGTGAATGATCCTGGCAAGTAGAGCAGACACAGAAGTTGTTAAATTATAACATCAGAGAAATACATACTTTTACCAAGATTAAGATCGGCTGCTGTTTTGTTGTTTACAATCTTCATTTTTCTTATTCTACTCAGTTTTTGTCAGTTTTTCATCATGTATACTGTTGAATTTTTTCTTTTTTCTCTGGTTTATGGCATTTTCTGTCTAATTCAAAGGATTAAAGTACATATTGATCTTGTTTAAAAAACACATCTTAAAGCAAAATGTTAAGTTGTTAAACATAAGATCTACCGTACATGTAACTCTTCCTGTTTGTTTCTAACTTAATCAAGGCTTTAGGTTTTGGCGACTTGATTGTTTTGGATTTTCTGTGTTTTGTTTTTTTGCTATTCATTTCAAAAGTATTGTTTTGACCACAAAATTTCACTTTTCAAGACTCAATTTTAAACTACATCCAGGATTTGAATGGAAAAAAATGAAATAGAAATTAGTGACGATGAGGGGATTTCTTCTTCTCATTATGAAACATTATTTATATTTTTATCTTTATCATGAAATTCTAGAAACGTGAGACATGCACGCTGATAATAACAAGCATTTCCTTTCTTTTCCTCTGTGTGCAGCGTACTAACGTCTCACTGAGCAACGCTGTTTTTAATCTTTATGGTCAGATCACTTAACGTTTAGCTTCAGCTACAGAAACCAGAAGTGGAAAACCTCAGCGTTGTGGCAACACACACAAATAGTTTACAGCTCTGCTGCAGTCGCTCTTTCACAATCCTCTGATGATTATCTGGAATTTACGACATTGCAGAACAAAAACCTTTTCTGTTTAAGTTTCAGTATGCTACCCTCCTTTTTAACACAATGTTAAACTTTTGCCTACAAATATAAACGTGCTTTCTGTTCCTTTGAGTAGCACAAAACGGTTTCCATTCACATCATCAATCACCTAAAGACGGCCTTTAGCACATTAAAATTAGAAGCCACAGCTGACTGATAGTTCAGATGACGGACCTTAGGTCAAGCCAGTATCCTTAAAAAATCTCAAAGTATCTAAAATGTAAGACCTTGAAGTTATTAAAGCATCTCAAATGCTTTATTAATTAATACCTTAAGAAATGTTTACAACTTTTCTTTACATTGAAGTTCCTATGAAATAAGACAGATCTTTTGTTTGAGGCAAAGCTGGAATTTAAAGCAACTGAAAAAGGTGTTAAATTGTAAAATATATTTATTATATCAACATAGCAATCCTAAAGGGTCTTTAAAAGTCACAACATTGGCGTTCGAAAACCTGCAGAAATTCTTCTTTTGTCTCCATAAATATGACATTATCCTGGCTTTGTCATGTTTTTGCAGTTGGTTATGATGTTGTATAATTAGAGACAAAAAATGGGCAATGCTCTTTCAATGAAAAAGAGGAAGGAAATTAAATGACATTAGGCGTTTGGCTGCACATTAACGTACTTTAGCGCCGTCCTGTGGAGAACAGTGGAACTGCACATTACAATGGAAGCCTTTTAAAGATCTGGCGCAGTGCAAAGATTTGGAAGTGGTTAACTAGTTAAATAAACTGGAGCTTCAGGCGCAGCAGCTCACCCACACACTGTGTTTGTTAAAACCTGCCCAAGTGTTGAGGAGCGTTGGCCGTCTTAGTCAGAACACTCAATCTTTTCAGGAAATGTTTCTGTGAGATTGTGTTTTTATTTTAAGGAGAAGCTCTGAAGGATGTTTAAAAGGAATGGGTCTATGTGTGGAGAAAGTAGATCAAAGATGATTCATAATTAATCGCTGCAGGAAAAGCTTTATAGTTTTTTTACTATGTGAACCTTTGCTATTTAAAAACCTGTGGTTACTGAATGTTTAAGGGAGTATTTGTAGATTGTACTGCTGAGAAACTGTCATCACTAACAGTAAGTCTGTGGCTGTAGCTGCTATTGAAGACAGAGAGGTTTACATCATGCAAATACACACAAATTAAACATGATGGTGTTTTTAAGGAGGATTCTGATATTTCATACTTTAAATGTGCCTAAAATACAGTGGGATTTACAATTTCTCATAAAGTTACATTCCTGGCAGTGTGAAGAAGCTTTCAAACAGAACTTCACATGAAAATGTGAAACGATAAAACTAATCAGAAGATTCCACAAACTTTTTGTGGAGGACTCCATAACTTTTCTACAGACTTGCTAGAACCTTACTCATTTAAAAGGATTTTTAGAAGAATACATTTTTATTTGTACTTTCTGGTTATATGACAACATGGGCATCAAAGCCATCTATTTTTCCTGGTAGTTCATGCTCCAAGCTAAATAAGTAATCTGAAAACATGTGTATGTAGGTAAGTCTGCCAGTATTTTGCATCAATTGCATGGTGGATGAATACAGAGTTGTTCAGCAGAAAATAGGTCTAACATAAACCAAATTACATCAGCTACACTGGGTGTTCATTTTTGACATATACTACTTTAACGGGAAATAATCAAGGTACTAATCATGTGTTTTATACTGTAATTAATTAAAGGTCAGTTATCATGAGGATAATTATTTACATTTACTCAGCATGGCTGTGTGTTAATAGTTACCATGGAGTCCTGAAGTGAATCAGCGACACACTTCTGTGTTTAATTTCTCGTCATTTTAAATTCAACAACAGCCCTACCTTTAGCCTGCACCGCTGCTTACGTTCAGCTTCACCTCTGACCTCTTTCCCTCTCCTCTGCTGCAGATCCACGCCCACTACGAGCTGAAGAAGGCGTCTCGTCACAGGAGGAACCTGGCCATCACAGGAGGCGTGGCCCTGTCAATCATCACCGCCCCCGTCATCGCAGCCGTCAGCGTCGGTAAGAAGCTCGACAAGACCGCCATCTATTATGCGCTGTGAATCTCTCGGGCTGACGAGCGCAGTTTGTTTATCAGTGTCCAGGCGCACGAGGAAAGAGCTTTTTTACAAAATGAAAAATACGGCATGTTATTGGGATTCATGCAGCTATATTTTGAACCGCTGTATCCACACAAAATATACTATATTTTAGAGATGCAGACTTGAATTGTCTCATTTCATCAATATTTCTGTCTCTGTCCCTTCTCAGGTATCGGTGTGCCCATCATGTTGGCCTACGTGTACGGCGTGGTGCCCATTTCTCTGTGTCGAGGGGGAGGCTGTGGTGTCAGCCGAGGGAAGGGGCGAGGTGTACGCATTGACTTTGATGATGACGATGGTCCAATCACAGGTGAGGACCCCAAACATTTCCTATACAGTGGAGGAGCAGCAGGATATTATTCACCAGATTTGTTCTATAAATGATATTTTCGATCTAATTCTGCAGTGGCGGATGCGTGGCGAGCCCTCAAGTCCCCGAGCCTCGGTGAGAGCAGTCTGGACGGGGCGGTCAGCGGTCTGAGCACCACCTCCCCCAGCGAGGGGCTCTCCATGGCCCCTGGGACTCTGGGTGACACACCCCACTTTAACACCCTGGCAGGCGGCGCTCTGGGAAGCCGCAGCGGCAAGTACAGCAGGTGAGGAAAAGAGATGAAGTAGCTGAGCTCAAGTTTAAGCTCAAGAGGTTCAAGATGTATGTTGTAATAAAGCAGAAAGTTGTTCATCAGAATATTTATTTTGATTTGTTCAACACTGAGATATGTTTACGGGTAATATGGATAACCGAACTGTAAACTAAACTATATGCTATATTTTACTCTCCAACATGTTATTTCTCTGGTATACATGCCCCATACAATGTCCTTAATTAATTATGAACCTGCTAAACCACCTGTACTACCCTAACGCTAACCCTAACCTGTCTCAAATAAGACCCTCATCATTTGGGACACTCAGTTTTTGGAAAATAATTTGTGACACTAAACTGCACGTAAGCCATTTCTCTTAGGTCGTAGGTTAACAGTTACACCACAATGTCCATCTAGTAGCTGTTGTGGGTCTTTTCAATTCCTTTCCTTTTTTGAGCACTTTAGGGACCTCTGCTCCATAAAAACAAATTGAGATTTAAAGTTAATTATTGAGCTTGAAAACAATAGTTGACAAAATGATGTCACAAGCAACAGGACAGCTATTAAATAGAACTTATAAAGAATAAAGTAAAGTACAAAGAATACATTTTCTTGCTCAATTCTAAGTTGATTTCCCGACCCTGCAAACACCTTTGGTGAAGGAATCAAGTTAACTCAACAGAGTTATGTCCACAAAAACATTAACTATCTAAATGTGTCTTGGAGAAAATGTTGTTAATGGTTATTTGATCAAGTATTGCTAGAACAGTGATTGATTAATATGTATGTCCAGGCTGGAGGTGCAGCCAGGCGAGCTGGCTAAAGAATCAGCCCCGAGGGACACAGGCAGCCTGGGAGCCGGCAGCGACTGTGCCAGCACCCGGGGAATGGCCGGATCCATCATCTCGTCCTACACACTACCTGACAGGTGACACTTTCGTCTTCTTCTGTGGTGTCTTTGATCTCTCTCTGCTTCTCTTCTTTTCTTCACACACACACACTATGAGAGTTTTGTTTGTTGTCAGGCTGCAGGTTTGTGCGTCGCTCTGTCAGATTTGATTAGGATGTGATGTGATGGAGATAATTTAAACTAATCTGATGAGTTGGCAGATTGACGCCTTGTTCTCATGTTGTTTTCTCATTTGTAGCGACACCTAAAGCTGCATAAATCTCTCTCTAGTGGCAGCTTCACTTAACACGTACTTAACATGAAATAAATCATATCACAACATCACAGCAGAGCTGTATTAAGGAAATATTTGTTCCTCCTATTGTTGAAATTCCTGTTTTTTTTAAGCCGTAAGAGCAATTCAACCATGTTAAAATGGTTATATATGGCTGTCAAGCCGAAGATAAGGTTGTTTTTGTGAATGATTGTGTATATAATTTGATGTCCATTAAATTTAAAATATGTCCCACAGCTCTTCTGCAGTACACATTGCTTTATTGAAGTGTTTTCGGCTATCTTTGCCTCCATCAGGGTGGTGTCTGAGGTTGTCTCAGTAGTTCCTTATATTACAACCAACTTTTTAAAATATTCTATCACAAATGTAATCTTACATCTTAACACATCAATGCCTTAAAAGGTTGAATCTAAACCTCATTTTTCAAAATAAATGTCTTAAAATCAAACTACCGTTGACTGAATGTATCAAACCTTTAAATACATTTGAGAACAAATATAATCCAGTGCATAGTGCTATTCGAATTGCATCCATAGATGTAGTTTAGGTTGAGTTTTAATCACAGGATAAACAAGCACATTTTCAGAAACTAGAAGAATTTAGATTTCAAATGAAGCATGATGCATGCATTTTGGCATGGCAGTTCTTCTGTTATAAGCTTTTCCATTTAGGTATGGCAAATAGGTGAAAATCAAACAAAAAGAGTTGGATATGACCAGTGTAAAGGACTTATCTTGTCTCTGTATCTTTGTTCTTGAGTTATTTGAACATTAGAGACTGACTCGTTGTGAATCATGTGTCCCTGCAGGGAGTGCACCAACCTGGAGATCCAGGTGGACATTGAGACCAAACCCAGCCATCTCTGCCTGACCAGCGAAGAGGACCTAACCCCGCCCCCTGGCTCTGCTGCCATGGCGACCGTCACAGGCGTGGAGGAGCCTCAGGACTGCAGCTCCAGAAGAGGCGGCGCTTTGTCTGGCTCGGTGTCGGGACTGTCCCCGGGAGTGTCAATCAGAGACGCACTCAGAGACGTCACCCTGGCTCAACCGGAGAGCATCCGCAGTGACCTGGAGATGTCGGACACTCAATCAGACGACATCGCAGAGCTGACGTCAGACGACTGTGACTCCCCTCACCCCAAAAGCTGTCACCTGGTGGCCGGCCAGCAGCCCCCCTCCTGCCGAGCCCTGAACCCCTCCGAAGGCCTTCACTGTCCCGCAGAGAGCAACATCATCCTCTACGTCTGAGAACAGCAGCTCCCAGGATTGCACAGAAGAACTAACCAATCCCCCAACAGTTAACAGCTGAGCGCTCCTTTACGTCATAGCTTTTTTTCTTTTTCTTTTGTCATTTCTCGTTTGCTGCTTTTGCTACTCACAGACACCGTCTTAAACACAGACAGGGTTTGTTTGCCTTTGTCTGTCTTATCTATCTACCTGTCAATCTCCTCACTGAGTCAATTGTCAGGGTTCTACCTCTGAGATTTATAAGATCATGATTTATGTTTACTCCTTGGTGCAAAATGCCATGGCTACTTAAGCAAAACAAAAAAAAAAGAATAAAAAAAAAGAGGTACAAAATATTATGAAATTTAAGGTGAAATGTCACCGAGCACAGCAGAGGGACTGTTGGGAAATTGTTGGGATGTTTGCTGAGGGCGAAGGGGATGTTTCTAACTCTGTGAATGAATGTGGACTTTGTACTCAACTGTTGGTAGCTTTCTTTTCTTCTATTTATATTCAGATGACTTTAAAATTGTATTATTTGCTGTGTGCATGAGTCTGCATGAGCCATGCCTTGTGTGAAAGGTTTAAAAGGGAAGCGAGTTTGTGTAACACTGATGAAAGTTAAAGTTTACTTTAGAGGATGAAGCTGTACTTGAATCTCACCTTCCCTGCACAGAGGAGGAGGAGGAGGAGGAGGAGGAGGAGGAGGAGGAGGAGGAGGAAGAAGACATGGGGATAAAAAATAAGACTTGTAATATGAAATATGATTGAGTTCTGACAATGACAAGGCGAGTGAAATGCACTGAGAGAAGCCATTTTGTTATTATTCTATTCAAGTGTATGACAGTGTCGGACACTCTGGATATTTTGAACAGGTCAGCCCGGTATATAGAACAAGTCTGTCCTTCTGTTTCTGCACTGAGATGTACATCCAACAGAGATTTATCATTTCATAAATAACCCACTGAGAAACTATTATAAATATGAAGTTAATCTCAAAAGGTTCTGCTGGTTTCTATGATTCAAGCTAAATATATAACTGTTATTTCTGTAATCTTCAGTTACATGGTGAAGTACCTTCTTGAATGTGGAAAGTGATCCAGTCTCCCTCTGGTGCTTTAACTGTACATACTACAATTTAAAACGGCAATCAGATTTAATTTCAGATTTATTAAATCAACAACTCATTGTTCAGATTTCTATAACTTATTTAGGCCTAAAAAGGTCAAATATTTGACATAAAAAGGCAAAGATTCAGTCTAATGTCCAGAGAAATTGAAATTGAAAATTAAATTGTCAGAAAAGATTGAAAAATACCCACTGTAATTTTCCAGATCTACTTTATTCACACAGTCCACAACCCTAAAGATAATCAGTTTAATATATAAGACAAAGATGCTGGAACCAAACAATGTTTGGAATCTTTTGGCTTAAAAAAAAAACAATGACATTATTCATTTATTATCAAAATAGTTGCTGATTACATTTTGGTCGATAGACTAATTATTTCAGTTGTAATTTGTGAAATGTGTAAATAATTTCTTCTGGTAGTAATTTATCCACTAAACCAGAGATCTTCAACAGGGGGTCCGGGACCCTTAGGGGGTCCTCAGAGTTACTGCAATATATGTAGTAGGGGTCCTGATCCGTCTCTCTTTCAGCTAAGGGGTCCTTGGCCTAAAAAACGTTGAAGACCCCTGCACTAAACCGTGAACACTTGCCTTCCAGCCTGACCTGACACTGCTTACGTCTCGGCCGGTCACTGTCAGAACTCTCTCTCTCTGTGGTTCTGGTTCTGGTTCTGGTGTGTGTCGTGATTGGTCCAGTATTTGACAGTTGGCTGCCTTAAAGACACTCACTGACCAACACAGCACACAGCAACAGGACTGGTTTTGGTTTAGTGTTAACTGGCTGTCTGACCCACTTGAACACTGTGTGTGTGTGTGTGTGTGTGTGTGTGTGTGTGTGTGTGTGTGTGTGTGTGTGTGTGTGTGTGTGTGTGTGTGTGTGTGTGAGAGAGAGTTTGAACTCCTGATGAATGTATTTGTCCCACTTTGTTTTTTGAATGAGCACTTGTGCACTTTATCTGAATTTATCTTATCTGTCTTCTTCTTTTTTGCTATTCATCATCTTTTACTATAAGGGAATTCAGTTGCATACAAAAGTCTGTGGTGCAACCAAAATGAATCACCTACCATCAGGCCTTTATGTTGGATGTAACTAAAGAAGAGTTTGGCTCCAAAAACATGATACAACCACAAAATAAATAATTTGTCAAGTTTAACTTTTAGTATTTTTTAATGTAAAGGGCATCCAATGTGTTTTTTATCAGTGATCCAACAACAGTAGTTGTCTTATTTCTTCATATTTTGCTTTGTTTGTTTTTCATTTTTTAAAAGTCAGTTTCGCTTTTGGAGCCAAACACTTCAAACATTGATGCTGAACTAAATCATACTCACTAGCCTGAATTGTTTCTCAGCTTTGTATCACCTCTGTGCTTCAGTTTAAAAAGGTCTGCTACCAGGTTTTTCCCTTTAATCTGCGGGGAATCCACTTGGGAACATTTTTCATCTCAGAGTAGCTTTATGGATTTAGCTGCTTATATAAATTGGCAGTGATTTGTTTGGTCTGCACTTAACACATCTTTCTGCCTGCCTGCCTGTGAGAAAACACACGAATGTACCACGGACAGAAACCCAAACTTCCTGAATGAGTGTTAATGGGGGAAAAAATCTATTAAGAACACGGTGGCCCTGTCCTTATTTGAAAAGGTTTTAGAGTATATAGATAGCAATATATAAGTGTTATTATATTGTTTGTGTATTTCCTGTCACTGTTGAAGCCCTGCCCTGTGTGGGCTTGTACATGCAGGACTGTGAAAGACAACTTGTGGACCTTTGAGGAAAAAATAAACAATCTGATGTTGCACCAAAGAACTGAGTTGTTGTCAATTGTGTTGTTTAAGAGTAAAAACAAATGAAAGCTGTCAGAGACTATTTTAATAAATGCAAGTAACGGAAATTACTTGTAAAATATTGCAGTCTTTAGGCAACCGTAGAAGTCGTGAGAATATGAAAACGTTATATAGAAATAAATATACAGAAAAACTCAATTTTAGTTGCTTTTGGCCGCTTTCACATTATTTAGAAATTTAAACTTGCAGTATCTTGAGGAAGAATATATAGTATGTGTTAAAATTCAACAATACTGTCCCCACATTTGTCCATAAAGACGCAACAAAATCCATCTCAAGTTTGAAGTTTTGGCAATCCAAACAATACACACAATACAAGGAAATAAGGAGGTGAATATACACGAGCAAACAGTCATTTGTAATCTAATCGACTTAACAAGTCCAACAACTAAATATGCAATAAGTGAGTGGCTCGAGCAGGATGACAGTGAAATATTCATACAAAACAAAAGAGCATGTTTGTACAGGAGGAATGAGCAAAAAGCGACGGGGGAGAACATTATTACTGGTTTTAGATATACAGGTTTCACACATTATTAATTAAATATGAAAACACCCAACAGGAGTGTGAGCGCCCTGCACGATCAACTCAACGTGTGAGTTTGGATGAGGTTTATACTGTGTAATGCTATAATGTATAATTTAATGCAACGTATACTATACACTGCGATTATTGTACTTTTTTACCAAACTACATTTATTTGATCAATTTAGTTACTAGTTACTTTACAGATTCAGATTACTGTATTAATATAAAATATTATCAACAAATAAAATATGATATATTATTACAGATTAAGGTACACAGCAGTTTCTATAGTAATTACAATCAAGCCCCACATTTACCATGTGCATTTAAGTGATACATACATTAATCTAGCAACAATTATTATAATCAAATATGATAAACTGTGTATGATTCTGAAATGGGCCGTTCTGCATGATGATGAGTACTTTTCCTTTTGGTACTTCAAGTATATTTTGATGAATGCAGGGCTTTAACTTGTAATTATTAGTACACTGTGGCATTGCTACTTCTTCCACTATGTTCAATTGTAGTTTTAGGAGTATTTACTGAATATCTAACCCAGTAGGCGGCGGTAGTGCTCAGACAACACATTCGCGTATCTTCACGACACAGCCTTTCATTTTACGGCCGTGTTTTGGTCAGCCGTAAATCGTAACGCGTGGAGTCGGAGGAAGGTTAAATTAAATCCTACAAAACACGGTAAATACATGTATTTGTTGTTATATGACGGTCCTTCAACAGCACGTTACTTATATTGACTCAGTGTAGAGTATATTTAGTGTTTAAAAATAGCACCAGTTTGTAAATAGTGTAAAAGGAGAGCGGCCTGTGGTTAGCATGAACAAGCTGTCATTGAAGGAGACTCGGGATCTGACACGTTACTATAGCTACATGATAACAAAGATCTGACCAGAGGATACATTTATAGAAAGAGTTTTAGTTAATGTGTACATATATTGACTCAAATAACAGACATAAAGCTTTCACATTGGCGTGTTTTTACAGAGAAAGATAGCCAGCTAGCCAGCTAGCTATTGTGGTTATTGCTAGCTAGCTACCTTCAGTTAGCTGGCTAATGGTAAGGTTAACTGATGGTAATTACCGTCAGTTAACCTTAAAGTTAACTAACGTTAGGCTTTAAGGTGAAAAGTACAATACACATACAGGTACAGAACAATATACAAGACAAACATGCAACGTTAGTGCGATACAGGGTAGTGTAAATAAATGTAATAAACAAATATAAAGTGGCAGTTTTTAATTCAATGATGATATTTATGTAGTATATCATAATTTACCATAATATACCATGCTGTGTTAATGTGTTCTGGGTTTTTGCATCATATTCTATATATAATACATCTCTATATTAATAGAGACAAACACTAGCTACTTATCACCAGTCTGGATAGACTTGCTGACTTTGCTCTGACTGCCGCTATTAACGCCATCACTGTCACTTTACCTTGTAATATGTCTCCATATGCTGTATAGTTTTCTATTTTTTTCTATTCTTATTTTAGTTTATTTTTCTGTATAACGGCTAAATTAGTATATTAACTATAACCCAGTTGGGAAAGGCTGCGGCTGCCTGTTCTTCAACAGTCCCTGGTTTAAAATCCATCATTCTGCCTCCCTTCCAAACAACTAGCCTTATGTAGTAACCCATAATGATTTGACCAGCTGTCAAATGGCATCTCTAGTGCCAGTTTCTCTCTATTGTGCCTCCCTCTAATCTGCATGTTCCCTCTGTCTTCTCCACTACATCCTCCTTCATTAGCAATCATGCCGTTTGTGGACCTTCAGTCACGGCTTGGTATTAACCTGGACAGCTGGCTGCTGCTGCAGAGCGGACACCAGCCCAATAAGAGGGCGGCGCGCTGCCACGCCTTTGAGAAGGAGTGGATTGAATGTGCCCACGACATCGGGCAGACCCGTGCCAAGAAGGAGTGCCAGCTGGAGTTTGAGGACTTCTACGAGTGCATGCACAGGCAGAAGACGGTAAGTGTCTGGGGGATCAGACTTTTAAAGTATTTTTGAATAGGAGTGTTGACTGCTGGGTCCCAGTTTAAGAAACTGCAGAGCCATGATCATTTTTGCTATGTTAGGTATTGTGTCCTTTTTGCATATTGGAACTGAGCTCACTCACTAAAATGTGCCACAGCAGTGGAAACATGAATCAATATGCCAGCAGGCAGTGAAAGTTAATGCTGTGAACACAACTGGGACAACTGCTCTTAGCAGCACTTGCTGTTTGATAATGTGACTTTTTGTTTAATGGATCTGTCTTTCACTTATTGACCCGCTATGATATTAACATGTTGTTAGATCAAAAGGAAAAAATGCCATTAATATTCACTCTTTCTACATTTGATTGTTTTAAAACATTGAATCGTAGTGGATGTAATGAGGATTTTCTGTCACCAGTGGTGCTTTAAGTTTGTAAAACAATACAAAAAGGGTTGAATACTCTTTATAGACCCTGTATCATAGCTTGTAGGGCATCACTCAAGAGTTTGTCTGCATCATTTTCTGCAGATAATGTAACCATGATGCTTACACTATCTCTAAGCCTGTTTGCTAAATGTTATTCCTTCAATCTCAAAAATGAATCTTCCAACAGCTAAATTGCCTAGACGTTTCTCATAAACTCTAGGAATTATTAGATGTAATTGAACCCTTATATGGGTTTATATATTTACTAACATTTCTGCAACATTAAATGGCCTGATTCTTGCATAGAGTTTGGTGTGGTAGATTGTAGGGAGGAAGAGAAGAGAGCATGTATCAAGCAGGAATAATAAAGGTACAAATTACTCTAAATGATTAACAGAAGTGTAAATAGCACCCACATCTAATAGTGTCAGAGTTAAACTGAGGTCTTGATGGCTGTGTGTGTCAGCAGAGGAGAGACAGACAGATGCACTGCCCGCTCACTGTGAATGTGCTGCAGCAGCAGGAACTTCCTCGCCTCGATCCAAACGCCTTGATTTGCTCTCTAGCCACGTCTGATTCCTTCAGAACATGATGGAGATGAAGTGCTGATTTAAGATGAATGTCAGCTAAGACAACTTCAGACTCTGACAATAATCTCACATCAATTTAAGATGTATTAAGCTTGAAATGTTATTTGTTGACCAGCTACAGTATATGTAGCTTTTTAACATCAGAGTTGCAGAACACAAGACCATATCTGATAAGACTGGCTGCATCTCTGATGGATTTTTCTCATTTTGAGCAACCGAAAATGATTTTGGACGGAAATCTGCATGTTAACAGCACAGAACTGAGGTAGGGAGCTGTTCTTCTAGTTCTTCCGTGTCTCTCAACTTCACATGGTGAAAGGAGTAAAAGGTCGATGTTAAAATCACTGCTATCTTTGGCTTTATCCTCCTTGGCTTAGGCAAAGGGAAACAAAAAAGGTGAAGGTATGCAGAACATTTTGTTTAATTATGTTTTTATTTTCCTTTTCTCTCACTGTATCTCCATCCTGTTTCTCCTCCACACTAAGCTCTTCTTCTCTTCCTCCCTGCAGCACCAGAGGCTGCATGCGATCCGTCAGCAGCGTGACAAGATGATGAAGGAGGGGACCTACACACCGCCACCCTGCCACTCAGGCAAGGCCGATGAGTCACCATGAGGGAACACGCTGTTCTTGTTTATAGTAAATCAGATATCATTATTTCCTGTTCGCCTGTACAAGTTTGCAAATAAATGCTATCATTGAATATCTTCTTGTCTTTTCCTTCCCTTTTTCTCTCTTTTTACTGTGTACTGAGATGTGTGCAGATGCCAAGAATGAAAACATTTACTATTAGTATTTATAGGCTTATAACTATTGTACAAATCTCAGTACTTCCAAATACTTTTCTTAATAAGTTAAAAATGAATTGAGTCATTTGCTGTGACGTGAGTTCACTGATTGCCTTGGGAAAAAGATTATAACTATAAAATAAGGTTTACACAAAACTCAAAGTCAAACCGAAAAACTGTGGTGGAAAGTAACTAAGTACATTTACTCAAGTACTGTTCTTACTTGGAATTTAAAGTACTTGTGCTTTACTCAAGTGTTTCCATTGCCTGCTACTTTATACTTTTACTCCACTTTTCAATTTCAGAGGGAAATATTTCACTTTTTGCTCCCCTATATTTATATGGGAACAATATTTATTAGTTCATTTACAAATGAAGATTTTTACATTGAAAAAAAATGTATGATGATGCATTGTTCTACAGTAGATTAAACTACCAATACTATGTAAAGTACTTACAATTAGCTTCACCTCAGCAGCAGCAACATTAAAATGCTGCTCACACATTATTGCATCAGTAATTATAATCTAATAAAATGTATAGTATAGCCATAATGTAGACATTTTTCCACACCGAGTATTTTTGCTTTTGATATTTAAAGTACAGTTTTGTTAATAATACATACTTTTACATGTGTAACATTTGATATAGTACTTGTAATGGAGTATTTTTACAGTGCTACTTTTAAGTAAATATCACGTAATCTAAATGCTTCCTCACTACAAAAAATGATATAAAAATACTGTATATAACTTTTGTATAAAGATTAGCAGACAGAACTTAATGGTGTGAACATCTGCAAAAACAGTTTGTTGATACTTTTATTTGAATGATTTTAACATTTTAAAGATGTTGAATCATTGTATGCTGTTTCAAGTGTTTATACTCAAAGCCTAATGTGGGCCGTAGGCGTCAGTCAGCTGTTTATAATTATTGGCCCGATTAGTGAAGCGATAAATTCAAAATGCCCCATGCTTCTTGATTATGAACGAAGGCAGCGCATAATGGAAACCAGTCAAACAGTCAGTTTGTGATGACACAAAGCAAACAAATACTTTTTGCCTAATAAAGTCGCCACGGCTGGTTAAATGGCTGCTGATGAAGTGATTTAATGTCCTTCCATCAGCTGTGGTCGTCATGTATTGTGTTCAGCTGTGCTTCTGCTGTAAATGGAAGTTTAACTGCCTTCAGTAGGTTAACTTCCTTAACCTACTGACCTTATTTCAGTAAATCATTACATGGATTAAGCGAGTAAACGCTCCAGAGGGACGACTGGACCACTCCGATGAGAGACTGATATGAGTGGATGCTGTTCGACATCCTCGATTCAATTACCAGCGTTTAATTCTGACTGATGGGATTAGGAGGCTCTGTGAAGCGCCACAAGATGGAGCCAAGAGCACAGATAATACAGAAAGGGAAAACTCATCAAGGCTCTTTGTAGAACTGGCAAAGTTTCTTCATGTTCTGGTTTCACAAGCAAACATTTGTGCTCTTTTTTTAGGTGGACATTTAAGCTTAAAGCACTGAACCATTTCATGGCTGCATGTACGTTTGTTAAAGGTTCCCACGGTCATTTGTATGTGCAGAGTTCAGCTTGAGAATAAACAGCAGGCCCATAGCAACTACAGAGCGTAATGTCCTCTGTAAATGTATGGACATTTGGGGGGTTTAATGACATGACGGGGAGCTTACATTCTACAATGTAACACCACACGTCTACACTACATGTCTACACGTTTACAGAATGACACACTGAAAGCTGGTTCTCTTTTTTTTTTTTTTAGACTAAAAGTTAAATATTTTTACATGAAATGAGTATTGTCCACCAGCAAAAACATGGATGATGTGGCCGGGTTGGATCAGTGGGTAGAGCAGGCGCACATATACTGAGAGGCTTATGCCTTGATGCAGAGGTCCAGGGTTCGAGTCCAACCTGTGACGATTTCCTGCATGTCTTCTAAGGCTGGGCGATGTGGAGAAAATCAAATATCATGATACTTTTGACCAAATACCTCGATATCGATCACGCAACGTGTTGACTATTGGTGCTTTAACAAAATATTCACAATGAGATTTTTGATAAATAATCATCAGTAATGTGGATATAATGACTAAGTCGGTAAAGGCAAATAATAGAAGAGTTACAACAGTCTGGTAAGTTCAGAAAATGACATCACTTTACTGTAATGCAGCCTTTAAAACCAGGAAAAGACAAAACGTATGCCATATTACGATATCCAAAATCTAAGACGATATCTAGTCTCATATCATAACATTGATATATTGCCCAGCTCTAATGTCTTCCCCCTCTCTCTCCCCTTTCTCACCTAGCTGTCCTATCAATTAAAGGCGGAAAAGCCCAAAAAAAATCATCTTTAAAAAAAAAAAAAGTGGACGGCAACATATTTTTAAGAGGATCAATTGTGAAATGTTGTGTTTATAAATACTCAGAGAAGTAAACAGAATTTGGTTGGTGGTTAGTACTACACTGTCTTGGTTTGGTGAGGTTTGCTGGTATTTTGTTAAAACTTTAAACCTCCATATTTCTAAAATCCTAAAAGAATTATAGGTTGTTTTATTTCATTAATAATTATTGGATACATCTTGACTCTCCAGGTTGATCTCTTGACCCCTGTTATGTACATGTTTAAGAACAAGTACTAAAACTGCATTTTAATTTCCAGTCACACAAGTGGAGATATAAACTAAATACCCAGACTGAGTTAAGGAGTGTCAGAAGCGTGCTGAAGTAGCCTTGGTATCCCCACAATCAAAACTGTATACTCAGTTTAATGTCACATCTTAAAATCTGATTAAACTCCATTGAGGGTTTTGACTTTATGCCCGTGTGTGAATGTGAAGTTTTTCCACGAAGAATGACTCACACAGTAAGGCTTTGTCTGAAGGCAGTCTGCCTCATTGTCCTCTTGGAATTCAAATTGCCATTATTAATGTGAAAAGTACAGATGATCCATGACTCACATTATCACAAGTTTTCAATTGTGTAAATTTAATTTTTGTATGAGTTCACAGACAAAGGCACCATCACTGACCAGTATGTCAGGAGCTTCAGTTGTCTATGTCCTACTACAGTCCTGTTTCTACTGAGGGATAGTCAGTCCAGCATTGTTCAATAATTAACTGAAAATGAAAGAATGAGCAGTGATAGTGAACTTTACCCTCTGTTTATCGTCACAGTGCATGTGGCCGGTCAGTACATTAGCCACTGTTTGATTTAAGCGGCAGCAGCAGAGATAATCCAGCAGTATACGTCATTCTCTCTGAGCGTCTGTGATGGAGCGAGGATGAGAGCGTCTGGATTATTCTGCACCACCAGCAAACACACAGCAATCCCAGTGATACCCAGTTGACCCAGTGCCTTATGAATCTGAGTGCCAGACAGTCATACAAAAGACAGACAGGTCAACTAATACAAGACCACTTTTCATGAACTAAAACAGAGCAGCATTTAGTTGGAGTCATGTTGCTACTTGATTAATCTCAGTCCAATATTCACTCTCCTTTAGCTCTGTGTTTGGTCTCCACCATCTCCGGAGGGAAATAGTCTTTTTATCTGCTAAATGCTCCACAGCCAGTCTCTAAATGTGTATGTGGTCTGCTGTTTGCTGCTGAGCAAGTTGTGGGTTTTTAGCTGCTAAGCGGTAAGACTAAAACAGTAAAGCTATGGGCCATAAAACCAAAACAATGAACTGAAACACGCTTTAAACGTTCTGTACAGCTGAAGGTAACTGCACAGTGGTGATCATTTTCTATTTCATCATTGAGAGTAACTTCTTTGGTATGGCACATAGTCATTGTCGATATAATGCTAATTGCAGCTTTGAAGAGAGGATAGGTGGGGGTTGAGATGCAGGGGTCCCCTGTCATGCCTTTGCATAGGGCCCCCAAATACAACTCTCCCACTCCTCTCCATCTCTCCAGCTGTAATCAATTTTCTTTTTGGAGCTACTCTCTATCGTCCTCCAGCTGTTTGGAGAGGGAAGAGGGTCTGTGTGTGTGGAGGGATTATGTATTTAACCAGATTAATATAGCCTACTATTATATGTGATGTAGCCTAACAGCGCAGATCAGATCCAGCGCTGCTTCTTCTGTGTAATCCTGAAATATGCTGCTGCAAATATGACAATGTGAACGCCCTTTTTCGCCTTTCCTCCCTAAATCGAGAGAAAGTGTGTGTGACTGTGTGCGTGTGTGTCGGCTTGGGTTTGGCGGTGCTGCTGACTCTGAGCCACGGATGACGCAGGAGTAGCTTTACGTTACAACCGAAATTTCAATTTCCGCGACACTTAACACACTCAATAGACATGGGTTAGCTCAGTGTCCGAGCCGTGCAAACAGCCTATTGAAGAGAGAGAGAGAGAGAGAGAGAGAGAGAGAGAGAGAGAGAGAGAGGGGCAGGAGAGGAGGGCTGGTGGGGGGTTGTTGAGAAGAGAAGCGAGAGGGAGTCAGAGGGAGAAAGGAGGAGGAATCGGACAGCCATTACCATTAAGGATTAGGCTACGTTTTCTCGCTACTATATTCTCCCCGGCGTCACCCCTCCCGGCTGGTTGTCGATTCGGTTTTGGAGGAAGCGTGGTAACAGGAACCCGATCGGAGGAGCGGAAAAACGTCCAACCTTTCATCCATCCCTCCATCCATCCATCCCTCCTTCCATCCAGGAGGAGAGGGAGCAGCGGCGGCAGCATCCCCGGCCTCCCTCGCTCCGTGCTCGGATTCCAGGACCGCTGCTGCCCGGTGAAGGTAAGCGGCTCCGGAGCTCCACGCAGCCTGCTGCTGTAGCCACCCGTGCTTGTTCAAATCTTCATGTAATCATATATGTCCAAGAGCTGCCGAGTCCGGTGATGATATTAAGTGTTCATTGATAGGGAAATTAATTATTAGAAATCAAAACTATCAACTCGAGGCGTAACAGTATGGTCACGAGCCTATAAACTCACAAGAGACACAGTTTAGGGATATATTTAGTTAGGGTTGTTTGTAACCTAATCCTAAACCCTGCATTGTAAAATGAATATTTTGATGAATTTGGCTTGATAAGGTTGTCTTGATGCTCTCCTCGCAGACACCATTATCAATAACGTGTTGATCACAGGCTCCACGTTGATTGGCATTCATTACACAAGCTGTAGTGTAGCCTATGTGGTTTCACTATAATAATCTCACATATAGTTGTTGCCAGAAACCGTGTCAATTTCGAAGCACACTTCTCGTGATCCGTGTGCCGAAGGGCTGGGCTGGAAATAACGGTTAGAGAGGGTTTCTGGGTCGTGAGAAGGCTGCCGAGGTTTTTCTCATTATAATGAGACAAGTCTTAGCTGCACTATGGAGACAGCATTTCGGCAACAGCGCCAGCCACAAATGGATAAATGTAATTAGTTGGTGTGATCCATCCGAGGCTCAGGGGCGGTGTGTGTTGGACAAAGAGCCCCGTGCTTCCAGTCTGCTCCTCCTGCACAACGCGTTTGGTCTCCATGTCTGATGTCCACTCATGCACACACATTCCTCATTCACATTCAAAGGGAAAGACACACAGAGAAAGAGAGAAATGCATGCATGCAGCAATGATGACATGAAACACCAGCTGCAGCTCTATTATGCACACATTTATGAGACTTTATTGATCTGTGCAACCCCCCCTAGACCCTGCATCATCACACCTCTTCCTCCACCTGCTGTAGGTTATGGATCCCAATGGACATCAACACTGCAGGCTGTCTGTCTGTCTGGAAAACCTGTGATATTATGCAAGGTGCAGTCAGAGACAGGGAGAGAACGATTCAGGGCTCCCCTCCTGCCGCTTTGTAGCAGATGGTTGAATGTGCATCTCCCTCCAGCCTTATGTTGGACCTTCAACATGCATGTTACTATTCTCCTCAGTCAGATCTGTAAAACAGAAAACAACCTATTCAATAATTCATTTTCATTTTATTCAGGCGAAAAGAATTAAGTTGGTCTCCTCCGCCCATTTCTTCCTCTGCATTGGCTGTGGACACTCCCCCTTACTACTGCATGTTATAGTGGAGGAAAGCACCAGTATGTCTCTGATGCAGGGGATACATGAGGGCACTATTTCTGTGTGACATGGTTGTATATTGATATGATCAAAAGTCTTTGAATTAGAGGATTTCTGTTTTATTAATCAAATCCGTTTTGCTCACAAGATGTATCAGAGACAGACTTAACTCCAGTGGATCTGTCCTCTTTATTTTCACGTATGGCTGCAAGTAGTGACTATCTTCATTATTGATATTCTCCAATTCATCTATTATTTGTTTAGTCTCTAAAATGCTCAATTTGATGTCTTCAACTTGTTTGTTTTGTCTGATTAACAACGATTAAATTGAACTTTAGATAAAACAGAAAAAAACTGTTCACTGTTTAGTTGATACTATATGTCAAAAATGGGAAGTGGCTCTTAGGCTCTAGAAGAATAATGGTTGGGTAAAGCCCTTCCACTTCAACCAAAGATTTTATTTCTTCCTAGATTTTTACCCAGACACCCAAATAGATCTGCAAAAACTTTAAAAATTAGCACAGGTTTGTGTAACAAGACCCATAACATTAGTCTGGATCCTGACGCCCAGGTTGGGAATCTCTGGACTTCTCCATTAAACATTTCAGCACCATTTTTATGATACTAAAATCGTCCTCTTTGTGAAATGCTTGACTGGCAGCTCCAGCCTCCCCCTGTCTGTCTGCATGTCTGTCTAGCCAGCAGTCTCTGTTGGTTTGCGCTCCCTGCAGCTCTTTGGTATGCACAATGCATTGTATCATGAGTGGACGAAGAAAAAAAATAGAGGCGGAGAGAAACATAAAGAGAGATATCTTATTTCTACAGTGTTTATGATGTCTTTATGATGTCCTGGAGCTGGAATTATTGAGTAGTGTGTAAACTGTAGGGCCATATATCTCTCTTATCTTATCCTTCGACACCTGTTAACCCACACACACACACACACACACACACACACACACACACACACACACACACACACACACACACACACACACACACACACACACACACACACACACACTTCTTTCTTTTTCAGTTTTTTCTCTCTCACTGCCTCTAGTGTTCCCCTTCTTTCACTCTCACTCTGATTAAGTCTCTCTTTGCAGTCATGCTGAGTAGTAGGCTAATGTAAGATATAGTATTGTTGGCAAGCCAGTCCAGTTTGTGCGTGTGTGTATATATATATATATATGTGAATGTATATGCATGTGTATTAATGTGTGTGTGTAGTGTGTGTGTGTGTGTGTGTGTGTGTGTATATGTGTGTGTGTGTGTGTGTGTGTGTGTGTGTGTGCATATGCGCGGGGGAGCTGCTGAGTCTAGTCAATTTGTTTATCCAGTCAGTCAGTCAGTGTGTTACTCATCATGGGGATGCATCATTCATACTGTACTCACTATCTGTACTATCAACACGTGGGCTTTCACTGTGTCGTCTATAAGTGCAAGATAAAGAATTTGACCCAGACAGGAATGTTTAGAAGAAAATCAGATGTCAAAAAGAAAGACATAAGGTAATGTTGGGAAATGCGCTTATTTGTTTTCTGGCCGAGAGTTGGACAAGAAGATTGATACCACTCTCAGCAGTCTGTGCAAAAAACTGCATTCACATCATGAGAACAAGAACAACTCTTGTTATTCCAAATTAAGAGCGTTCACACGTTATTCCAAGTTAGCTAACGCCGCTGTGACACCGGCTGCGCAGCTCTGCTGGATGGACACTGTAAATCACATGTTGAGAAGATGGGTTTTTTGCTCAGGTAGCTCTATGTTATAGAGTTTGTCAGGCAGAATTATCGTCTGTCTGTTGATCATGAATATCAGTTGAACTCCCATCAGCGGCTGTAGAGCTCTGGAATGACACAAAGACGTGCACCGGCCGTTACGACCGTTACTCTGGAAATGTCTGGTTTTCTGTCCCTGACTTTTTTTTTCTTCTTTTCCTGTCTTCCCCTTTCTGTCCTTCTTAATTTGTTGCTTAGATTCTCCCCACTACCTCTACATCTTAGAGTCTGTTTCATGTCACTCCTTCTCTCTTTCCTCTTTCACACACACACACACACACACACACACACACACACACACACACACACACACACACACACACACACACACACACACACACACACACACACACACACACACATATACAAACACACATACCCTACTCAGGCTAAGCTGTGGGAACAGACCCTGTCCATGCAAATCCTGGTTGTGAGTTATAAATTAGGCCAGTCAAGCATCCAGCTGAAGAGGCAAGAGCCAAGATCCCTGTGTGTGTGTGTGTGTGTGTGTGTGTGTGTGTGTGTGTGTGTGTGTGTGTGTGTGTGTGTGTGTGTGTGCTCTGTATAAATCAGTTTGTACATTAGTCTTTGTTAGAATATATTAGTTGGTTGGTTGAAATAATTGAATAATCATTCAAGTAATTTATCAAACAAAAATGTAAAATTTTCACTGGTTCCACTTTCTCAAATGTTGAGGATTTGCTGCTTTTCTCCATTTTATGTCATTGTTAGTGGAATATGTTTTAGTGTAGGACTTTTGGTCAAACAATACAAGTAATGTAAAGATGTCCCTTTGGGTTCTGGGAACTAATGGACATTTTTCAAAAATATTTTATATAGTAGTATATGTATATACATACACTATAGATAGTATAGATTATATACAAGTAATAGCCCTTTAGTCAAAGCTCCCTGGGCTGAAACTCTGGGACTAGGGAACTTTTTCAATATATGTTTTAAGATGTTATTGACAAGAAATGACAAAAAAGACAACAAAAAGCAATCAATAGATTAATCAGTAATGACAGTGATTCTTATTTGGACTCCTAATATAAAGCTGGGAGCAAACTAACTGTACATCTGAAATGTGTGTTTGTTGGTTTGACTGTGAGTGAAAACGCCTCGGCAAGTTTCTCATCAGACAGGAAGTGATGTCACTCACAGTGCTCCTCCAGAGTTTCTGCTGGTAGTTTCTTCTTCTTCTTCTTCTTCTTCTTCTTCTTCTTCCTCAAATATCTCTTTTTCTCCTCACAGAGCACTAATGACACGGTGCGGCTTTGAAGCCTCCATTCTGGCTCTATTTATAAAACCGCTTGTTACAGTGGCACTGACTCACTGTCAGCAGGCAGCAGGGAAACTGACTACACACACACACACACACACACACACACACACACACACACACACACACACACACACACACACACACACACACACACACACACACACACACCAGAGAACCGCAGAGAATTCTGGGAAGGTTTTAACCTCTTCCTAGCAGTGTTGCCGTGGAGACAGGGATTCAGGAAGTGGGGTTTTGCCAGCGGTCTAGCCCAGGGGCCAGCAGCGGGAGGAGGAGGAGGAGGAGGAGGAGGAGGAGGAGGAGGATTTTTGGCAGCACTAGTCCAGATGGAAATCCCAGCCGCTGTGTCGGACACATCGCACACAGAAACATTCCCACCCGGTGAGCACCACTCAGGTCGCTCCACAGTTTAGTCAGCTGCAGCCTCAGGGATGAACAAAGACAGATCTGCTCTTTGGCAGCCAGCAGAAGTTTGTCACTCTGTAAAGTGCTCACAGTTTTTGTAGTTAAGCTGTAAGTTTGTTGAGTTTCTCAGGAGCCACAGTAACTGTTAGTGGATGAATTGTGAAACAAACCGGATCACTGGTGGATTGGGAGACTTTTATTTTGAAAGACTTTACATTAAGGAAGGAAACAAAACAAAACTAAAAAATTCATCAGTAAATATTTAAAAAAGATATATTATTCGAGATTTCTTCAAATACACAAAGTTGGTTTTACTTTGGTGTTGCAGCAGTGTGTAGGATGAAGAGTGGCATCTAGCAGTGAGGTTCGCAGATTGCAACCAACTGAATACACCTTCCCTCACTGATCTCTTTCCAAGCGTGTAGTGGAACCTACAGTGGCCTTCAGGTAATGTAGAGATGTGTATGGCCCTCTCTAGAGTCAGTTTGGTTTGTCCGTCCTGGGCTCCTGTAGGAACATGGCGGGGCCCGCTCCCTATTTAGATATCATTCTAAGCTAACGAAAACACAGTTCTTGGTTTCAGGTGATTATACACTAATGAAAACATAATTATGAATATTTTATTCCAATTCTGCCAATAGATCTTCCTAAATCCTACACACTGGTCCTTTAAGTTGTACTCAAACTTCTAATTTGTCTCCTGCTGTAATCCCGAATGTCTTTCTGAGGATGCTGCTGTGAAAAAAGCCTAAACTGAAGATACTTTCAGAAACCTTCTGAGAAACGTTAAACTGCATTTGAAATTGTCGTCTCAGTCTCAGAATGTTGGATTTGTTATGTTGTTTTTAAAGTCATGTTTTTGCCCGTTAGTTTCTAATTGTATATACATTACTGCTGACCATTTTTTAATTTATGCTTTGGAGTTTCAGATTTGTGATGACTTATTTCCTTCTAAAAGCTGATGGTTTCGCCTCCATTCATTTGAATTAAAAACAAATTAGGTGATTCTTGAGATGGGTTTGAGTTGCTACAACACATATTACTTTCTTTGCATTTCTAAAAAATAAATCATGTTATGTTATTGTTGCTGTTGTAATTGCAGATACTGGAAAAGTCTTCATTGCTTCATTTTGAAATGATTATGTAACTTTGACAAAAAATGAAGGCAGACTAGATATTCACTTTGTCAGTTTCAGGCATGGTTTATAGAATATTATATTTGATATGCAGTGAAATATTCCAAATCACTGCTGGTGTGTCTTCTAAAGACACTTTTACAGCTGAATGTCAGATAAAAAGTTAGATGTTTTGCACTGTAACTTTTAGAATGATTTACTTTTTAAGAAATTAGCATATTGCTAAATACACAGTGAAGATTAAAAAAATAAAGTCTGTGTGCTGGACTCAAAGTCATGAAACAAGCAGCAAACAGCAGACGTTAACCAAGTCCCTGTGGAGCTGCAATATAAGAGCCAATAACGGGCAATTCATTCTCTCAGGATAGGTATTGATTTTACGCTGTGGTGGACAGTTCAGAGCGTCAGGCCCCCAGAGTCCACACACACACACACACACACACACACACACACACACACACACACACACACACACACACACACACACACACACACACACACACACACACACACCAGAGAACCTCAGAGAATTCTAAAAGCTGATGGTTTTGGCTCCATTCATTTGATTTAAAAACAAGTGTGTGTGTGTGTGTGTGTGTGTGTGTGTGTGTGTGTGTGTGTGTGTGTGTGTGTGTGTGTGTGCTACATTAAGTATTTACTATCACTCATTCATCGTCATTATAATAAATAGGTGTTGAATGCTAATAAAGCAGAGTTTAAAGATGGATGATCAACAGATAGAGAGAACCTGAGAAAGAGAAAGAAGGAGAAGAGAGAGAAAGGACAAATAGTGTAAGAGGAAAAAAAGCTCTCTCCTGTCTTATTGACTTTTCTTTTAAAAATAGAAACACTAGATCAGCTTTGAAATCTCATCTCTCTCTCTCTCTCTTCTCTGTCTTTGCTCTTTGACTCAGCCAAGTCTGTTGAATTGTCGCTGTTAAGAAATTCCCTGCCTTCTCCATCCCTCCATCCAAGCACAGAGCTGTCTTTCTTCCATCACAGCCGCCCGGCATCATCCGTCATCAATAAATCAGCTCCAAGCAGGACGTAATGTAACGTGTCCAGACCTCAGTGATCGCTATCGAGCGGAACTCACTTTTACTTAAAAGCCATATTGTGTGTGTGTGTGTGCATGATTATTTGACTATAATATATGTATATAATTTAAATACACCATATATAACATTTTGTAGTTTGGCAAACATGGCTTGACTTTACACCTAAAAGGAATAGGATTTGTAAAGGTGAATCAACAACTTTTTACAAAGTAATATTGTAGAATTAAACCAAACATATATACTGTATTTAATACAGTTATTTGTTTGTACTTTATGTAAAAACATGTACATTATATACGTATCTTGTGTTATATCTATACCAACAAGCCTAAGTCTACAGTCATGTTCTAACTGCGAGGTTTTACTCAGCAATGCTTTGAGCTCAATTCTAATGTCAGCATGCTACCATGCTAATGTTAAGACGGTATAATGTTTACAAGTTCACCAACTTAATTTAACGTTTTAGCAAGACTTTTCCTAATTAGAAATGTTGCCTTGATGAAGAGGGAAAGTCAGAGGATCACAGAAGTCATTACACCTCATCCTCTGGGGACCATGAATGTCTGCACAAAATGTCAGGGCAATAAATGTAATCTTGTTTGAGATATTTCTGTCTAGACCAAAATCATGGACAGACCAACCCACATCGCCCCAATAGCATGACTAAAAAGTAGAGCTGCCCTCTCTTAGTCGATTAGTTGACTAATTGATTGTTTTGGTCTTAGTCGACTAAGATTTCTTTAGTCATTTAAAAAAAATGTTTTAATTTTTAATGACTAGTTTCCATGAACACAAGATTTAAAGTGGTGCTTTTGCATGATTCTTTGTAGAGAAAATGTCTTTTTAAACTCAGTTTTTCTAAGTTTTAATGTGTTGATTAAATCAACTAATCATATGAGTGGCGACTCAGAATTTCTTTAGTCGAAGACAGCCCTACTAAAAATAATAGAAATATCGTGAATAAAACTCTTATCCCAGCAGTATGCGCATAGTTCTTTGGATCTTGATTGATTGACTGCAGTGATGGGAAGATATGGACGGCAGGATTATCAATCCTATATAATATATTCAGGCTAAGATTCTCCCTCCACCTTTGGTCCTGTGAGCAGGCTTCGGTAATCTGTATCATCAGATGGAAGAAAGCACATGACAGTAGTCATGTGCTTTCTTCCATCTTTTCCTCAGAGCTCTACAGCGGTAGAGCGCCACTGTAGACCTGCGTCTAGACGTGATGACTAACTTCACCCAGATGTTTCTGCCCTCCTGATCACTGCATTATTACCGTTGTGCTGTTACGTTGAAACTTTGCATCATTCATGACCCCTGCGTGATCACACTGTACGCCAGCAATGAATTATACAATGTCTCCACTTTTGACTAAAGCGCCTTCTTCTCTCTTTTCCCACAATTCTTCTTCCCTCCCTCTTTCCTTCTCCCTTCTTGTGACCTTCTTTCTTTCCCCTCCCCCCCTTGCTCTACATCCCTCTCTCCTCCTTCCATCCCTCCTTCTATCCTCTCTTCCTCGTCCCTCTCCTCCCTGCAGCCCTAAAGTAAGATGGAGTCGTCAGACGATGATACTCTAAGCGAGCGCTCCTGCGTCAGCGAGCCGTCCTTCCGTAGCGAGCGTTCAGGGGGGTCGTTGTCCCCGTGCCCATCAGGACCCGTGGGTCCGCCCGGAGACACGCTGCCGTGGAATCTGTCCAAACATGAGAGGAGGAAGAGGAAGAGCCAGGGCTCGGTGCTGGACCCGGCGGAGAGGGCGGTGGTTCGTGTTGCAGGTAAGGGAAACCATCTCACAGAGATACTGTCGGTGGGCCTTTGAGCAAGGCACTCAACCTGCATCTGTTGAGCGGCAAAAGGTAGAAGACTGTGATTGTTGTGGGAAGCTTCCAGTGGAGGATGCGTGTCAGAGTCTGAATGGGCAGTGGTGGCCTAAAGGTTAGAGGTCGTAGGTTCAATACCCAGACCGACAGGATGAATTTGGGGGGGAAGTGAAAGAGCATAGCTTGTCCCTCCCTCATTACCACCACTGAGGTGCCCTTGAGCAAGGCCTGACAGACTGTGGTTGTACCAGGTATGAATGTGTAACTGTGTGAATGTGACAGGCCGTCGTTGCAAATGAGAATTTGTTCTCAATCTGCTTACCTGGATAAATAAAGGTTAAATAAAAATAAAAACTGAAGCAGGATGCGGCTGTAAGAGTGAGCAGTGGGAAACAGAGACTATGCAACGCATCAGCAAATTTAAATTTATGCTAAAGTGAAACCTGGAGGGAGTTGAAAACTCCAAGAAATGTGGTGTATATCTGGTACACTTCGCTCGTAAAAACAGATGAGGGATTTGTGTTCAGTGACTTCAAACTGACAGTAAAAGTGTTCATGAACCTTCACGTATCTGTGAAATCAGAGAAGAAGATCAAAGAAAGAATTTGAATCCACTGAATCACTTTTTCCGTGCAGCAGCGCACATACGAACCATAAAGATCAGATGGCACCTGTGCTTGTGGCGAGCTAACAGAGAATCATACTGGCTCAAAAGTACAACAACTGCCATTCGACCGAACACAATATGATACTATTAGTCTTTTTATCATTGGACGTCTTGGTGAAAACGTTGTATCTTGTATTGAGCAATAGCTCCAGGACGTGTCCACTTCACATTTGCTTGCTGACATTTTCTTGGCTTCTCATGTTTAATTATGGGGCTTCCTTCTGGCTTTGATTAAAGGCCCACATACTTGGAAAAAGCCCTGTTTCCTGCAAAATCCTTGGCCAGTAAATGTCACCGAAATGCAAGGAAAATCTAGTTGTGGTCTCGTATATTTATATTTTGGATATAAACATCTACTGCATGTTATTAAAAGTGTTATCTTGTAAGACTCAAATGTGTTCACCGCTGTTATTAAGATACTTACAACTGAAGGTTGTCATCAAGACACGGTGAGGAGTTTGTGTTTCTTCTCCTTCAGGGCTGAAACACGAGATCTAGTAAATGTCACCTACATGTTTGTGTTTGGTTGTTGTGCTATAGCTGTCATGTAAAAGAGAGGAGTGTTTAACCCTGAGCTGGTTTTATTATCTGCATCCATCCTCTCAGACGTCAAAGCTGAAGGTTAGAGATGTTTCATCAGCTACAGTAACACCTCCCTAACATGGACGACTGGGATGTCCTCCCTCTCTCTGTCTCTTTTGCCCCCTCATCTACTGGCTGTAACAGAAGATGGAGGAGAAATGTAGGTTACTCAGTTCTCTGGAGAAGCCAGGGTTCCCCTGCTCGCGTAATAAGACACTGGTAGCAGCTTAGTAGCTTTCTTACTTTTAGTGGAGGGAAGACTTCCAGCTTCATAATTGAGGCAAATGATGTAAAAGTGGGCGCCTCTTATCATCTGTGGTATTTTTTCCACTCACATTATCTCATAATCATGCTGATTATTTATTTGTTTTTCACATACACACTCCACACTCCAGGCTGTCTTTGACAATCACATCCTCAGGCAGGCCTAGAAGATCATTTCAGAACCCACCCATGTCCTCCACAATGAGTACCAGCTTCTCCCCTCAGGCAGACGCTTCAGAGTAGTAAGAACTCATTTGTCCCCCTGTCCATCAAAGCCATGAATGACAAGCCAGCCTAACCCCTGAAATGCTGCTTTTATCTTAAACACACACATGTACATTTGTACTTTTCTTTTACCAGGATTTTATGTTGATAAGGCGGCTTACTCTTACTGCACATATTATGGCAACTATTATGATGTGTGTACAACGGGCAGTGTGTAATTTTGTTGGCTAGTGGCAGTCTCTGCATTCAACATGAGCATGCAGAGTAATGCAACACTCTGTGTCTGTGTACTTTATGTTTGTGTGTATGTATGTATGCATGCATTATGCTGTGTTGAATTCTTTAAACAGCAGATATTGTTTGTTTGCCCAAGACAAATTTCCTTCAGGATAATAAAATCAGTCTTATCTTGTAAATGGATGTTAGTGGATGGGTGTCCTGGTCTGCAGCCCCCCTCAGCATATAGCAGTGACTCTGTCGATGCAACAGTAGAATAAACTAAAATATTGCATTACATTTATTTAGCTAAAGCTTTTATCCAAAGCGACTTACAATAAGTGCATTCGTCCATGTGGGTATAACCCCAAGAAGTGCAAGAATCAAATCTAATTAGAGACAATAAGAGATAGAGTTTTAAACATAATAAAAATGATTATATTTATTTGTTTTTACATTTTTCAAAGTTAATTATTTTTAAATGCATTTTTTTCTCTCACATTTTTAATTAAAAAAAGTAAATTTTCTTATTTCATGGGCCAAGGTGCAGTCAAACACCTACAATATGTCACCAGTGTTACAGCCAAACAGCAGCACTCCTTAAGTTGTTATTGGAATTTGTCAATACAGGGAAATAATCATTCAAATATATTGTCATATCTGGACAGACTTCTGAACTAACCCTAGATGCAAAATTATCGGTATGAGCTGAAGCTGCCATGGAAGTGATCAGTTATTGGTAAAGAATTCCATATCATGCATCTCTGACTCTTCCTGTCTTTAGAGTGTTGCAAGTTTTAGCCTATTTTATGTGAGAAATAAACTGTTCTAAACTGACAGCGCTGCTCTGATGCCACTAACGTTGTAAATGCCAGTTGCATTGGAGGTGATGGGGGTTGGGGTGTTGGACTAGGGAGGACATGGAAACAGCATGTAGGTCAGGACAGGGTGAAGGGGTTTGCATGTGCATGTTATTGCTCTTATAGTGCACGTGTGTGAAAAAAAAAAGATGTATTTCCTGCACTGGAAGCTCTTTCAGTTGGAAGACGATTCCAGACCTACATCGTTAATGTTTCAGAGTCTCTAAGCTCCTCTATCTGTTCACAAGAGAAGCCTGTGTGGTGTTGTTTTTTTTAGATAGCTGGCTTAACAATCAGCTACTTGGTTTAAGACGAGCTTTCTCCTTCTCGTAAATGTTGAGTTTTCTGTGAGCCGTGATGTCAGGTGGTGCAACAGCTGCAGCTACTGGACTTTATTTAACAATTTTCACAGCAGAGTGTTAGTGTGAAGAAGCGGTGTGAGTCTTGTATTTTAATGTTTCTGTGAAGATATGATGAGCATATTTCTCCAAGCAAGCGAGATGTTTCATGTCGAGTGACAGTGAAATTGACAAAATTAGACGTTGCATGTTAAAGAAAAAAAGACAGTGGGTGTATCTGTTTGCAAAACTGAGTTGATTTTTAAGTGTTCAAAAATGAAAGAGGGGAATTTGTGAAGGAGAGTGCATATGAATGTTAAAGTCTGTGTGTGTATTTCTGGGACTGTGTCACATGCACACACATTTACACATGCCCAGTGTATGCACAGAGTGGGATAATAATAGATGAAAAGCAGCTTGTGGTTAAAAAAAGTGAATGTCCTACATACTGTAATGTGAAAACTAGGAGAAACAAAGGAAAGCAAAGTAAAAACTATTCAAGTTGAAAGCAACCTAATGAAATTACCAACAGTATAATATAATCAGGGTCACTTACTGGTACAACTTTTTATATTATTTCTTAAATATAGCTCGGCCTCCTGAGGCAACACGTAAAACGTCCAGTAAATAGGCCTACTGTAAAAATATTGTAAATAATTACTTTCCTCAGCCAGGGGCAGCTGAAAGGAATCTTTCAATTGCTAACAAATGGCCACAAGCAATATGAAACAGTGAGAAATGTTGAAAAAAGCTGCAAAACAAACGCCATTAAATACCTTTTCCGGCACCAACAATGTGATGGCTCTTTGCTGTTTGCATGTGAAAGACTAATTACAACCAGATCTGAGCAGGGATGTGGAATCAGTTATCACACTGGTTAAAGACGGGTGGCGTCACTTTTATGTCCTGTGGCTGTGTTTTTCATTGCACTGGGCTTTCTAAGCAGACAAGATGAAAGAAGAAACATATTCTTAACCCAGAAATGCTAAAAGAAAATGTACAGTTTCATCTTTTGTTTACAACCAGCGGAAGATATGAATGTGTGTCTAATTTTCTGTTGTAGCTTGCTGGCAGATGTGAGAAGGAATGATGTGTTTTTAATGAACGCTTTGTGATGGCTAAACTTTTCCAGTCCTCTTTTTTTGCTCTGTCTGTTTTGCATAAACATGTGACATGTAGTGGAAATTCACAGCTGTTCTGCAGTTTGGACGCCAAGAGTTTGTGTGTGAGGTAAATAAAGGACAGTTCTGATAGAGTGAAGAGAAAAAAAAACATTTAAAGATGATTATCTGCAATTATTAAAAGAGACAGTTAAGACAGGGAGGTTTCCTGGCAGCACCTTTGGGCTGAGTCAGCGAGTCAGACTTGTTTGTGTGGAGATGAGTCGGTCGTGGCGGCAGCAGGTAGTGGCCGAGCTGACGATGGCGCCATCACAAACCACCCAGGGGTTTAAACACAGACGACGCCTTTCTAACACTGCCAATATTCGGCAGTTTGAAATTTACTTTCTAAAAGCTGCTGATTTGTAGAGCCAATACTATTGAGTCTACGTCTCAGTATGAAGCAGGTCTTCCTAAAATTAGATATAGCCATATGGAAAATGCAACAAGTGACACTTACAAATTGATTCTTGAAAATTTGAAAAAGTTGCACAAATCCTCTCTAGTATATGTCATATATCATGTTCTCACACAAAACTTTCATGTGCTCACGTGAAATTGTCATGTGAGCACATGAAAGTTTTGTGTGAGCACATTTTTTTGCTCATGTCCCTTTAGAGGCTCCATACCAATATGCCTCATTCCCCAAATGTTTTAGAGTTTAAGCCGAAAAGGTTAAAATAGGAACTAGATCTGAAGCCATTATTTTTCATGGCCACTTTAACCCAAAAATGGGCCACTAATTGACACTTGTGGAATAAATAAATGACCACAAATCATACATACAATGTACCTGGGCTTTTTCCAAATGTAAAACAAGTCCACCTACCTTGTTTAATCTGTACAAAAATCTAAAGGGTTAAAATGACAAGTTGTGTTTTTATGGGGGGGTTATGTGCCAGAATATTTCTTGGCCCAGAACACTGAATCTCAAGCTACTTTTGGACAGAGCCAGATATGAGAGAATCCCATCCTAACTCTTGGCAAAAATAACCAAAATGGAGATCTCTTCTTTTCAAAGAGTGATATGTTTGAGCTGTTATCTAGAAGTTAGAGCGCTTCATAAATGCTTGGAAATGGATTGTGTTTTGAGTATATAGATTGCTGTGCTTCGCTTGTCAATTCACTCATTGATGGATCCTCTTTATCTGTTTGGACATCAAACCATTAAAACAAAGCAGGAGTCTCACTGATGCTTCTAAATGTGCTCTGTAAGCTTGCAGAGTAATTCAACTGGTAACATCCAGGCGTGTCCAGTGCTCACTCAGGCGTGAAGCCTATTGTGATGATTTTACATTTTACATAATATGAACTGTTTACATTGACCTCAATTTCCATTCAGGCTGAGGCTGGGATGTTGAAAATGAATACATTAGGCTGCTTGTACCAATAAGTTGCATTGTTAACAGTCCAGTTACAATACTAAAATAAGTGTAATGTCAGAAAAAGACTGTTATAGGTATTTTTCTTCTGCCTGGAACGTGTTATTTTATTTGAGAAAGTAATGAAATGAATGTGAGAAGAGGGAAAAGCTTGCTTGCTTTCCTACATGACAGAATAAAGAAGAAATGGAAGGAGAGAGTGCAAACACGAGGGGCTTTGGGAACAGATGAGTTTTGAATTCACACTGGAGAGGATAAAGAGAGACGCTGCTGTCCTGACTGGACTCGGCCTGCCTGCTCAGCATGAATGTCAATGAAACCTCCCAACAGCTGCTGGTTTTTCTGTTTATGTGAATGAGAGTTTGGGGATTTGCTAAGAAAGCGTGAGCTCTAGATGTGTGGAGAGAAATGAGTCTCAATACTGGTGACAAATGGTGTGTGTCATGATCGACGAATAAGTATGAGGAAAGGTAACAATACAAAACATACACTAGCTTAAACCAGCTTGAAGAAATATGCATTACCTAACTTCAACTTTAATAATCTTATAACATTTGGTTTTGAAAGTTCAGTCAAGTTTTTTGTTGTTGCATACATTATTTATTGTTGTGAGTGTGTGCACGGATGACCTGTGTGGATTGAGACTCTTTTCACAGCATCCGATCCACAAATGCATGTTGCATGTTGCATGCAGTATTAGGACTAATGTCGTTCCATATAGATGATCTGTAAGCACAAATGTTGAACATAAAGCACATTAAGACATCTGTAAAGTGTTTTAGACGTGTATTATTGTATGTTTCTGTGTATATATTTGCGTTGGTTTAGTTTTAGCTTACAGTAAAAGGAGTGGGAAAACTTGTGATATTACATTTATTAAAAAGGCTAAATGGATATTTTAATAATCATTTTCACAGCAAAACAAGAAAGACAAACTTGAGAACAAAGTGTGTTTGAGGCACCATGTCTGTCTGTGTGTGTGAGACTGCAGGCGTGATGATTTATGCACGTGAACATCAGGACCCCAGGCGTCTGTGCCTGCATGTCACTTAGGCGTCCACCGTCCCGCCTGCTGCTGCTGCTTCCACATTTCTTTGTCTGCAGGCAGTGGAAAGGAAGCCTCAGCCGAAAGGCGCAGGCTGTTCCCCGGTTGCCATAGCGACGTGGTCTCCTCTGTTTCCATGGTTATAAAAGGCGAGGAGAAGCAATGGCGGCGGGGTGAGAGAGACTGACACTGAATACAAAAGGAGGGCAAATCAAAAAGTGAAAGAGAGAGAGAAAGTGTCAGCATTTAAATTCACAGGGGGGAGAAAAGAGGAGGGAGTTTGTAAAAAGAAAAGAGAGAGGGAGGAGTGAGTCATTGAGTAAAAGGCAATTAAGAGAGGAGAAAGAAATGGAGTTGGAGAAAGAGAGGGGGAGGTATTGGGGAGATGGAGGGATTGGAAGAAAAAAAAGGCAGGGTTCAAAGAGGAGTGGAAAAGAAATGATGACTTTTAACTGAGGGCGAGGGGTGAGGGAGGTCATTAAACAGAAAGAGAATGATGAAGAGGGATAAAGATTGAAAACAAAATCACTGAAAACGTAAGACAGATAAAGATTGAAAAAAAGAGAAATGGGTTGAGGGAGCAAAGGAGAAAGAAAAAGAAAGTGAAACACTGCCATGGAGGGAAAACTGCAGCTGAGGTTGAAAGAGATCAAACCAGACACAGGAAACTAAGGCCATGTCCAGACGAAGACGTTAGGATGAAAACACAGCCGTCTTCCCTGGATTCGGTTCAAGAAAATTCACGTCCACATGAATCCATATGTAAATGACTCAACACGCTACTTCATATGCCAGGCCTGTAGGCGCCGCTGTTATTGCTACAGAAGTTAATGGAACAAAGAAGAAGAGCAGCCTTCAGTCACTTCCACTTCCTTTCATAACATGATACCATAGTTCTCTTAATACAGCCATGGACTAGACTTTAATAACTCTCACCACTGCTCATTATATAAAGGCCACCGCTAGAAAACGTTACATTGTATAATGTGCTGTTGGATTGCTTTCTTTTTTGCAATTCTATCTGCTATCGGACATGATAGCAGAGCTAACCTAGCGCGCTAACGTTAGCTCTGCTAGCTAACATTGGCAGTCAAACAAACATGAATGATCCAATGTCTTTTTGATAATCTAGCTACACATTTTTCTTGCGGTGGCCTTTCTATAATAAGCGGTGCTAAAAGTTATAATCCGTTCAAGGAATTGATAAGTAGACAGATTAGCTAGCTAGTTGATAAGTTCTCTACTTCCACTGTATAAACAGCATTGTGTCCCTGCTAGAGCAGTCAGCTGTGTTGAAGGCAGTCAGCTGTGAGGCGAGGTGTGTGGGGATGACATCATCGATACGCACGTATGCGGTTTCGCCGTCCAGACGAAGCCAAACGTGAGCAGTTTTTTTTTTATTCACCCTGGGACCAGGTTTCAAAAAAGTGCGTTTACAGGATTCGTGTGGACAGTCGGCCCAAACGATGCAAAAAAAGTGCGTCTGCATCCAAACGCGTCTTCATGTGGATGGCCTCTAAAGGGAGTGAAAAAGGAAGAAGATAAGATTGGTTAAAAGAAATATAAGAAAGGTATTGGATGTTTGTGGCGAAAGCGTGAGGAGGAATTTATACTGAAAGGCAAAAAGAGGAAAAGAGACAGAATGTAAAACATTGAAAGAAAAAACACTGGGGGAGAGAGACAGAGAAAGAGACCTTGAGGGAAGTTTAAAAATAAAAACGAGAAGAAGATAAAGTGGGAAAAGGGTACAACTACAATTAAGCTTTCATCACAAGACTATGTTTTCATCTTTTTTCCTATTACTGTATTCTTTAGAGCTTTAATGAGCATGCTGAAAACACCACTACCTCTGTTTACATGTTGAGTTATTGGATTTGCAGACGTCACGTTGATTATCTGCATTCTAGGATCAACCATGGATTTTACACATGCATTATTCTTTTTTTTCAAAGATATATTTATTGAAGCCTTTTTTATAAGTATAATTTCACAAACGTGGCGAACAAAGGAACATACATACAGAATCGGAATCCCTCACCAACCCCCACCCTCAACCATGGTACATTTATTTAAAAAAAAAAAAAAAAAAAAAAAAAAGTTTGCCTTTGGTTACAGCTGAAGAATAAAATAAGATACAATCAAGTGCTGTATGAGGTCCCAAATTGTCACAGAGGTATGGTAGACACAGTATTAAATTGATAAACATTATAGGGGAGCAAGTTACATACAGATGTACTAGTTAAACTTATGTAATGATGGAAGTAAGGCCAAGAAAGAAGACCAAATCTTTTCGTACTTCTCTGGGTTCCTTCTCACGCTGAATAAGATTTTTTCAGGTGTGCTGTAGGACGTTAGTTCACTTAACCATTGTCTCTGCGATGGAGGGTATTCTGCTTTCCAATTCTGCAAAATACATTTTTTACCAGCTGTACCTGCAAGTAATATGAAATATTTTTTAGTAAAGCTTACATCTAAAATCTGTATGTCACCCAGAATCCATATCCTGGGGTCAGAGGGAATCTTGACACTTATAGTTTTTGAAGCTATATTAATGATGTATTTCCAATATGTTTCCAAGCTAGGACATTTCCAGAGCATGTGAAGCAAATCTCCCTCACAGGTTCTACATCTCTGACATTTTGGAGATGAGTTGTGGTGCATTTTATGCAGTCTATATGGAGTATAATAGGTTCTATTAAATATATTAAACTGCATTTGTCTATGTTTTGTTGAGATTAGTACTGATTGGGAGATTTCAAGAATATCAGACCAGTCATCGTCATTATATCTTACGTTAATATCTGATTCCCACTTCTTCTTTGTATTGATCTTATTACATATTGCAAGGTTATTAATTAAAATACCGTAAATGGCAGATATTAACCCCTTACTGGTGTTTAATGTTTCACGCATTAAATGTTTTTCAAACGGAGATTCTGGGGGGATGCGAGGAAAGTCTGAATAGTTATTGCGGATCCAGTGCCTAATTTGAAAATATTTAAACAAATTATGTTTGGGGAGTTTAAATTTCTCTGCCAATTGTTGAAAGTTTGAAAATGTATCTAGAATATATAGATCCTCAACTGTTCTTACGCCTTTACTGGCCCAATCGCTCATTATTCCATCTGTAATCTGATTTGAGATGCTGGGATTGTCACACAGAGGAGCTTTACGAAACAAGGAGATGTTCAGACCGATAGCAGCATGAGCTTCACGCCATGCAGAGAGAGAGTTCAAAATAATAGGGTTCTTAGTAATGTTTAAGAGCGTTTTCTTAGAGGTTAGAAAAGGAAGAGACTTCAGCGGAATATGTTTTAATTGGTGTTGTTCAATAAGGAGCCATCTTGCCCCACACTTGTCCCCGTGTAGCCAGCACCATATTGAGCGAAACTGAGCTGCAAGATAATAGCCTCTAAAGTCAGGAAGATTTAACCCTCCTTTGGAGTATGGAGCCTGAAGAGTTGATATTTTTACTCTGGGGGGTTTACCTTTCCAAAGAAAGCTACGTAGAGATTTATTTAGGTCATCAAAGAAAGATTTGGGTATTTTAAATGGGATGCATTGGAAAAGATATAAGAATTTGGGAAGGATACACATCTTAATTAAATTAACTCTGCCAATTAGTGATAGCGGGAGGTCCCTCCAGTTTTGTAAATCTATTTTAACTTGGTTTAAGAGATTGATATAATTTTCTTTAAAGGTTTTTTCTGCAGAGGTTTGAATTTCTATGCCCAAGTATTTAAGTCCACTAGGGCGCCATTGCAGAGGTCTGGTTAAGTTCTTGATGTAGTCGTCCTGTATATTCAAGGGCAGGACTTCACTCTTTGTAAGGTTTAGCTTATAGCCAGAGACTGCACTATACTGTTGAAAACATTGTAAGAGGGGGGGTAGGGAGTTTGCAGGGTCCGTCACAAAGGCTAAGAGGTCATCTGCATACAAAGCCAATTTATGTTCATTCGTTCCAAATCTGATACCAGTAATTGTGCTGTTAGAGCGGATAGCAATAGCCAGAGGCTCTATGGCTATCAGGAACAGCAATGGAGAGCAGGGGCACCCCTGACGGACCCCCCTGGATAGTGAGAAGATATCCGATAATACCCCATTTGTTAAAATCTGTGCTTTGGGACCGTTAAACAATGTTTTGATGAAGCGAATAAAGTTAGTTCCAAAGTTCATTGCTTCAAGAGTTAGAAATAGGAAGCTGGGTTCGATCCTGTCAAACGCCTTTTCCGCGTCCATTGACAGTATTAGCATGGGATCCTTTTGTGAGCGGGCTGTTTCAATTATATGAAAAAGTCTACGCACATTGTCCGATCCATATCGATTTTTAACAAAGCCTGTCTGATCAGCATTAACAATTTTAGGGATTACACATTCCATTCTTGAAGCAATTAACTTTGATATAATTTTGTAGTCCGAGTTCAGAAGACTGAGAGGGCGATAAGAAGAACATTTTTGGCGATCCTTTCCCGATTTTGGTAGCAGTATTATCGTAGCCAATTCCAAAGAGCTAGGGAGAGTCTTATTAGTCAGTGCATCATTGAGCATGTTTGTTAAAGGGGTTATAAGCTTATCAGAAAAGGTTTTAAAAAATTCAATTGGAAAGCCATCTGGCCCAGGGGCTTTATTATTCTGTAGGGATTTCATAGCATCCAGAACCTCTTTTTCAGATATATTAGCATCCAGGTAGTTTTTATCACCAGGGTCTAATTTAGGCAAGGTCAATGAGCTTAAGAATGTTTTCGCTTTAGTGTTCTCAATTCCATGTTCCGTTTTATATAGTGTCTCGTAGAATAATTTAAATTCGCGATTGATATCATGTGGGGTAAAAAGGGATCTTCTATCGTCTGTGATAATAGAATGTATAGTTTTTTCAGTTTCTTCCCTTTTAATTTGCCAAGCTAGTAGCTTGCTGGTTTTATCGCCGAATTCGTAGTAATGATATTTGGTCCTAGCTAGATCAGCCTCAGCTTTATTAGTACATAAGTTGTCATATTGTATTCGTTTGAGAGATAGGGTATTGAGCACCATTTCGCTTTTAGTTTGGGTGTGTTCATGTTCCAGGTCTCTAATTTCGTTTTCTAAATTTGCAAGAGTTTTCCTTTTTTCTCTGATCTTGTAGGAGCTATATGATAGGATCTGGCCTCTCATATATGCTTTTAAAGCCTCCCATATAAAAGCATGAGATGAGGAATTAGTATTCGTTGCCATAAATACATCAATATGACCTCTCATGAATTTGATAAATTCAGGGTCTTTAAGCATGTAGGATTTAAACCTCCAAGTAAGGGGTTTCGATTGTGCTGCGTCAATCTCCCAGGTCATTTTCATAGGATTGTGATCGGACAATGTAGCTGGTAGGTAAGCGCAATCAGTGATCCTGGCAGTCATATTATGGGGTATTAGAAACATGTCAATTCTGGAATACGACTTGTGAACATTTGAAAAGAATGAAAAGTCTTTAGCCTTTGGGTTAAGCTGCCGCCAAATATCGCACAGTCCCAAATCCCTCATCCCCCTGAGCAGACCTGAGGCAGCCTTAGAGCGATTGACAGATCTTGGCGTGGATCGGTCTAAATTAGGGTCCAAAACCAAATTGAAATCGCCACCAACCAAACAGGGTCCCTCAGCAATTGCAAGTTTTAATACAAGGTCATTAAAAAAGGTAGGGTCATCGTGGTTGGGGCCGTATATGCTAACAAGTGTAACCCTATTGGAATTCAATTCACCCTTAACTAAGATAAATCTTCCGTTACCATCTTTTTCTATTGATATTAATTTGAAGTTCAGTTTTTTATTAATAAGGATAGCAACCCCCCTAGCTTTTGAGTTAAATGATGAGTGGTAGACATGTCCCACCCAGTCTCTCCTTAATTTGACATGTTCTGCATCGGAAAGGTGAGTTTCTTGGATAAATGAAACATCGGTGGACTGTCTCTTTAAGTACGTCAAAATTTTTCTCCTCTTAATTGGCGAGTTTATTCCCCTGACATTCCAAGAAATTAAGTTTAGTTGGCTAGTCATACCTTAATAACAGATGTAACTTAAGTTTGTTGGGTACCTCAGCGTTTACATATAAAATGAAAGTTAGGTGAATACCAAGGCTTACAAATAACAACCGTACCAAACTCCCGTGTAAAACCCACCCATTGAAACCTTTAACACTAAACAACCCCGTTGGGTAGTTAACTCTCTACTCTCTCAACGCGACCTCTTAACAGTCAGGAAAAAGATATATTAAGCGTCAAACCATGGAGTAAATTTCAAGAACCAGTTGCTTATTGGTAAAGAAAAGATATAATAATAATAATAATAATAATAATAATAATAATAATAATAATAATAATAATAAAGTAAAAATAAAAGTAAAAAATGGCGAATGGCATGTAAAAGGGGAACAGAGTCAATCAATTGTCAAGCCCGTGTTGGTGATCTGTGCTCCCTTGTTCCCTTAATATATTTTTCAGGGATAAAGGAAATAGGCCTAGTCTCTGTAGTCCGCAAATTAACTTACGCGCAGATCCTCTCCTGCGTCACATCAGAACAGGTGGAGCAACCAGGTCCTGGTCCTATTGTGACACCTCAATTGCTCGGTCGATTGTTGCTATTACCAGTCAGACAATCAAATAGTTTTCAAAAAGTCTGCAACTGCGGAAGGTGATGTAAACCATCTGATGTTGTCCTCGTGCGTAATCCGAAGTTTAGCTGGATGGTGTAGGGAATAGGGGATTCCCCTCTCCCGGAGGTTCTTTTTAACATCCTTAAAGGAGTCTTTAAGGCGTTGTAGACTGGGGCTGCAGTCTGGGAAAATGTAAACCCTGCTGTTTTCGTAGTGGATCTCTCCCTTTTGTCTGGCAAGGCGCATTATTTTCTCCTTATTCTTAAAGTTGAGGAGCTTTGCGATCATGGGTCTCGGCCTCGGCGCGTCTCCTCTGCCGGCGGGAGGCTTTCCCAAGCGATGAGCCCTCTCGCAGGTAATGGGGGTAGGAAAGTTTGAGATACCAAGGATTTCCGGTATGACTCGCTCCAAAAATCCTGCAGCATCACGGCCTTCAGCCTCCTCGGGGATGCCGATTACGCGGATGTTGTTGCGCCGGCTCCTGTTCTCTAAATCGTCCACTTTGTCTTTTAGGGACTGTACCTCTTTCTCCAGTGACCCAATGTGCGTGGTGGCGTCTTTGATATTGTCCTCATTTGCTGATATGCGTCCCTCCATTTCTTCAATTTGGTCAGCTAGAGTCGATATCGCCGTTTCAATTTTAGAGAGTGAGGACTGAATGGAAGTTGTTTTAGCATCTAACTGTCTTGATATATCCTCCTTGCTTTCCTGAATAGCCGCCATAACTGCGTCAAGAGTGGGGCTTCCACCTTTAGAAGAGCCGGTCGCCATTTTGGGTGTATGTACGAGCCTGGCTGCTCGTGTAGACAGCGGTATAATATCCTTAAGACCCCTTAGGTTATATTGCGCCATGCGCCACCACAGATAGTAAGTTCTTTTCTGGTGTTATAGTACCATGGTTATCACGAAAAATAAAGTAACTGTCGAGGTACGCCTGTGGGCCTCACGCTTGCATGTCCTCCCTCGCTGGCTGCAAACCGGAAGTCCACACATGCATTATTCTGAGGCTGTTTTAAATATTTGTATCCGCATTTTAAACTATAATTGCGTTAATTGAGTTAAGACTGTAGGTCAAAGGTCAGACTTTACTAAGAATATAATCCAAAATGTACAGTATGCGGCCACATAACACACTAATCCAAGTCACACACATTTTATAATAATTTCATTCAATCTTCTGCTCATTCCTGCTTATTTAGGACACTGAGTTGCTTTATCAGGCTGCAAATCAAACCAAAATGCAGGCGTGGACAATCAGATCACAATGTTTGATGTTTCGGCTGTTTTGTACGGTAGATGTGCAGTGCTCCCGACAACATCGAGGACAGTAACAGGGTCAGAAATGGGATGTAAAATATTTGTGGTTAAAGTTCAGGGAGTTTCTTGTTAGAAGGCGTAGTGGTGCTCCGCTGCTGCTGAGGCGTTGGTCATGCTGATGTTGATGTGTTGAGGACTGTATGTCCTTTTGGCTCTCAGAGCACATTCGTTGTGCAGCTGGACTCTGCATGACAGTACAGACACATAACAACACACACTCATACATATGCAAGTGGATACACAAACAGGAGGATGCATGCTGCAGAAAGAAAGCAGTATGAGTGACAGATCGAGGCAGATAAGAGAAAGCGGTGATTCAGTATACTGTCAGTGTTCTTTATTTTTAACAGCCACACTTTAATACGCACACACACACTATTATTATTCAAATTAACATTACACACATGGTGAGGTGAATCAAAAAATGAAAAGACAACATACAAATGGGCGAACATAAACAAAAGTAAGTTTTTACAGTCACTCAGAGTTACTGTCATTTCTTTTGCCCACCACTAGGTGGGGATATAAAGGTTTCACACATTACAGTAACAGGTTGGCCTTCTAGGGAACCTTGTGCTATGTACTTTGTTTTTTATTATACGAGTTAACTGATAAAAGATGTTTAAAAAAAAAACAGGGTCACAACAACCTTCTCTCGTGCGTGCGTGCGTGCGTGGGTGCGTGTGTGCTTGTGTGTGTGTGTGTGTGTGTGTGTGCCTGATTTGGATTCCCTGTGTTGTGTGCACCGTATAATAAGGGATGGGTAAGGAGACACAAAGGAATATTTATAATAATGAAAGACAGGTAGAGATAAAAGAAACTGAGCTGTTTCTAATCAGTTAGCCCTGGATTAATGGAAATAATTGTAAACACGAAACCATATCTTTTATGGTTATAAATTGAAACCACATTTCCCACAATCCTATTCCTATCCGAACAACCTCTGATTATCCAGTTAAAGATTATTTCTCTCTTTTTTTTCTTCTTTTTTTATTACAGAAGATAAGAAAAATATTGGATTTGTTTCCCCTTCAACTTGTAGCTTGTTTGTCCATCTGTTACCTTGAGAAATGTTCTGTTTTGTGCTGCAAAGTGCTCTCTCGGTGTGTGCAGCGTAGAAGACAGTAGTGGCTGCTACACCCATGACATAATTAATACAGTTTGCCATTCATGCTGGTTAAATTGCTGCCACTTCCTTTCATTTCTTTTTCTTTCCCCCTTTACATTGTTCTTGTATTTTATCTTGTTAGAAGTGTGTGTGTGTGTGTGTGTGTGTGTGTGTGTGTGTGTGTGTGCGTGCGTGCATGCAGGATGCTAGAAACAATGATGCATGATGTACCTAATGCCAGATCTGTTACAGCAACAGTAACGACCCACACACTTGAAAGACCTTCAGTATTATATACACATGCAGCTCACATTAATACATACACATAGGCTGCTTTGGTACATTCAATTAGAAAGAAAAATAGGGGGTTAAAGGCAGAGGCTTCCTTTAAAGTAATCTTTTATATGTCTCGATATGGGATTAAATGACATATATAATCTTTAGACCATTTAAATGAGGCTGATTTATGGGCTTTGACCTCAGGATGATCGTATGCTGAGATTATCCCCTGAAGCCTGTGTTTTACCCGGTAGGACAGGACTTACTGTGGCAGGAAGTTTTTTTTTTAGCACTTGTCATTTTTAAAAATAAATTGAACATAATGGCTACTTTGTATTTGTGTTCCCTGATATTGTTTTGGCTGAGAAGGGTCTGTGATTGCACTTCTTCTGCACTCATTTTGGATCCAAGAATGCAATATCTATTTTAAAAGGTATGTGGGTGTATTAGCATGTTGACAAGGCTTTTACTTGGATTGGATTTTTTTTGCCACAGTGCTACGTAAATAGATTCAGTTAGCCTTCAGATGGCAGTGTGCTCCATTATTTCACCTTATCACAACCAAAACGTCCTTACATATGGACACGTTGAGCAAATTCCAGTATTATATTTAGGCCTTAATGTATTGGTCTGTTGTTATATTTGCACTTTGCATAAGAAGGACACTTTACTGAACAGATGTTTATTAGTACTGAGTTATTTGCATACTCTGCTGTGATTTACCATTGTTTCTGACAATTCTGCATAGCAAAGTTACTACTTCATCATAGGATACAAGTGGTCCCTATACCTTTGAGGGGACAAGTATGCCAAAATGCCTACTACACTTATGTTTCTCCCCTATTTTTTTAGGGATATGTAATGTATCACCTGTAGTGATGTAATTAACAAGTTCAGTTATATTATCACGGCCACCAATTTAAAAATTGTTTATCGCCGTTAGATCCGCCATATTGTATTCCCCATCGTTCATCAACTCTCTCCCCTTCTTTGACAAATAGCTCACACACGCTAATTTAAAATGTTCCTCATAGGCCAAAACAATTGGTTAGTCCATGAGAATGTAACCTAGTAGCCTAACAGCACATTATGGGTGTAGTACATTTGTTTAATATCTGACACAGTAGAATAGGCCCCTACTTGTATTTTTGGTGTGCCTTTTTTTTAAATCAAGGACCCCTTAACTGAAAGAGAGACGGAGCAGGGACCCCCCCCCCCTCTACTAAATATATTGAAGTTGCACATTGAACTGGGCATACAATAACTTAAGCCTTTATACATTTTTGCATAGAATACTAAGCTATTAAAATAGCCTAATAATTGTTGGCATGATTTTATAATCATGTTTTAATGTTAAACATACACACTTAGGATGAACTGTATCTGTGGATGGTTACCTTAGTGACACCTTATTACATATGGGCCAGTCAGCCTATCATCACTGGGGATTTATATTTGCTAATAATATGTTGGATTCATGTTCAGACTTTAAAATGTTGGTGAAAAAATGAACAAAAGTGAACAATAATTTGGAGCCCCCCCTGCATTGACTCTGAGGACCCCCCTAGGGGTCCCGGACCCCCTGTTGAAGATCCCTGGTTTAGTGGCGTCTGTCACCGAGCCGTGCCCACCATCTGGGGGCGCTCCAGCTCCATTTTTTTCACCGGCAGCCATAAGCTAGTTCGGTTCTACCGTCTCCCACCGGCTTTTGAAATTCCTGTGGCGGAGGTTCCTGTCGTGGCCGGTAGAGAGGGATGGAAGACAGCCACTGCAGGAAGAGCGGAGAAACCTGAGCAGAAGAGGGAGAGAGAGAGAGAAACGAACACATACACATTCACACGGAGGCAGAGACCGCAAAGCCTCTGATAGAAGCAGCCATTACGGCTGGGAAGCATGCTGGGAGCTCGGGCGGCTCGCCTCGGATCCACAGGACGCCGACACAGCCTTGGATAGGAAGCCCGAGGAGTCCGGATACAGTTTCGCCTGGAGCTCTGCCGATTTGAGGACGGAAACACACATTGCACCCCTCTACGGACACTCATCTGTGTGTGTGTGTGTGTGTGTGTGTGTGTGTGTGTGTGTGTGTGTGTGTGTGTGTGTGTGTGTGTGTAGGATCTATTCCCACCCTCATACAGGAGGCACAAAAAGCAGCAGTCGCCGGGTGGAAGTCGATATTCAAGGAGGGACTGGTCGGAGACACACACCGAGTAATGCGACTGTGTGTTCCCGCACACATACGTACACATACCGCGGTAATGGATAGATAGCGTTTATGTAACCTTAATTCAAGTACATACTCGCATCTTAACTGTCCTACATTTTCATAAAAAACGCGCTCAGTTCAGGCTTTTGTTGACATTTTTTTATTCTCTTAGTATTCCTAAGGATTATCTAACCCTGCTAGAAAGTGAGCTACTGGGCTTCTAGTGTGCGTCAATGCATCAAATGAACTAGTTTCATACAAGGTGGTGTTGAATTGGACGCCGAGGAGAGGAAGGAGCCAGAGCTGGGGGCTTGACGCGCAGCAGCGGACCGGGTCACTGCGGTAGTCTGCAGGCCGACCCCTCTCTACTCCCAAGCCGGCTTGCAGAGCCACCATGGCCGGGTTCATACCGGGTCTGCTGCCGACAAACCATTCGCAGGAGAAGGAATTCGCCCAGGCGTACGAGGATGTGCTGGAGAGATATAAAGGTAAAGGGGAGAAGTAGCACACTGTATAGTGTAGGCTACATAATCATATTATTTCTTAGAACATGCAAATATCAAAGTGAAGTTTCTCATAGCTATGCCAAAAACACGTAGCCTAATTTACTTAAGTCACAAGATCAGCTGACTTTCTGTTGACCATTCATATGTCCCTCTGGGAATATTATGGGAATGTTTGTGTTTTTCTGTCAGAGGATGAAAGAAATGGGTTGAAAAGACTTCAAACTTGGGGCACAAAGTGTGTCTGGAAATGTAAATTGATTTTCAGTTTCATAATCTAGGTTGTTTCGTTGTTGATATTTAGGATAAACAAAGCTCTAGCTCTGCCACATTGTTGGCCTCCATCTGTATTGCACAGGGTAGGGGCACATTGCATGCCCTGACTCCCTTCTAATCACTTGTGTGCTTTTGGTACACCAGAGGAAGCACTTTTATGAAGTCCCCCCGCCCACCAGCGTCAGGGAATTTTCCCCACATGGCCTCACATTCCGCCTTGTGTTTGCTATTTGTCCTGTAAATATCAAAGCTGCTGCTCTGCAAGTCACTGGAAAGGATGTGTTAGTCTCTGATGTTTTATTTTAAATTTTTAGATTTAAGATGAGATTACATTACAATGAGAAAAACCCCTCTCAAACAAAGTGGTGCTAGGCTTCTGCAGATCTCTTTCTGTGTGTGTCTCTCTTATTGTTACCCCCTGCAGCAGTGGCGTTACCACCAGCATTGAGACTTGCCGTTTTATTATCCCAGTGACAAGGGCGCTTTAAAAATGAATGCCTCTACTGAAATTGACTGTGGCAGAGAGGGGGGTGGAGAGTGTGTTTGTGTGTCAGGGAGAGTATGGGGGTGCGGACAGCCAATAGACTTGGGTCTCATCTGTGATGCTGCTTGATGAAAAGGAGGTGGTTTAAATTATTGATTATTATAATGAAACTAAACTCCTTGGGGTTTGGAACTGTGTGTGTGTGTGTGTGTGTGTGTGTGTGTGTGTGTGTGTGTGTGTGTACGTGCGCATGCGTGTGGGAGAGAAAGACAACATGGGATGAGGAGGTTCATGCCATCAGCAGTTGTTTAATCCTCCTACATAAAGCATCTGTATAACAAACATGTCTAACCACAGAGGAAGAAGCCCTTTTGGGAGATGGTAACAGTGACAGTTTGTTGCATCTTTGCTATGCCAACGCTTTGCCCGGCTCTTGTGCTTTGCAGGCCCTGACATAAGCTTTCTATTCAGGAAAGTGAAAACACGTGGCCATATCTGAAATATATCTAGGCCAAACGTCTTCTGTGTTTGTATGTCACTCAAATCTTTTTGGCCCAAATAGTTGCTTTTTGCCGCAGCAATCCGACCGCTTGGGGCATAGAAAGGAATAAATAACAGAAAACTGTGTTAAATTAAGTTTGCAATACTTTCCTTTGACTAAAAAAAAAACGTTCTGGCACTGACTTTATTGCTCTTTTGTAACAAATCCCACTCATAACTCAAGCTGGTTAAAACATATGCTGTTAGACCCAGGTCTGTATTTTATTAGCACACAGGGATTAGTATTTATGTGTCTGACATTAATAGCTAGTTGAATGTTAAAATGACTCTAAATGGTAAAGGTAATACAGGTGTTAAAGTTTCTCAGGAGGCAGTAGCACTTCCATTAAATCTCTCTTCTCTCTCACACACTTCAGAGCACTTTAAATTCAGACTGCAGGGTTTACTTCAGCACGCAGTCAGAACTGCAGTCCATTTCTCAGGCCTGTAGCGAACGATTCCTGTCCATTAAAGTACCATTTGTCGATTGCCTTCACAGTTTAATTTTATCTGTGAGCAGAATTGCTTTGATAAATAAATAAAGCATTATAGATGGTGTTTCCCATGAGAGACGTGATTAAAGGAAGGGAACATAAGCACATTGATTTAGGTACTGGACCCATGAGCCTCTTGGGCCTTTTAGAAATCACAACATGTCAATTCTACCTATGTTATTCAGCTGGAGGAATAAGTGATATTGGGAAGAGATTTGTTACAAAAAGAGGTACATTTTTCGATTTTTGTTTTATATAGAGTTGATAAAGTGTGGATCTACTACAGTTGTCCCACAGGCAAAGTAGGAAAATGTGTGAGTGACACAACCTACTAAATCATAAGCCCAAGCTCTCTCTGTTACAGTTGGATATCCTTAGATTCATATGTGTTTTCTGGCCTGTAAGGCTGCAGGTTTTTACCTGTGATGTTGACAGGACACAGATCCTGTCAACATCACCCTCACATCTCCTCTCCTTCGCCAGTGCTATAATGAGGCTGTAACCCTATAGGGCCTGTTCTGTGTCCTCTGGAGTCACTCCAGTACAATAGGACTTGTGCTGCAGTATGCTGCTGTGTAATGATGTTTTTTCTCTTTGAAGAATGCTAGCGACAATAGCACACCTCCTGTCTTGGATGATATCGAGTTTGTCCCGTCAGTCATTCATTTTGTTACACATTGTTCTTCTTCTTTCCTTCCCTCCCTCCCCCTGTAGTTTGGATTGCTGCAATTTTTCATATTCTGCATTGAACTTGATCCAGAGAATTCCTAATTGTCATGTATGTATGTTTGTGTGTGTCAGTTTTCACTACTATTTCAGCTGTATGTGAGTCACTTGTAGCAGTTGTCAGGAAGAATAGACACAGAAATGTGAATTTGGCGTCCTGCTTGCGGCGTCACTTGACTGAAACTGGAGTGGGGACATTTGATCCAGCTTAAATAATTCACAAGGGGGTGGTAGGGGGTTTGTGCTTGTGTGTAACTGCTGTGCAACAATGACAGGATATCTAAAGCAGTAGCAACAGGATCATATATGGAAAAACACTGGGACCTGACTCAGAAAACGCACACAGTCTGAGTCAGTGGAAAACCCGACAATTCAGGGCAAATTGACAGCAACAGACACTTGAACATTATATGTACTTAAAGAGCTCCATAATTATTTTCTAGCATGCAACATGTTTTTTTCCTTTAGTAATCCTAATTGGATGAGTATAATAACATTTACATAGGCTTAAGATAAGTTTAAAAGTGCGCCAAACATGACAGGTACACAACAGTCCATGAAAATCCTCTCAGAGCCAAATATAAGTCAGGAAACATGGGAGGAAACCAAACAATTGGACATTCAGAAGAACAAGATGGTCAGGAAACCAGCATCCATAACTTTTGCCCTTTACAAATATAGACACTAGAAAATATATCTGTACTGTGTGGATGGCTGTGTATTCCAGAGACAAATTTAAGTAAACATTTACATACAGTGTTAAACGTACAATATGTAACTTTCTGCCACTAGGGGTCTCTCAACCAAAACAATGGATTGTAAACACAGACTTTTGATGACGTTGGTAAATTGCGTGGAATTATGGGAGTTGTAAACAACTTCGCTGATTAGAATGCATCTGTTCACGGACAAGTTTAGTCACCCATTCAAATGTATTCACTTTATTACACTTTATTCATGTCATTCTAATAACATAGCGGCATTTTCCCAACATAATTAAGTTTTTCTTGATTCTATCTGTATTGGAAGCTGACCAGTTAGCTAGCTAGTGAGCCAGCAAGCTAACGTTAGCCAGCAGCTAAAATCACAGTGACTATCACAATATATTTCACATGTCACCTTTTGGATAGTTTCACGGGGTTTGTTGTAACGCTAGCTAGCAACTCAACGAGGCTGATAGACTGGTGTGGGTGGGGATTGCCGGCACGAACACCGGTAGCTAGTGCGAACGGAGACGCAGCTAACACTAGCTATGCATGGCCGCTGTTATGACTCAGATCTGGGTCTGGGTCTGATATGGTCTGTTTCCCGACGCTTCATTAAACTGCCGTTAGTGTCGTAAGCACCCGGCACCGGAGTTAAGTGCTGTATAGTACTTATACTGTATGGATTGCTGTAATAGTGGCTGGCTGTTGGCTGGCTGTGGGCTAAGCTACATTTCCCGGCTGTGTTGCAGCTGTCCCAGGCAGACAGACCGGGTGCTAGCTGGCTAAATTAGCATTAGATTAGTCGTCTTATCTATACAGCTAACGTTAACATTACTGGTAAACTCATTCGTGGGTTAGCCCAGCGCTGCTTTTATCTGTGGTGAAAACAATGATGCTACTAATAACTTTATGAGCGTGTTGAACGATGTGGTAACCGTATAATGTCATCCACCAAGCATTAGCTAGCTAGCATTAAGTTAGCTACTTGTCAACCAACACATTGTAGTAACGTTAAACTGGATCGATATTGATATCAATAAATAAAATATCTGCTGTATTACTGTGTTGCAAAGTGGCATGTTATCAATCACAAAATGATGCTGTGTGGCAGAAAAAGCAGTATTACGGTTAGGAGTATTTTTTTCTGTGACATTGTATGATTTACAATTACGCTCAAACGTATCATCTGGGAGCCGTGTTTTGAAGGAAGTTACGAGCAACTAGAGGGTGAAAGGTTATATGACGCCACTGGCAGGCGACTAGGAAGGAAAGGAAACGTGCCGAGTCTGAAAATAAAATAACAGATTTCTCTGGGTTTGAAGTTTGGTGGAAACATTTGGGAGAGTGTAACTACACATCTCAAAAAAATATATAACATAGGTATGGTCGTTTTTAGACATTTTAATGCAGAAATGTTACATATTGTACCTTTAACTTGTCAGAGTACATTTAGTCTTGTATAAATTAAATCTATCAGTTTTGCCAAACAATATTTCTCAGTCTGGGTAAACTCCATGTCTTGGGTAAACTGAGCCTCCAGCATTGAATCAGAGGGATTCATATTGTTGCAGTCAGATCTTTGGCTGAGGATGGCATCACAATGTTCTTTCTGTATACTTGGTTAACACCTCTAACTCATCCAGTGCCAGTCAGCTCAGTCCTCCTGCTGCCCTGTCAGTGTGTGTGCTTGCATACACGTGTGTCGACCTTCTAAACTGGTATGTAGTTGCAAGGCAAAGGACACGTTCTCTGTGGCTTTTTCTCGCCCATTAGGATTAATGTTTTACTGTGCTTGTAAGTTTGTAAGTCACACATAAGTTCACACACACACTCTTTTAAAGTGTATATTATCATTATCATTTTCAGGTTCATAATTGTATTTAGAGGTTATATCAGAATAGGTTTACATGGTGTAATTTTCAAAAAACACCATATTTTTGTTGTACTGCACATTGCTGCAGCTCCTCTTTTCACCCTGTGTGTTGAGCTCTCTGTTTTAGCTACAGAGTGAGACATCTCACTTCTGTTCCATTTTTGTTGGGAGTCGCACATGCTCAGTAGCTAGGTAAGGACTACTAGCCATTAAGAAGCAGAGTATGAGGGCGTGCCACGCTAGCAGCTAGGCGAGCATTATAACGTGTGTTACACTCACAGACATTTGAACACAGATGCTGACAGACACAGTCTGGCTCTCACGATGATCAAAGCTTAGGATTTGGCTTCACCTCCCTCACTGTCACCTGCAGACTATACCCCCTCCTGGTGTTGGGGGCCAGACCTCCAATTGCAGTGAGTATGCTGGACAGGGCTGCAAAGGGCTATTACCTTCATTACAGACACACAACTGCAGATAGCAACAATAAAGTTCCTCTGTTAATCATTTTGTCTATTAAACTCACAAAATTGTGAAAAATGCCCATCACAATACCCCATAATCTTTAATGACATATTGAAATTGCTTGTTTTGTCTTACCCAATGATATTCAATTTACAAAGAGAAAAAAAAACAGGAAAGCAGATATGATCAATTATTGCTGACCCCAAAAAGACTCACATAGGTCCGTGAACTAGAAAGGGAGACGGGAAGTGCACGGAGCATCAGGAAGGCTAGGAGTTGAGTGTTTGCTGACGTTCAGCATTTTTATGGGATACAGGAAGTGTCAGGCCGGTGCAGGCCAGTGCTTCCTGTCTCTCCAGATCTGTGTTTGTGTGTTTGTACCTGCCTTACCGATTCGCCACACACTGGACAAACAAAGGACGCCTGTACTTTTCCAACCACCTCATGAATCCATAATAAAGTGCATCTGTTGCTGCTTTGAATATGCCATCTTTATCATCAGCCTTTCTGTCATGTGTCCTGTCTTTGTACCTCTGTCTGAGGTACACTTCTGGACTAATGTGACCCCATTAGAGGTAAAATTAGACTGTGAAATGTTTGAGATTAGATAATGGGCAACATGTGAAAATGTGTTCTTTTGCAATTGGTTATTTAACCACTGATCTCTGACACTGGAGGAAAGAAAAGGATGAAGAGGTGGAAAAGGAGCTAAACATGTAGAGATGGAGAGGTTTAGTCTCAGGAGAGGAGGGGGATGGGAAGTAGAAAGAGACAGAATGTAGACTAGAAGACAAAACAACTTAACTGCATATTGGAGAAAAGGTATAGATGTAACCACAGAGTGAAATAGATGAAGAGAGCGAAGAGAGGCAGACATGCTATCGGCCAGTCTCCGAGTTGGATCATTACAGCTGGATTTTTCCACGTGGCCTAGTTTTTTCCCTCGCTCCTGCTCTCCTCTCACGGTGGATCTCTGCCCGCAAGAACTCTACCTCCTCCTCCCCGTCCTCTTCAATCATCCAGCACAATCTTTCTCTGTCTCTCTCAGCTCACACCCTGGTCAAACCTTTGTCAGTATTTTTCATCTACTGTACAGTTGTTGATGTCACTTCAGGAGCTGCAAACAAAGCTTTATAATTACTTTTATTATGATTTGGAAAACAACTCTGTGACATGTTACAGTTAGCAATATAAACAATATTATTGATCTCTTTGTTGCTCCTTTCTGCCAGTTATAACTGTTTCATTTGCTTTTCTCTGTCTTCGTCCTGTCTTCGCTTTTCTTCTCACTATTGATTCTTCCTACTTTCTTCCTTTCGTCTGCATTTGCCCTCGCACTCTCACTTGCTAATTTCATTATCTCTTAATTCTTTCTCCCCCTCCTTTTTGTTCTTGTTCTTCTTCTCTTTCCCTGCCTCTTCCCTCCACCCCTCCCTGATTTCCCGTCTTTCCCCGGTTGCTTCCTGTTTGGTCACATTCTCCAGCCGCACCTGACTGTGTTGGCAGGGAAAACCAAACGCTGTCAGAGCTGCGGCAGGGAAAACAAAATGCTGACCGAGTTTGAAAGCTTGCACTGCTGTCCATAGTAGGAGAGGTAAAGATGGCCGGGGGGAGGGGGGGCTTTAGGGAAATCAAACGCTCCCAGAGCTCTGGGCTCCACTAGGAGGCCTCTCCTCCCTGCTGGGACAAGATGCTTGTTATTAATGCATTAAAAATGGAGATCAGAAACATTGTAAACGTCTTGGGTTATTGAGATAAAGACATAACCACTTTTCTACTTGTAAGACACAAAATTACTAACGGAAAGAAAGATTGTTTGATTGTTTAATTTGAACAGTATCAGACATATTTACAGTACAGTGCAAGTAAAATAAACACCACCACAGAATGTAAGCAAAAAATAACTCGGTTATAGTGACGTCCAGCTGCTGTATGTATGTATATCAGCTAAAAATAAAAATACTGCAGTGTCAAAATTAGGTCTCCCTTGCGTTCTCCACATTTTATCTTTACATGCAGTCTCTCCTCCCCTTTCTTCCCTGTCCCCCCCCCTCACTCTTTCGCTCCCTTTTCTCCACCCTCTTACTGTTCGCTCCTCTCTGTAGCCCTCAGGGCTCTTACATAACCAGCACCCAGCTGACTTTTAGTAAAACAATCAAAGAGCTTTGTTGTGTGAGTGTGTGCGTGTGTGTGTCATGGGAGAAAATTCAGTTGAATGGTCGTGCAGGCTGCAGCCAGCGAGTGTGAAATATTTGCCCCAATGTATAAATGTGTGTGTTGGTGCATATTAGTGTGTTTGTGTGTGTGGTAACAGGGGCCCTCTCTTCTGTCAGCAGCACACAGGGCCTGTGTTCATGACAGCCTGTAACAGTGAAGGCTGTGTGGCCCGACCCACATCTTTAAAAACTTTTCTCCAGTGTTGCGTGGCGGTTGTCGGAGCTCCCGGAGTTTGCACTGATGCCGCAGAGGGAAGTTTGTTCCATCTCTGCTTGTGCATCCTGAATGTAATCGCTGGAAAAGAGGGGGAGGAATCTCAGGCTGTGTGTTTGTGTGTCAGTGTCTGCATTCATTTGAAGGAGAAAAAAAAATAGGTCAAGAATATCAGTCGATGTTGCCATGCATGATATTGTGTGTGCGTGTGCATGATCCTTGGAGCTGCGCCATGACTCGATAATAAAGCTCCGCAAGGAAACAGAGGGAAGAACACACTGCTGTTGCTTTGACCTTTGACACACAGTCACATCCAATCTCAGACTAAGGCTAAATTTGAAAAGACATATTTTCCTTTCTGTTCAGATCACACTGTCTGGCATTCAAAAAAAAGACAAAAAATAGCTGTCTCGAGTGAAAATGCCGGCCCTGCTTTTCCAGATGGAAGGGTAAAACAATGACGTGAGCCTGATTGGATGTGGCTCGAGGCTGTGTGGTTGTAAAGGTATGAAACAACTTTCTGTTGCCGCTAACCCATTCTGTGAAATGTCAATAGAGTCACTTACACAGAACAGCTGTTGTCATTAACCTGTATTAATGTTTATTCTGTCAGGCAAGGATATGATCATAAACCAGTAATGTGATGGGCATGTCAGTGAAGCAGGAATTGCAGTTTATCTGGTTAACAGGTAGTTTGTTCAGTTTTGTGACTGCAGAAATGAAAAATGGAAATAAGAACAACTAACTCACGCTTAGCTGTATGAATATCAGTTTAAGCAGATGAGACTCAGCAGAGAAACTGGGCTGTCTGTCCCACTTCTTACCAGATGTTTGCTGTGAAGCTGTATTTATTGTTTGACCCTTGAAAGAGGCTGAAAAGGTCGAGCTGTATTCATATTATTGACGTGTCTCAATGTGGATGGAGATCTTTACAAAAACGACTTAAACATAAGTGTGGATGCATTTTATTTTCACCCATCAACAGTGTTTTCAAATTTAGCCGGTTTATTGTGAACAAACTCTTGAGATAGATAGATAGATAGATAGATAGATAGATAGATAGTGTGTGCGCGTGTGTGTGAGCTGCAGTAGAGCATTCAAGATAAAGTAAGACGACGACAGGGAGAGACGGTTAATAAATTAATCATGGACGCTGCTCTAAAAGCAATGTAGGGGACCAGTGGTTAGTCTGCAGTGTGAATCGATTGCACACTGCTGGATTGGGGTGGAACACACACACTAGTCCCCTATAGGGCATCATCTGTCTGAAGACTATACTGCATCCTCTGCCCCCCCCCCTCCTCTGTAATCCTTGCCTCCGCAAGGAGAATTAATGGTCGGCCTTTTGAGAAGTGTTCAAATATTCTTTTGGTGCTAATTCACAGATTAGCTCGTCCTTTTTTCTGTCTCGTTGGCCTACTCTGTGCGGCGAGGCTGAGCCACTGATGCCAATTCTGTCTTTCACGGTTGATCTAGCTCATTGACTCTCCTTCATTTCTCTTCCACCTCCTTTTTCTTTCTCTAGTTTTCTTATCTCTCCCTATTTCTACTTGTTCATAACCACTATCCTGGAGAGAAGAGCTCTATTACATTCTTAATCTTCTGCTCTTTCACCCCTTCACTTACTCCCCTTTATACTCTCCCTGTTAATTTTCTAATGAAGGCAGGAAGCTATTGCCGGTTGAAGAAGGTAAATCTATACCTTCCCATGTCTCTCCATCATCCTGTCATTCAGATAGATGTTATTCAATCAGTCTCTACCTCAGTGAGATTGAAGGCTGAGGGGTGGGATGCTATAGTAGACCGCCTTTATCTGTGTATTTGCATGTAAGGTATTCCACATGTCTGGAAACCTGATACTTCAAATCTTATCAGATTTATCAGGGACATGCAGAGACATTTAAAAAAATGACTATACACAGGTGAACTACACACCCTAAAGGCCTGATAGAAGAAGGCACAGACAATAAGAATATAACCATAAAGACGATGCACAAAGGCACATTTTAAAGCTCAATTGAAGAAAGGCAGAATAAACAAGATGATATAATGTTTGGATTTTCTTCTTTTTTTCTAAATCGGTTTTGGTCCACATATCTTTTACCAGAATCAGGAGAAAGGCGTCAGCGGTGGAAGACAGCTAATGTTGGAGTTTTGACTGTTTTTGAGTCATACTGAGTTGTTGTTGTTTGTTATTGTTGTTTATTTTTTGCTCCTACAGCTCAGCAGCAAATTACTGTTTGTTTTAAAACTGTTCATACTCATGATACTATAACGCTTGTTCATTTAAAACACTCTATGTGACATAGGTTGTGTTTGCAGTGCATGTATACATTGATTTTAACATGTGAACCAGGATCAGATTTGTATTTCCAATTCAAGATTTCTTCACCAATATAATTCCTCTAAGCCAGTCTTTTTTTATATATAGAGAAAAGAAAAAAAGTTATTATTAACCATTTAAGTATCAAAGGAGATCATTTAAGTATCTATTCTATACCATATTTTTTGTCCAGGTCCCCTAATAACTGTGTGAACTGTCAGTCCAGTCCGATTGGACGGGTGTATTGGTCTTAGATCCCTTCAGATGAAAGGATGTGCTGAGTGGCTGTGAGTGTCGACCCCGGCTTGTGACTGCGAGAGAGGCAGGGTGACTTGTAATCTGCTCCAATTCTTTCAGCCTGTGACTCTCAGCTGACTGCACACTCACTGTGGGACACTAGGTCACACACTGGAGCTGGGCCACTTACTCCAGCAGGTACACACACACACACACACACACACACACACGCACACACACACGAACACAAACACAAACGATTTGTTGATTACTTCTGTCTTTCCCAACTGTGAAGGAGTTGTGAGACAATAAACAGGGCAGAAAAGCAGAAAAAAACAGACCTCAGACCTTCTAATCTTTGCTTTTTTTCTTCTTGTGATTAACTTGATAATATTTCCTCTTTAGGCCCCTAAAAATGACTCAAACAATCACTTTTTGGTTGACTGTCATAAATATAGTCACTGATTCCTGTTTTTTTTAAATGTGAGGATTTGCTGCTTTTCTCCATTTCATAACTACTAAGGGCCCTATTTTAACGATCCAAGCGCACGGCGTGAAGCGCATGGCGCAGGTTTGTTAGGGCGTGTCCAAATCCACTTTTGCTAGTTTGACGCCGGAAAAAAGGGTCCGTGTGCTGGGCACATGGTTCAAAAGGGTTGTACTTAGTGTCTTCATTAATTCATAGGTGTGTTTTGGGCGTAACATGCAATAAATCAGTGTCATCTCCCATTCCCTTTAAAAGCCAGGCGCGTTTGTACCTTGGCACATTGCTATTATGATGACGGATTTGCACTATAATATTTTTATTTGTAATCTTTTGCATGTGTGTGTGCTGCTGCGCTTCCCTGTGTGTGTGTGTATAAGCATAGTGTGCACGCGCTGTGCACTAGTCTAGGCACATTTTACTAGTGCGCTGTTAAAATAACAAGGAAATGCTGCGCTATTGACTTTAGACCAGGTTTTTGTTGGTCAATGGTGCAATAACTTCCTGCTGCCTCAAGATAGCAATACGCCAAGAATTCCCCTGAACACACCTCCCTGTAAGACCAGCACGCCCATGGGCGCACAGATGGGCGCAGGTGCTTTTGCTATTTAAACGACGCGGGTGCTGGGCGGTCTTAAAATAGCAAAGACACTTGCGTCGGGCTTTGCGCCGCGCTGTGCCGGGTGCAAGATAGGGCCCTAAGTGTTTTAGGCATCTTAAAGTAAGCATGTTTACTATTCTTTACAGAAATTTCTATTAGATTGAATACAATTGAAGAAATCGGTAATGGAATTAGCCATTAGTTGCAGCCCTAATTGCCATAGAATCTGTGTTGAGTGTGTTTATGTTTATTAAACACATTTCTCTGTCCACTCCTCTTTGATACCTTTTCCCAGCGTATTGCTAACAATCCACACTCCGTAAGCCTCATATGTCAATATGTGTGTGTGTGTGTGCGCGTCTGGTCGTTGCCGTGAGGTGGTGTGAGGATTTGCCATTCAAATCAGGTTGGGAGGGTAATCTGGTCCATCCTGGCAGAACGTCACACAGACAGCCCCCCAGTGGGGACCGAGCCCTAATCCCATTCATCCACTTTACTACACAAACGCCATGGCGAGGAACAAGGACTCCCCCCTGTCACAGTGGACTGCTCCATTCCCTCACATCTCTGCCGTTTCAGGCCTGTACCACTGATGCTACTGCTACAGGGGGTTCACTGTGGTTCTTACGTGATTCAGCGTGGCACTGGCATCATGGAGTAGTAGGCAGCGTGGCTTTTGATTAGGGCTGCACAATTAATCACAATTTTATCCAAATTGCAATACGGACTAGTGCAATATCTGCCCTTTAAATACAGGAGTTATAGCAACTTGGGCAGAGTTGCTCAAAAAGGCCAAATAGTTACTCAGATTATCGCTGCAGAAATACACACTGCTAATGTTTTTAGACATTGTATGTTGTAGCCTTGGTGCTGATGTTTACTGTCCTCGTCCTGAACCTCTGCAGCACCCTCTGTGTGGTCTTGTGAGTGTAAAGACTTCAGATTCGTCGTCTTATTTTTATCTGTCCTTGATGAAACCCCTATCATACCATTCTCATGACACACTCTCTCCTTCACCTCCTCCCTCTTTCCTGTTTTTTGTCCCCCCCCGTCCATTCATGCACTACCATTTCCAAAACCAAAAGCGGTGCGGGGAGGCAGGTTTCTCTTTTTCATATTTGTCATACAGTATTTGATTGAGTCTCTTTCATTGCGATTTTCAGTTAACTTTATCTCAGCTGTTTTCTACATCTCACTTTGTTGCAGTCAGGTGATTATTTTTCACACTCTCGCTCTTCTTTTTTCTTTTCATCATCCCTTGTTTCCTCCTCCTTGTCCTCTCTATCTTTACTAGGTCAGTAGTCAGAGCTGTTGTTATTCTCTTACAGCTCCAGCTACTTCTCTTAACAGGCTTTGCTCCTAATTGAGAAACTCTAAAATTACCATCCTGCGGGCAAGACTGTCTCTGAGAGCATGATTATCATTCAGGGTTTGTGTGAATGTGTGCATTTTCATTTTCTGTCTCAATCTATTAGCACTGGGGTGCGTGCAGTCTGTTATTAGGATTGAGCTAATCAGCTGCTTTTCAGCAGATGAACTGTCAATCAGAAACATTCTTGTTCATCAGCCATTGAGTAATTGAATAATGCATTTTTTGTTTGACACAGCGAACATTTACATCATCAGCAGATAAATAAGTTCCACATTAGTAGAACATTGATTTGGTTGATTAGCATCGATCACAAGAACATTACCATAACACTGACCTTATTAAGTACATGCTCTTATTTGCTATTCATATCCAGTCTAGGATCAGATCACAAGTGTATTGATTATTCCGTGCGTGTATGCGTGTGTGTCTCTGTGTGTGTCTGTGTCTTGTGTTGGAGAGTTTATCTCGCACAGTTTGAAGTCAGAGAGCCGACTGATTGCTCCGGGGCCTGACAGTCGGATCAATAGGCATGTCAGAGAGATAGGATGTTGGGTGAGAGGCTTGAATAATTTCAGTTTCGGTAGAATAGAACGAGAATTGAATAGAAGTTGTAGAAATACAGATGCAAAATTCTGGTTTACAAGTTTGATTTTTGCACTACATAAAGTTGGGGGAAATGTCTGTTTCACCCTGTTCCCATAATATCTATGTTTCTTTATTATATACCAAGGAAGTTGCATCATTTTATTGTATTACTGGTTTTAGCTTCCTACTGAAAAACAGTACATGAAAATATCAACTAATACAGCCATGCCCCTCCAGCTTCCATTTAAACAGCCTCTCTTTTTAGCAGCTCATGCCATTAGTTTACATTTTCATGACATGATCGGTTGCTTTATTTCCTGCTATAGTCAAATCAAGTCAGTTTTGTTCATACGTGCTAAATGGTACACAACATACGACCATCTCTATCCTAATAATACCCTCATACAGGATATCCGTCAAAATAAGGACACAAGATGCTCTCTAAATGGCATTTTATGACTTGAAACACCAGAAAAATGATGCTGATAGTTGAATGTGTGATAGTAATAGTGTCTGAGGATTCAATACCCTGGAATTGAATGTGATGGACTGAGTCAGCTAACAGGACAAACATTGAGATGGATTGCAGCAGGACACTGCACTGCTGTATTTAATAACATTGTTATTTTTTATTTTAACACGAGTGACGCATCAATTGTGAGTTTTGACCCGAGCATACTCCGACTTGCTACCTGTATGTGTCTTTAAACAGATTGAATGCCCTCTGTCTGTAATAATCTATCCCTCGGTCGCCTGTTTTTAATGATTGCCACATGCTTGTGTGTGTGTGTGTGTGTGTGTGTGTGTGTGTGCGTGCGTGCGTGTGCACAAGCCTAAGTAAAGGGATACACATTATGTCTGTGATTATCCGTGAATGCACACATCCTTTTGGACTGTTAAGTATGTCAGTGTGAGACCTGGCTGGCACGTCCCACTCTCCGTGACCTGCTCCATCTGTCAGAGGATCTTTGCACCCTTTAATCACCCACAGAGCCCCGCTCTGTTTGACAGCCATCTTGGATGTCTTTATTCTTGTCCTTTAATGCCCAGTTTGTATTTTGGCCAAGTTTATGTTCTGATATTGATTCATTTTTTTTCTCTTTCTTTTCGGGATCACTCCTGTATTCTGCAGTTTTTGACAGGCTTACAGTATCCTGGGCTACATCAGCTAATGTTTTAAAAGATGAACATGCATATGGAATTTAAGTCAGAGGGCAGAAGAAGGACACATAGTCGAGAGGAGATAGAAATCACAGTTGGAAAATTAATAACATATTTTGTTATATTGTTTTGGATTTTAAAACCATCTCTAAAGTAGATTTAATAACTTAGTTATCAGCATGGTCTAATGTGGCATTAAAAAAAAAACGTGCCACCATTCAGAGAAGAAGGGATAATAACGGGGGAAGGGTGCTGCTCTCCTTCATGTTAGCAGGTCTCCTGGATTTCCCGTCTGTCACCCCTCTTTTTGCTAATCCTCATCCCTCCCTCCCTCCTAGTCTGACGTTCCCTCACTCTGCCTCTTCTCCCCTTTTTTTAATCTAAACGTTTAGTCAGACAATAACATTCCTGGAGGGGGGGATGGATGGATGGATGGATGGATGGATAGGGTGGAGGCAGGGAGGGATCATGGCAACCAGCTCTTAAGAGTTGTGAAGTGGATTCAGAGGAGGGGGAGGGGACAGGAGGAGGTAGATGGATCGGAGCAGACGTGGATGTTGCAGGTTGGTTGTGCATACATTGTCATGTACTGATGGACACTATGAGGCGCTACATGTAGCATTTTGACACAATATAGCCAACTGAACAGAAGCTGCAACGATTAGTCGATTAGTTGTTCATCAGAAAAATAATAAGCAACTATTTTGATAATTGATTTAAAGTGCTCATATTATGCTTTTTGGCTTTTCCCCTTTCCTTTATTGTGTTATATATCTTTTTGTGCACATTATAGGTTTACAAAGTGAAAAAGCCCAAAGTCCCCCCCAAAGGGACTTACCATCTCCAACAGAAAACACTGTTCACAAACTGCTCCTAACAGCTCTGTTGTAGTCCAGCCTTTACTTCAGAGACAAACGTTACAATGATCGCCTAGCTGCTAGCATGGCACGCCCTCATACTCTGCAACTGACTAGCTAGCAGTACTTACTGCGCATGTGCGACTCCCAACAAAGATGGAACAGAAGTGAGATGTCTCACTCTGTAGCTAAAACAGAGAGCTCAACACACAGGGTGAAAAGAGGAGCTGCAGCAATGTGCAGTACAACAAATATATAGGTAGGTAGGTAGGTTTATTCGGTTACTAAATGTAGAACAAAATGTATGTACAACAAATTCATTACAAACATAGGGGTAACCGAAAAGGTGTAGGCTGAAGCCATGGCTTATTACGCCTACCCTATTTAGAAAACAACATCTACCCATCGAAATTTAAAAAAAAAAAAAAAAATAAATTAAATATACACATATGTATACATACACACATACATATATATATACATGCTACATGAATACTCATATACTTACACATATATATACATATATAAACACATATGCACATGAATACAAAAATTTGATTATTACTTGTGTTATTTCAATTTATGCGCAACAATTATAAACTTATCTTGGACAATTTTTCTTAAGCATCCATATATTTCTCGAAAATTAATATTTTAAACTGGTTTTTAAAATATGGTGTTTTTTGAAAATGAAACCACATAAACCTATTCTGGTACAACCTCTAAATACAATTATAAACTTGAAAATGAGCATTTTATTTCATCAAATATGCCAAAAAATATCTCTTTTCAGCCTCTCAAATGTTGATTATTTTCTCGTTTTATTATTTTTGGATTAATTAAGACCATGTGTCAAACTCAAGGCCCGCGGGCCAAATCCGGCCCCTCGGAAAATAATGATCCAGCCCGCAAATCAATTTAGGTTCACAATAAATTTTAACCCGCCAAACCAAAAAGGAGGGAAAATATGTGCAAACTGCAATTACGTGTCACGCAAAGCTGAATTTGTCAGTTTTGCCGACATTAACCAGCGAGTTAGCGTATTCAGGCCTGCTTTTAAAAATGTAATCAGAATGCATTGTTTTGCTAAACTCTATGATGACTTTTTAGGGCTTTATGTGGGCCAAATTGTATGTGAAAAGGCTATATGACACATGCAATAATACACTTAAATATATTTTACTTACTTATTTTACTACTCATTTTCCAGTGTGGCCCTTTGTGACACTGAGTTTGACACCCCTGCTGTAGACTGTTGGTCGGACAAAACAAGACATTTGAAGTCCCACCCTGGACTCAAAGAAACTTTGAAACTATTTTCCAACATTGTATAGATTAATAAACCATTAATCTATAGTGAAAACAATCGTTAGTTGCAGCTCTAAACTAAATGTTTGGCATCGTCTGGTCTCTGTACTGCATACTGCAACAGATGTACATTTATGTGGAAATTTACCAACTAAATAGTTTAAAACTTTTAGAGTTTTGCAACGTAGTCCATAGTAAAACTATCTTCTTAAGCAAAGTGAATCAGAAAATATACAGACCCAGAGTGATGTGAGGGAGCGGGAGGGTGGAGAAGTAGCAACATCATCTATGCAGCACAAAACAAATGTTTTTCTATTATTGAGAAACAGTAGTCTAAACAATGATTACATATTTCTATTATTGGTTTGGTTTGGTGGCCACATTGCCCCTGGTAATACTCCAAGTTAGATTTCTTGTGGAGCACGCTGCTGCTTTCATAGTCAGTTATACCTGTCACATTGCTGGCTGGAGATTAGGCAAGTCATTAGTGACCTTGTCAGACATTTAATGAGAAATGTTGAGCATGTCATGACTGGCTGCTGCTTGGCAAAGACAACGGCAAAATAATTTAAGAGATTATTGCTGCAGACAAGACAAACAAATGCCTTGTTGGCAGGAAGAAGTCGCCTCGGGTGATAGACAACGTGGAGGAGAGAGAAATTGTTACTACCCTAAATTAAATTATACTTGTAATCAACTTGATTAACAAAGATGATAAAATCCAACACACGTTTCAGATGACAGAAGACTTAAGATCACGACGGTCGGCAAGTCTTAGTAGTAAAACAGGACGAGGGAGAGAAGACAGTGTTATGGCACTGACTAGTGACTGAGGAGACAACCGTTATCGCAAGTCTTCCATTATAACTCAAGGGTGTGTGTGTGTGTGTGTGTGTGTGTGTGTGTGTGTGTGTGTGTGTGTGTGTGTGTGTGTGTGTGTGTGTGTGTGTGAGAGCTTGCGGAGCCATTTTTAGGGACACAATTACACAATTATGTCATGATTTCTGTTAATTTGAGTGTAAACGTACCTCTATACGCAGTCACATGACTAGAGCTGCAAAGATTGAACGATTATTGGCAACTATTAAATGAATGCATGCATGCATGTATGCGTGTGTGCATGTATGCATGTGTGTGTGTCAGCCAGCCAGCCAGCAGTGACACAGCAGAACCAGAGTAAAAGTGAGGCTGCAAGAACATTCCTGAAATAACAAACATGATGGAGGGAGGAGAGAGGGCTGCACTGTTTTCTTCTACTGTTCTTAAAGAGGCAGCATACAGTCTGTGGTGGGAAAAGACACACACACACATTTACTTACAAACTCGCAGTTTAATAACATTCAACGATAGAATGACTCTGCATACCTCTTACCTTAACGTAAACCTAAGCTCTAAACCTGTCCCAAAAAGAGCCCGTAAATGAGTTTGGACTGAGAATATACCATCTCTTTTGAAGATTTTTCATCATATTTCTGTTAATGTGAGGACTTAAAATGTAGCAATTTAAGAATGCAAACGTTATACTCCTTTCTAAACTATTGCATGTGCAGCTGGTCTCCCCAGAGATCCGCTTCTGTTTCTCATTTAGGCTTAAATGTCTCTCGACTACAGCAGTTACCATGCGGTGCTCTGCTCTGTGTCTGTCTGCTGGCCGGAGCCCATGTTAGTTTTTTCTGATGGGCTGATATATGGGCTCTGGACACGCAGCCCTTCCTTTTAACATGCAACCAGTCATTTTGATCAAATCAAATAACATTTTCAGATTTAAGATTCCATCAATAATCGTTAAAATCACATAAATTCAACTGCTGTTCATCTCGCTTATTGCTCCACCTAGAATCTGCATTGTAGTTATTTCATATATATAACTCACATTATTTATATAGTACAAAAATGGCATATTCTTGGATATATTTATATGACATTTTCTTTTGCTTTTCTGTTTTTCTTGGTCCATTCCTGATTTCTTTTTTATATCTCTGGTCTCACTATATGTATTCACATACACACACATCTGATTTATCCTCCTTAACTTTGACCCACTTTCTAGTCTTCTCTTGGAAAGCAGGCTTTTTCATAATGATGTAGCAAGCCTGTTTTATGGCAGGTGTAGCTGACTTCAGCATCTGTCAGTCATCAGCTAATTCATTTCTTACAACTGCTGACTCTGCTTTTTCTTTGTGAAATACTTTGAAAAAAAATATCATTTGCAGAAGAAGAGAGCTTGTATTTGTTAAAAAAAAAAACTTTCTCGATGCAGGAAAACCCCTGTATCAGGTGTACCTGCACTTTACTGCCATGTTGTATTAAAATGAATTGTAATTTTGCATGGTGTCCACAAGAAACAAAAGGAAGATTTAGCCTTGCAAGACAGATCAGGATCAGATCAGGATCAGACCAGGCTCACGTGGCTCACAGGTGATGACTTGAAAACTTGATATGTTCTATTCTGAATCTGATCAGATGATGGAAGTATAGTGCAGATGTTGTAAAATATAGATAATCTGATTTTGATATTTTTCTGTGTTGGTTCCTATTTAAATGAACGTCAGGACGTTTAATCTGAAGCTGTTTGCTTGTTAGAAGCCAGATGGCAGTCAGCCTCTGCCCTCTGTTTCCTGAAAGTGTGGATATTTTTAAATAAAGTTATGAATATTGAATTAGCGCGGCGGTAAGCACAGACTGTCCCTTCTTTTTAGTGGGTGTCTGTCTGCACATCTTGTGGTTCTCTGAAATAAGGTCACTCTGTGGGTGAATGGGTGCTCACATGTTGGAGCCTGTAATGTTTGTTCAACCATAGATGCAGTTCATATGTATTGAAGTGGGATCAATAGGCTGTTCGTCATTACTGTAACAGAAATGCGTGACATTTTCAGTGCCAGTGGTTTCTGTTTCAGCAAGAAAATCAAATATGTCTAGGTATGACCGAATATATACCGATATACAGCGTGCAATTTAAATTAAATTAATAATAGTCTGGAGCCAGTTTTTAAAAGTAGTTACAGTTGGTGCAAATCTGAGATCTTCTGGCTGTTGTTCCAACAGTGGCGAGCATATTAACTAACTAAGGTGAGAATTAGGTTTAGGTTAAGGGAATACATAATGCCAGTGAGAGTCCTCACAAGTATAGCAGTACAGTTGTGTATGTCAAGTGAGTTACCACACACAGTAATGGAGCCACCTGCCTCTACCTGCAGCGGTACAGTCAGACATCCAGCGATAGCCCAGGTCCAGTTGTGGCACGCCCGTTTATAGTTTGCATGTGTTGGAACAGATTAGGCATGTCTGCTTTTGTAGAGCGCATACCAAGATCCTAATATGACACACACACACACACACACACACACACACACACACACACACACACACACACACACACACACACACACACACACACACACACACACACACACACACACACACACACACACACTCACTCTCACACACACGCGCTACACGTTCTTGGCTGTCTGAGTGTGTTAGCCTACTTGTCTGTCCACAGCCTCGTCTGTTTGTCTACGTGCTTGTTTAATATTGACAGCATGTTTTGCAGCCTGATGATCTGATATACATGTAAATGGAGCTTCCATATCTACTTTGCATTGAGATTTCAGGCACTCAAACCAGTTTATTAACAGTGACACAGCAGGTGATCATGGCTCGCCTGATTGTTGCCTTGCTCAAAGACATGGAAATGGTACAGGCTCCTCTACTCAGTGATCGCATCCCAACACACTCACATTACGCTTTACACATTACACAGCGCCACCGAGCCGGTTAGTAATTCGGTCATAAATAACCGAGTCTTTTGCCGTTCTTTGAATTTGTCTGACGATTTTGGCGTTACCTACAGAAGTTTCCAAATCTGGTTGTCTCTTCAGCTAGAATTGTTCTTCTTTTTCTTCTTGTAAATGACCCTTTTTCATGTCCTCAACACAAGCACTTGTTTGCAGAGAATTGTCACACTTTGGGCTCAATCGGAGATTACACAGACTTTGTGCTTGGGAGCTGGCAGGGTAAAGACGGTTTGACGTCCGATCTGACTGATTCAGACATTTGCGTTCTCTAGATAATTCAGGTTTGCGGTGCATGTTTGAAAGCGGCCGGCCTTACATTACAGTGTCAGAGGAGTTCCTTAAATGTAAATGTGAATTGGGCTAGCTGGGACAACAAGACTTCCAGCACCAGTAGATCCATAAAGACCTGTCATGCTAGACTTTTTTTTAGTTTTAAGATGGTTTATGTATGGAAACTCTCACTATTCTGTCCTGCTGCCTCAGGCATCGGCATGTAGATGATATCTGATTGTGTTCTGCTTATAACTGACGCTGTTTTAAGTGCCGCCCTGAGGAGATGAGCGAGATAAAATCTATCTCTATAGGAAATGTCCCTTCAAGCATCAGATAACACATCACAGACGTCATTGATCCCTGTTTGTTTGTCTGTGTGTGTGTGTGTGTGTGTGTGTGTGTGTGTGTGTGTGTGTGTGTGTGTGTGTGTGTGTGTGTGTGTGTGTGTGTGTGTGTGTGTGTATGTAGGATAGTAAGTTGGTGTTAGCATTTGAGCGTCAACCTGTGCCGTGCAATGTGGTGATCTCAGTATTTGTTGTGTGAAACCGTGCCTGGTGATCCAGGAAGTCCTCGCCAGATCTGCAGTTTCAGAAGTACCAACTGATAGTTTTCTAATGAGCTGTCAATGCTAGACGAGTCTCTCTCTCTCTCTCTCTCTCTCTCTCTCTCTCTCTCTCTCTCTCTCTCTCTCTCTCTCTCTCTCTCTCTCTCTCTCTCTCTCTCTCTCTCTCTCTCTCTCTCTCTCTCTCTCTCTCTCTCTCTCTCTGTGTCTTTAAAAAAAATATTTTTCTTCTTTTACATTCTTCCCTTCTCCTTGTTTTCACTTTTATTTTTTACATGCAACCTCTTCTCTCTCTTTGGCCTGACATTCATTCACCTTTTTCTCTTTTATTACTACTTTATTACTCACTGCCTCCTCTTTGGTGTCTCCCTGCAGAGTGATCGGTCTCTCTTTTCCCCTCCAAATGTTTCTACATTACATATCCCATGTCTCTCACTTTGTTGACTTTTTATAGCTTCCCCTTAGGAACAGTAAATATTGTTAACTAGCTTGATAGCGCCTAATTGCACAATAAACATTTTATACATTTCATTTGACTGGAGCTTTGAAAGAATGAAATCGGACCAGAAATAAAATGTTATGATTTAATGAGAGCATTTACAGCTCTGTGTCTAAATAATGTTTTTTACTAAAGTAAAACTTGGACTTTTATATAGCATAAAAGGCTGACCACTTCCAATAAATGAATGACCACCTCTTCTAACATTAGAAGAAATTGACACAAAAATTGAAGGTGCTTTTTCACACAGTTATTGTTAAGACCATCACTTAGCAACTAAGATGATCACAAAAGATGAAGTGCTTACCGCCTCAGCTTACGTGTTTCCTGGGGGGGAAACCCTCTCTTCTAATCTGTATTCAGGCAGCTTGTGGTTTGATACCTGCAACAGCACAGTGTCTTAAAACCAGAATGAATTTAGTCCTTCTCTTACCCGGGTTGTTCTACTTAAGAATGCCAGCTTAATGCCTCAAATATGATCATAGTGATTCAGTGTGTACCCAGACATTTTTTAAATATGGACCCATTGAATGAAGGCGATCTTCTTAGCAACTTTGAAAGTGGAAATAAAACAACAGGCTCAAAAATTGCAGCAATGCTACCAGATTACACAGTAGTCTCCTTAATGTATCTTCTGTACGGCTTCGTGGTTACAGCTTAACAAAACGGCCTTCAGTTTAAATGTTCTATTGTTGTAAAGGTTATTGCTTTGACTCACTTCCCATTCTGTGATGTAGAGGTTTATTTAGGGAGAAATACATGTAAGTTCTATTTTTGTTGAGGTGAAAACAAAAAGGCTGTTTGTCCCTAACTAGGGCCGCCTTTGCCCTCTTCAGCTGTACTGAAGACATGGCTCAAGTAGAATTTCATTAAAAAAGAAAGAGATTGTTGGCACGTCATTATTAGATTTGTGTTGATTTAACATCTAATCAAAGCCATCAAATGATGGCTAATAAAAAGCGTTTGTCGGGCAGCGTATTACACAGAACCTCTGGTAGGCAAAGCTAACAACATAGAAACACAGTTATATTATGATTTTCTTACATCAATATTACATCAATTATATATCACAATTACTTCCTCAAAAAGAGCTAATATTTTACAACCACTGTACTCCAGAATGTGTGTTTTATTCACATTCCTGTAGGGCCCTATGAAATCCATTTTTATTTTTTTTTCAAATTCCGTTTCCGTTTCTCTTTTAGCCCTTTCGGATTTTTTGGATTTGCTTTTCTTTTCACTTCTAAGCAGTTTGAGAACCACTGGCTTGTACCAAGTGCGTGCAAATTACACAGGGCACTGGTGCAGAGGCAACGGGGGAATGACACATCAAGTAAGCGATGAATTGTGGAAGGCAAACAACTCGCCAAATGCGGGTGAATTTGGCGGTGGATCGCTCCGTCTACAGGCTGCTTTAAAAGCAGCGGGGATAAGGAGTTGGGCTCCGGTTTGTGATTTCCTCGTCTCGGTGATCAGCACATCTGGGTGAATACAAACAGAACGTTTGATTTCAAATGGTCGTTACATGTGTCTTTGCGGGTCCAGTCAATTGTATGTTGACAAAACTTACAAAACAGCTGTTGTCCAGACTCATGGTAGTCGTCGGGTATTATTCAGCAGTCTATTGACACTTTCTTCATTTTTTTGCCACCGTTGGCTTATCAGGAGCCAATCACTTCGACATTTTTTCCCCTATACAACAAACTCAACGCGGATATGAGGACGTATGGTTACTAGGCAACATGTTTAACAATGCCATTTGGCCACGGTTTAGGTAGAGACCTTTTTACGCTTGTTGTTTTAAACTGAAAAATGAGAAGGAAGTAAAAACAAAAAAAAAAAATGTTTATTTACTATGTCAACAAAATATATGCAAATTATGTGCGATTCCACGTGTATAAGATAATTCCGTTTTCATGTGTAGATTCCGTGATTTCCGTGATCCGCATCACAGAAATCAGCGGGGAGGACAAAGGTCAAGCTCAGCCGCAGAACAGCTGGTAGAGATTCAGTGTCGTGCTTGAGGACATTTCAGCGAGGCGACAGCTTGTTGAGTCAGAGTCCAGATGAAGGACGTTCTCCCAGCCCACCCTGCTGTCACTCTCCTGTCTCGAGCGAGAGGGCAGCAACTCAGACACACACACAGTTTAGTCTCAGGCTTTATTTTGAAAATGTGCAGACTTTAGCGTCAGGTTAACGGCTTCAGCTCAGATCGATCCAAATACAGTATACTGTTTTTTCACCATCATCGCAATATCAACTGGCGCAATAAACACATTGGGAAAGGCTGTGACATATCGCGAAAGACACTCAGGGATCAGTAGTACCTTTTACGTTCAATTCAACGTTCAATTTGTTCAATAAAAGAATGTTGGAAATGATTTCCTTTCATTTGTTTCAAGCTCAACAAGCACTTTGTTGTATTTTAGCAGAACACTGAAAGCAGCAGAAAGGCAGAACTGAGTACACTTTAATATCTGTTTATTTATCGTAATATCATTATCGCCATATTCAACAATGTCAGCGCTTTTCCTCATATCGTGCAGCCCTAGATCCAAACTACTAGTATTCATCATCAACAGTAGATCATATTTTGCATGTTTTCTTTTTCCTGCTGACCGTGAAGTGTTCTCGCTCCACTGGACCCCTCCAGGTCTCCGGGATGAATGAGCATGTCGGCTCTGGGCTTTGCACTCGCACTCTTTCCTTATACTGACTCAAGAAACTGGACTTGACGTTTTTGACTAGAAATCACCCCGTAGCTCCTGCAGAGCTTCCAGTTCTGCCATTTAGAACCTCTCTTGGTCCCCAGGGGTTTCGAGGTTTTTTTTTCTTTTCTTTTTTTCTCCCCTCAGTACTCTGAAGTGGTGAAACTGGTTCACATTCTGGCTCCAGTCTGGTTCTCACTGTGCTGGCACCCTCTGAGCTCTGTGGAGTGGGTGGGTGTGAGCAGAGCTAGATCACAGCCCTGCACCAGGCAATTTCCCTTTCACTTTGTTCACATCAATAGGGAAGGAGAAGCAGGGCAAAAGAGAGAGAGAGGGGGGGGGCAACAAAGGCCAAGAGAAAGGGAAAGGAGGAGGGGAGCGGAGGGCACAGAGTGGTGGTGTTTGTCCGAGGCGAATGAATGAAATCTTTATCTCTGATGGAGAGGAGACAAGGCTGCTCTCACATATCTTCTCACTCACTTTTACTCTTTTGCCTACTTCTACTCCTGCTACTTTTCTTCTCTTTACTCTGTCCCTTTTCTCTCTCTCCAGCCTTTACTCTATTACTGTCTCTTTCTTTCACACTCTCCCTGTATCTTTTTCTCCTCCCTCTCTCCCCTTTCCCATCCTCTCTGAACTCAGGCCCTCTGGTGGAGGTCAGGGAACTCTTCCTCTCTATCTGCCGTGTTTTGCTTTTCCTGAATCTTTGCCTCTAAAGAAAACAGGAAATCGCAAACTTATCCTTGTTCTTTTTTTTTTGATACGCCCATAACTTCCAAGCTCAGCTACTGGTACTCAGTAGCTGAATATTGAGTGAAAGTGCTGATACACTGCTGCGGATCTAAGTGTTGACTGTTGGACCAATAGCACGCTAAAACAGGGTGTTTGCTCCAGAGAATTTCACAAAAACTAGAATGACACCATGGATGTAAATGAGTTACTTGATTAAAAGTGTTAACATACATTTTTACCTTACAGAAAAAGGAAGATGATTGTTTTGGATGATTATGATGGGATACGATGCTCCACCTATTTTGTATTTGTTTTTCTTCTTCCTTTCAGAAATCTGTGTGGAGCTGAAAGTGAGAGATTGAAAGAGTGAAGGTTCTGCCAGAATGGTCCATTTATGTAGCCTGACGTGGTCATACTCAGATTCTAGTCAGAATGTGAACTTCCTGACCTCTCGAATGTTGTGGGCGGGGCTAAGTTCGGCTGGCATCCAGGCTACCATTTATGTGCAATCCTGAGTAAACTTGTGAATTAATTGTTGTTCTCCTCGCAGCTATTGATGCTGGATGCTGTTTGCAGGACTCCACAATCCTCCAAGTCGACCACTAAATAAACTCTCACCCTGTGGGAAACCTCTGAGTCCCACTTCAACTGATGCCTGAATGACTCTTGACATTAAGAGTTTGCTCCAAATATGCACAGGTTCATTAGTATTACATAATGCACGCTTCACAGTGTCTGAACCTTGGAAAAGAACATTCCTGCTGTACTGTGTGCACGGAGGCCCAGGATGTGCCACGTGATTTCACAATAGTGACCTCCATGGTGCGGTGTTTGAGCTTTTGCAAAGGTTCTCCACTACAGCCTGCGAATGTAGCACGGTGAATAAACCACAAATAGGACAGTTCCCTTAAATGACTACTGTATCTATGAGATTAGTTTTCAGAAATACAGAAATTACCAACATGGCATGATATCGTGGGTAAAATAAATCTAATCTGACATGCAGCATGCTGCAGCCTTCTTCAGTAAGGAGACTCAACTTCTTTGACCATACACTTATGATTTGCACTGCACAGACTGTTGTAATACATTCATGAAACTAAGCTAAGTACTTTAGCAGTTTTGGTACAGTACATTCTAACAAATACACCTCCATCTGATTTCACTTTTCTCCTTCTCTTTGTGTTTTGCAACACACATTTTTTTATGATGGTAATCTACATTCAGTAACTGCGCCTCTAAAGATGTTCAGTAAGCCGGACGAGAAGCTTCGTGCGTTGGAATTATTACAGGAACGCAGGAGGGTGTTGTGAGTGTAAACGTTTGTGTAGTGAGAGCTGCTGACTGAGGGGGAGAAAGTAGTGTACAGGAATGCAGCCTGGCCAGAGAAATATTACTAAATGATTTAGCCTGTAATGTATATATAACATTCATTGAGAAAAGCTTAAGGAAAGCAGCTAGAGAAAGAATTGAAAGAGACTTTGTGAAAGTGGGAAAAGAGCAATTGATACACACGCAGAGAAAGATGGAAGTACAAAGAAATATGGATAAGTAGCAGGAGAGATCCACCAAGAGGGAGGGAGAGAAAATGGACAGACTGTGAGGAACAGATCCGAGAAGTGGAGCTAGAGAGTAGGAAGGGCACAGGGAGCGAGCGAGAAGTCGAACAAAGGCTTATTTTAGTACCATCCGCTTTGCAGCCATATGTAGCGTTCTCCTCCAGCAGTTGTCTTTGTTATGTCTGAGCGCAAAAACCATCCCTCATGGTTTTGGCTGCCTTACAGGTACGCTGACGCAGTGGTTTGCCATAATGACTTTATCATGCTAGTTTTTTTTGCTGTCGTGGAATAGGTGGCTGATTCACTGTTGCATGTTTAACATTAAGTTGGAGAAATGTAGTAGTGTTGCTCCAGACGCGACTTTCTCTCATTTAGTATCCGTACACACTCAGAATTCCTTTTGCAACCAAAGCTACTGGACGGCTCCCTAGGCGCTCTGTATATGAGCACAATTTCCTGTATGCCACATGCAGTATATTAATAGTGGCCTCTGCTCCTCCTGGACTGAATGTGCACGTTGTTCTTTCTCTGTGCTGTACAGTGAACAACACATCATATGGACACAACATCAGGACAGTGCACATAACCTGACCACTGCAGTTCCAAAGTGTAAGCAACTTTTATCTTAAAGGGGAGTACATTTAAAGGGGTACTCCAGTGCAATAGTGCCGGTATATCCAGATTTTAGTCCCTAGCTTGGGTCAAGCAGGATCCTACACTTCCCATAATGCAAATCAGTAGCATCTTTCATTAGGCCTTTCCTGCCTGGTAAATGATCTTTCAAACTCCATACCCTCCATTTCTGTTTTTGTGTTGTATTTACAATTTTACAGGATATTTAACAGGATATGCATATGAAAAAAACACTGTTCACACTGCTCATCCTTCACTAAACTAAACAGCCTTCTTTTCTTATTGTTATTGTTTCTTTTACATTTGTTTATTGCCTTTTTAATATGTTTATGTATGCACTGTTCACCAAGGCAAATTCCTTGTAAGTGTTACTTTTCTGAGTCCTCTGATAAAAAACACAACAATGCAAAACATAGACATTTTTGAAATTACATATATATATGTGTGTAACATGGAAAATTATGATTCATGATGTTGATATTTGCTTCATAGCCAGATGATGTGGGAATTAAAAGCTTCCCTGTGCTTAAACAAGTGATGCAGACCTGTCCAGATATTTCAAAAGACAGCAGACAGAAGAGCTTAAATAAGAGAGTTTTAAACAGGTGTGTGGCGAGCCGACATTCTTCCTGAACGCCTGGGTAAAAGCCAGCAGAAACAACTGACGAATGCCCTACCCATCCCTGGTAGCACTGAGTGAAGGCCGGTAGAGGGACGTATGGAGGGTGTGAAATGAATGATTGATGAAGCGCGTGTGGGCTGAATGTGATATGCATGTTTCCCAGTTGCTGCAGTCTCTTGTAGCCCACCTGTCTCTCTTGGCACATCCAGTCTGCGTTACTCTTGCCTGGAGTTCCCCTACCAGGTCCCCTCCAAACATACGTCTTCTCTTTTACAACTCCTCTCAGCTCCCCTTCACTCTATCCTCCATATGACCAAAATAAGAAATGACAGGCTGCACTTTAAACAGCTTATCAGCTTAAATTAAGAAGTGGGCTTGCACTACATAAGCGTTATCCTCCACCTTAAGTCGAGATGATTTACCATTATTGCAGCTCAGTGAAGTATATCACTTGTATCTCCAACCACGTGATTCAAAAATGTAATTCAAAACAGCAGCAAGTGTGTGTTTTATTCACATAAAGCTGGACACACTAGTGGAGTATAAGGGTATTTAAGTACTACGAATTTCTATACTTTAGGGCCACAAACAGGCAAGATGGCAACTTCCTAACCCATATCCACACACACACACACACACACACACACACACACACACACACACACACACACACACACACACACACACACACACACACACACACACACACACACACACACACACACACACACACTCACACACTGACTGAACATCATGACTCCCTCTGTGCTCTGCTGACACCACCCCACTGTATCCCCCAGCTGTTTGTGGTCACAGGGTGTGTCGGGGGGTCGGCTGGGTGCAGTCAGATCGGTATTTGCATGTTTTGCGTTATGACTGACTGCTGTCACATTACAGGGTGTGGACGCCTGCTGATACTCGCTTCATAAAAGAGGATCTCTAAAGAGAAAGACTGAGTGAATGACCCAGTGCCTTCTTGTTCACACACTCTGAAAATAGCTGCTTCCTAAAGTGTCAAATCAGAGAGGGATGGCTTTTTAAGAGAGGGGACTTCCACGCTCTTTTCTTACAGCTGAGAGTGTTAGGATGCTAGGGCCATGCTGTAACTTCAGTGAATTTATACTCTACTGCAGGGTGTGACCAGGGTGGGAGATTACTACCCACCAACTTTGAAGAAATATCTCTTATTGGCTGGTAACTTTATCTTTTTGGCCAGCCACTAGCGTCTTTGGAGAATCTTGTATTCTAAAAAAAGCCCTGCATTTGGCAGTGGAATCATGAAAATGTTGGCTTTCTTTTCTGGGTGTGACTGGTTCAATTTCCACAATCAAATGATGGCTTATGGGACGAGAGACCAATGTTATAATACAGTAGATGAGACAGATGGAGAGAGGAAAGGAAGAAAAAATTAGGAAGATATTGTCTGCTGAAAAATTGCTATTAGCTCAGTGTGATGACGTTGCAGCGCATTGCTCTCCAGAATCTGGTGTGTTTCATTTGTCTGGAGGCTAAATAGATGACATACATTCTGATCCTCCACAACCATCTCATCCAGCTTCCCTCCATCCTTACTCCTGTCTCCTCCTCTGTTCCCCCTCACTTCCTCCATCCTGTGTCCTTTGTTCCCCATCTCTAATCCTCGTGGTCCACCCCTCTTCCTCCCCTCTTTTTCTTAGCTGCTCAGTTAGGTTGTGATGAGTGGTTATTAATTACAGTCTAATGAAATGAGCAGCTTTCAGCTGGCCACTGTGTGTGTGGAAATCCTCTTTAAGCATGGCCAGACTTAATGGTTTCTTTGGGCATTCATTCAAGCTTTTTAATATTTTTTTTAGTAAAAGCTGACGATGTAGTCAGCAGACGAGACCTTACACAAGATTGGGTTCACAAGACGAGATTTTAACACTGTTTTAAAGAAAACTTCAATGACAAAATATGACTGGAAAAATAGTCTTTTATTCAATCAAAGTCACAAAATGAAAAACGAGCACTGTGAAAGGTTTTGCTCCTTCAGTTCCATGCAGTTACTGTAAGCCAGTCTGTGTTTATCCTATCGGATGCAGACAGTCACACAGGTCCAGCTTGGTCATTGGTACGTTGGTTCTTAGTAAGGGGGAAAGTGTGTGTGTGTGTGTGTGTGTGTGTGTGTGTGTGTGTATTCTTTTCAGCAGCTCCTTCCTGCTACTGTTTAAGTATGGAGTTCCTTGGTGCTTCCTTTAATCATCACTGAGGAATAACTACATTTATATCTGTTCAAACTCTTCCAAGTCCTGTAAGGAACATTGTCTGCTCCATTTGGGCCATTTACTTAAGAGTACTTGTGTAATACTATATATTTTCATCACAGTTATAAAGTGAGAGGATCTGCATCTTACGATATTGTCATATATTTTCTGATGGTAATTGTCTCATAGAGCATTATTTGTGCAACCTATCTTCTTTTGCCCTATTTCTTAACGGAGACAGGGAAAGGGGAGCATTTGAGCCGCAGCAGGAAAAGATTAATAGAGAGTATAGCTGTGTTCAAAACCGTTCCCTCATTAACTGACTTACTATTCCCTATATAGTGTCTATTAAATAGTGAACTACTGTATATAGGGAAGGACCAAACGAGATTTCGGACACTACATCGAAATTTTCTAAACATCTTTGCGTCAGTAGATGTGCTGGATATTTGTGTGACGGGAGCGCCTAGCATCATGTAAACAAACCAAACCAAAAACATTTATAAACAGTTTTATAAAACGTTCAGAAGCTAGCTCACTAACGTTTCAAACACGGACAATGCTTATACTTAAACAGCTAACATTTATAAATGAAAGCCTGGTCCATTTTTCCTTTTCAGTTTATGCTGCTGCTTCTCCTCCGGGAAAACACGGCCGCGTTGCATTGTGGTGTACGGGAGTAAAATGTAGGGTACATCGTATGTACACTCAAATTAGCTGTGCATTGTGGGCATTTTATAGTGAACTATATAGTGAATGAAATTAACCGCTGAGAATTTGAACACCACTACATCATGGCGAACACACTATGTAGTGCACTATTTCCGTGATAGGGAACGGTTTCGAACACACCTTATATCTTGATTTTTAGGTCAGCAATGGTTCCTCCCATGCAGTTTGTGTTGAAATAGCAGGTGCCCTTCATAAAATGTATTGTTTTTTTCTCTAACATAACGCACATGAAAGTATACAGAGTGATTCCCCTTGGCGATCATTTTGTGCTGACCATATTTCTTTGAAGCCGGCTCCGTTTCTCATATATATATATATATATATATATATATATATATATATATATATATATATATATATATATATATATATATATATATGAATGTGTTAATATTTAATAACACTGCTCTCTCACAGCTTGGGAACTCCGAGAGACAGGAGAGTCTTCAGAGGCAGCGTCAAACACAAAACACTTAAAACACATCTATCTCTCTTTGACTGTCACAATCATCCACTCAGCCACTAATGCAAATGCACTCTTACTATTACTGCATGTCTGTCAGACACACGACCTGCTGTGAGCAACAGTAGCTTCTTCTCATCACATTGCGATTCCCAAGATTGCAGATAAATTGACAACACACAAATCAAGTCATTTAACGCGGAGCAAAGAGGCAAAGCGCAGCGCAGGAACGTTCTGGAATTGGTTGCACCTTGAAAGGTCAGCGGCAACTAGGTCAAAGTTGAAATAATTTGAACTTTGAGCGCAGCGCACAGCGGCAATTCCGTTCTCGCCATAGGAAATCAACGGAATGGCCAGGGCAGAGCGGTTTTACCGCGGATCATGTGTAGATAAGCGTATCTGCTTAAAGGTCCCATGGCATGAACATTTCACCATGAGGTTTTTTAACATCAATATGAGTTCCCCCAGCCTGTCTATGGTCCCCCAGTGGCTAGAAATGGTGATAGGTATAAACCGAGCCCTGGGTATCCTGCTCCGCCTTTGAGAAAATGAAAGCTCAGATGAGCCGTTCTGGAATCTTGCTTGTTATGAGGTCATAACAAGCAAGGTTACCTCCCCTTTCTCTGGTTTGTCCACCCAGAGAATGTGGCCAACCCATGAGAAAGAGACACAATGGCTTTCAAACGAGCAAAGTGGCAGTCTCTCTCTCTCTCTCTCTCTCTCTCTCTCTCTCTCTCTCTCTCTCTCTCTCTCTCTCTCTCTCTCTCTCTCTCTCTCTCTCTCTCTCTCTCTCTCTCTCTCTCTCTCTCTCTCTCTCTCTCTCTCTCTCTCTCTCCTCAATAGCTAAAGACACAGAAATGGCACGTCCTAAGGAAAGCTCACTGTGGGACTGGCTCTAGTGGCTGGAATTCTGTACCAACGCTGAATTTCGGGAAAGAGACTTCAGATACAGTATTAGGGGACCACTAAGGTCTATATAAAAGAGACTTCAGATACAGTATTAGGGGACCACTGAGGTCTATATAAAAGAGACTTCAGATATAGTATTAGGGGACCACTGAGGCCTATATAAAAGAGACTTCAGATACAGTATTAGGGGACCACTAAGGCCTATATAAAAGAGACTTCAGATACAGTATTAGGGGACCACTAAGGCCTATATAAAAGAGACTTCAGATACAGTATTAGGGGACCACTAAGGTCTATAAAAGCGACTTTGAGTCTATTCAAGCGACTTTGAGTCTATGAAAAGCGCTATATAAATTAAATTTATTATTATTATAAAAGCATCCAAAAAGCACCATGTCATAGGACCTTTAAGCAAATGCATTTAAGTGCACTTTGGTTCTTATTTAGTTCAGGATGGTTCACTGTGTGCATCCATTCCAGGTATTGTAGAATGCTGACTTGGACCGTGTGGAAAGAGACATCACACTGCTGTGTAATGACGAACATGCAACTACCTATTAACACTTATCAAAATGAGAACATTGTAAGTTGGCTGCATACTGTTGGAGAAATGCTGTCAGGGGTTCTATGACGCACATTGGCCTGCTACTATATCTAGATGTGACTGACTGCTGTGTTAGTGTGTGTGTGTGTGTGTGTGTGTGTGTGTGTGTGTGTGTGTGTGTGTGTGTGTGAAAAGTTTGTCCTGTCTGTCTCCTCTTAAACAACTGTGCATTCAATCTAAAATGGGGCACTTCAACTATGTACAATACATCTGACAGGTGTTTGAATGTGTGTGTGCATGCGCAGACGTGGGTTTTGTACATTACATGGGTTTCGTGTATGTGACTGCCTGTGTGAAATGTTTCTGCTGTACATCTGTGTCCACTTTTTTACTTTTATTTCTGTATTAAAGTATGTATGTGTAGAGGGTCACATGCAATATTAAGCATACATATTTCCCTTTTACCAGAGTAAGCCCAGATTCCAAATAAATGCTTTTTCATTGCACAGTACGTGCACTAATGCAGTAAAATCAGGAGAGGGCTAATTTCTATCAGCACTCTCTCAGCAGGTCACAATTGAATTGAGACATTCAACATGTCTACGTACATCTGTCTTCTATTTATCGCTTATTTTCCTTCTCTTTTTGTCCTGCTGTGGCATTCTATCTCACTCTCCACCTTTCTGACGGCGTGACTTTCTCTATGATTGCTTTTCCCTCCCACTCAACCTACTCATTCATTCCCACTCTCTTTCATCCACATTATCAACTCCATTTCAACTCCTTGCCCACCGTCTGTTTTCTCCAGCTCTCCATTGTTATTCAGACCTGCATGTGTGTTTATGTGTGTGCTTATCACTGGTTTTATTTTAGAACCATTTTGACTCTGTGGTCTGCCAGTCTGCACAGCTGCACCGATCACACGGCTTACTTTACAACAAATATTACAATTTTATTATAAATGAGCGTACATCAAAATTCAAAGAATTACCTTAGTCATCGTTACCTTTTTTCTTTTCCTCTGTGGTTTGTGAAATTTGAGTCTTTGTTGTGCTGTTCTCTTTATTTGTTCAGCCATTGTGGCTTGCTACTTATGCCATGGTAGTCTATTTGTTCGGGTGACAAAAAACAATCTGTTGCTGGAAACCAAACAGATGTGGATCCTTGACTGTGAACACTGACGTGGATGCTTCCACTGGCCAATTATTGCAAGCTGCTTTCTTCTTCTCTCCCTTCCGGTCTCCAATGTCATTGTGAAAGAGAAACAACGATGGCAAGCAGCCAAACTACAGTAGGTTTACTGTAATTGGCCATGTACAAAATGTTCCTCCATAACATTTTGCCCCTCCTCTGCACTGTATTAAGACGAGCATTCAACACAGTCAAGGCTCAACATCGTCTATTTTTATTTGATTTTAAGACATTCAAACAACCCAATGCAGCAATTTATTAAAATTTTTCAATATCAAGTGTAGAAGCAGCAGGAAGAGGAAATAGTAAAACAGACATTTATTCCCATCAAAATGTCAAAGATCATTACTGAAACATGGAGTTACTCCAGCCTGCAGCTGCTCCCATGTTGCATCTCATGCAATGGTGTGCGTGTGTGTGTGTGGGGGGGGGTGTGTGTGTGTGTGTGGGGGGGGGGTCTTTCCATTCATTTTGAATGGGGGTAGTGCTTCTAGGCTGTGGCAGGGTTTGCTGCAGGAGGGACACTCAAAAAAACGCAGCGCAAGTTGAGAAAGACTCAACTTTTTGAGAAACGCTACCCCATGTCACGCTGCGGTGGCCAATTATGTAACCGGAGATCAGACTTTTTGTTGTGTTTTGAGCTACATTGGGGAGTTAAAGAACACAACAGGAGTGTCACAAATAGGCCATTTGTGACACTCCTCCCGCCGAACTACCCTGCGGCAAATTGCCGGATCGCAGTTTTCCTGTGTGAACGCAGCCTTAGAGAGATGCGGAGGTCTGCTGAGCTCCACCGTCATCCGGCTGATCTCGGCAGACCTCGGCTGCTGGGAGCGCCGTGCACTGGCGCCACGGAGGAAAGCCAAACACTGTTCATCTAAACGCACTGCCCACACTGTCATGACACGGATTTAAATCAGCAAAATATCTCTTTAAGTAAAATGTAGGTGTGTTCAGTGAATTATCAAGGAATTTTTAAATATGTCACTTCAAAATGTATACTACTGTATGATTAAAGGTGGCTACCCATTTTTACAAACACTGTGTATACTGTAGACGGAGAAGTTAGTGTTTTATATCATAGCCACAATGAGGACCGTATGACCCTTTATGTCCATTGTGACAGCTAACCTTTGTGTTTACATGTCAGACTGCCTTTTTTCCTCCACTTCATTAAAGTATTTCTTCTCTCTGCATCGCTTGGCTTTTTCATCTCTGTTTTTCATCTCTGTCTGGCTCCCTGCATTACGTATCCATCATGCTCTCTTTCGGTCTTTTTTTAGCTCATCTTTGCCACTCATTCACTCAGAACCTTCACTTACGCGGACTGAATCGAAAACAAATCCCTTCTATTTTCACTCTGTCTCTCACATAACTGTAGTATTATTTACTATTGAAAGAAGATGTTTTCGTCTCGTCTAATTATTTTTGGAGGACAATCAAGAATAGAATGTGCCTCACAGACTTGTGAAATGCGTGGGATCTAACCAATGTGGTGTGTGCAGCAAAGGATGCTTTTTGTGCAGCACACCATGAGACCTTGAATATTTATGACACACAGCTTCTCCTAGCCGTGTTTCATAAGAACCGTCCTCCAAAAATTGTTAGAATATTGTAGCAGCAAATGGGGATTCACAACAACGCACAGACAATCCCAAAATATTATGTAAGCTGTCGATCGCAGAGATAAATAGAAAAGGTGATGTGAAGTTGTTCTGAACTTAATCGGAAGTCAGTGTGGTTTCCTTTGGTCAGAAACACTACGCATGGTAAAACAAAGCCTGGAAATCACTTTCATGTAGTTCCTCTTATGATATATGCCATATCAGGTGATGCAACTTGGAAGTGGACCAGGTGGAACACACACACGCACACACGCACTCACACAGGAGATTAACAGGCCTGCAGAGGAACGTGTGTGTGTGTGTGTGTGTGTGTGTGTGTGTGTGTGTGTGTGTGTGTGTGTGTGTGTGTGTGTGTGTGTGTGTGTGTGTGTGTGTGTGTGTGTGTGTGTGTGTGTGTGTGTGTGTGTGTGTGTGCGCGTGCCAGCCACATCAGCCTCCTGACAGCGCTGACTGAACACCATCTCTGATTAGAGCTGCACACAGTTTCACTTCAGCTGCAGAAACAAAAGCAAGCTGCTTGGCATTTTACACACACACACACACACACACACACACACACACACACACACACACACACACACACACACACACACACACACACACACACACACACACACACCAACATACATGCACATAGGAAAGCAAATGCTGAAACACACAAATTTACAGCACATGGAACATTTACATCAAATAAAGTAACGCAGATACACATAAATGAGCTTGCACAAAACACTTGATTCCTTATATATCTGCTTCTAGACCTCCTTTAGTGGCTGAATACTAAACAGCACAGAGTGACTGAGCCTGGGTATAGTGCCAGTCTTTAACTAGCCTGTGTGTTTGGCATGTATTGTCCCATCACACGCTCCGTGTTTTTATGTCATTAGATGTGGATAAAAGCTCAGAAAAGGCAAGTAAGAGGAACTTGAGTTGAGATTAACATAAAAGTTAACATTTTTACTGTGATGTAACAATGGCTTTCACTTTGTAGGAAATTATTTTATATCATTTTGAGGCTGACCCTATATATTTTTTTTTCTTTCTTTCAAAGATCATCAATCTAACCAGACTGTCCTTTTCTTTTTTCTCTTCCATGTTGCTGCTGCTGTTTCTGCTGATTTCCTCCAACAAAGGTAAATACATCCATTTCTCCTCCTCTGCCTCTCATATTCTTTGTCAAAACTATTGTCTGTGTAACTGCATGTTACAAGTTTCTTCCTTATTTCTTTTGGAAAAATCTGTTTGTCCTTTTATTTAGTGGCTACAATTTTAAGAGAATTTCTGTCCTCTTGAGTCTGTGTAGGAGACACATCGGCTAAGATGAAACTTGATTTGCACGGACAACATGGCTTCCACTTGTGCACTTGGTCGATTCTTTTCATATCTGGAAGTGTGTGTTCTCCACACACTCGCACACTATTTCCCAGTGTACTTACCGCTCAGTTTGGGTTGAGTTGTTTTGAAGTGAACTGTTAACACCTCTGTACCAGTTTACAGTGCGTTGCTAGGCCCTGGCCCTTTTTAAATCCAGAGGAACTTTTGTGTAAAAGGTGGAAAAACACACCGGCAGCTAGCTGCTGTCGTGTCGCTATGGTTACCAGTCACACCGCCGCCATCCTCTGGCACGGTGTGTGACGGCCTGAGGAAAAGTGTGTGTGAATTGGTGTGTGTGTGTGAGAGCAGTGTGTCCAGGGCGACCTTTGATGAAGCTCCCAGGGGAGCGTTCAGGATCGCTGAACAGTTTTTAACATTTTTTTGTCAGGATTTCTCAACTTAAAAGAGTTTTTGAATAGAGTGTGTTGGCTTTGAACTGCAACGCTTCTTTGTCTGCTAAGGATGTCCGAGGTGTGTGTGTGTGTGTGTGTGTGTGTGTGTGCGTGTGCGTGTTTAGTTCAAATCCCCCTGGGTATCGTTCCTTACTCGACATTGCCATTGGAGTATGTGAGGAAACAAATTAATGGAGGCAAATTGGAAGCTATTGGCCTTTGAACTGTGTGGGTCAGATCATTATCTGAGGTCATCTCAAATCCCCCTGGAAAACACACGCACACACGCACACACGCACACGCACACACACACACTGTTCTGTTATTTGCCTTTTCCCCACTTCCTCCACATTGCTGCTGATTATTTATCTAAAATCTAAGTGTGAAGCTATTTTGTTAAAGCACTAATTATCAACCCTAGAATATCGCCGCAGTATCGATATCGAGGTATTTGGTCAAGAATATTGTGATATCTGATTTTCTCCCTGTCGCCCAGCTCTATTCCAAATGCACCACCATTAGATTCCTGATGTAAATACACTTATTATGTTGAGAGAGGCATTCAATGCCACTGCTCATCTTCCACCATTTACTTTCAAGTGACCCTGAAGTCCTGAAGTGAAGGAAGCCATAACAAGTATGTGGAGGGGCCAACCTGCTGGTTGCCATGGTACTAGACCTCTGGTGTGTGTGTGTGTGTGTGTGTGTGTGTGTGTGTGTGTGTGTGTGTGTGTGTGTGTGTGTGTGTGTGTGTGTGTGTGTGTGTGTGTGTGTGTGTGTGTGTGTGTGTGTGTGTGTGTGTGTGTGTGTGTGTGTGTGTGTGTGTGTGTGTGTAAAACCAGGTAATTATTTACCGTGTGGTGTTTACCTTTTCATGCAGTAAAATAAAAGAGAGAGGACAGAGCTGATAAGACAGCGGGAGTGTAAGGAAGACTGTTCAAAGTAAATATACTATTTCATATTTCATTGATTGACTGATCCTGGTTCGTTGTATATTATATTTTAATGTATCAGGCGTTTGTATAGTGCCCACACAAGGACTGAAAGGATTAGAGGATTAAGGGATCAGTTGATTTACGGACAATCATTTTGAGAGAATACATTTTTTTTTGCTGTCCTTTTTATGAAGCAAAAATGCCAATTTCTCGTTCCAGCTCCTTTTTAAATGTGAGGATTTTATATGATTGTAATTTAAATATCTTTGGGTTTTTGGACCATTGGTTGGACAAAACAAGTGATTAAAAGAACATTACTTTGTGCTGTGGGAAAGTGTAAAAGCATTTTCAGTTTTTTTTTTTAATGAATTCATTGATTCATAATTTATAAAGATTATTAAGAGATTAATCAATGACACTAATAGTTAGTTGCTTCCCCACGCAGAGACAATGTGATATGATACAAACATGATTATTTCTCTGAAGATTTCATAATAAAACGTGGTATATACATTTATATACTATGTGTATTGTATACAGTAGGTGTTTTTTTATCCAAATACTCAGCCTTTTTAACTGAGGAGTAGCCAGCGCAGCATGACTCCACATTTACAGTAATCATGAGGCAGTTTAGTGACAGACGAGTGCAGAGGCAAACTGTCAGCTAAAATATTAACATTAATAGAGGAACACATGCATGAGATGATAGAGAGACCAAAACTGTGCCGTCAAATTTGAAAAACAGCGGAAAGTGGGTGTTCTAGAGGCCTCGACGTCTGCCGCTCCGTAATCTGCTTCAGTATGTTGATCCAGTAGGCAGCTGAAAGACAGACAGACACACACACACACACACACACACACACACACACACACACACACACACACACACACACACACACACACACACACACACGAAGAAGACAATGTGAAGCTGACTGCATGACAAATGTGTAACAGTCAAACACTCGTGCTCAAACTCCAGCTTCAACAAACCACGCTGCTTTGAAAAAAAAAAGAAAAAAAAGGCACAGCTGAGTAATAAGAAACACGCCTCCTTTTTTTCTAATTTCCTTCTCACACACGCTCTGACACACACACACACACACACACACACACACACACACACACACACACACACACACACACACACACACACACACACACACACACATCCACACACATTTACTCGCTCTAGACACAAGTGAAACACATGTTTCTGGCTCTGGCAGTGACATCACCCGCCTTGTGGTCAAAGTCCAGTTCCTCTATCCGGCTTAGAGCTGCTAACACACCGCCACAACCAGAGCTAGCATAACCACTGACACTCGGCAGAGAGAAGACTGGTAGAAGAAGGAAAGAAGCGATGAGGGATTATCTACGTGATTAAGGATGGCTCTCCTTTGACAGCCTGGATCCTGCGGGCCACACTGATCAACTGCTCTCCCTCCTCCTCCTCCTTCCTCTCTTCTTTACTCGTTTTCTGTTCTCTTTTCACTCACCTTTTCTTACCACCTCACTTACATCTGTGGTTTCTAGATCACTTTCTTTCCTCCCTCTTTTGACATCTCTTAAAGTTCCCTGCACTGTCCCTCGACTTTTATTTAATAGCTTCTCTCTTTTTAGTTCTCCGTCCCCCCCTGTCCCTTTCTCTCTTTTCTCTGGGAGGGAGGGAGGGATGAGCTCCACGGCTGCTTACAGGCAGTTCCTCCAGGATCTGGAGGAGAAAAGAGGTCGGTGCCCACTCAAACCTCGTCACCTGTGATTTACCACGTAGTTATGAAGCCTGTAACGATACAAAGAACAGTTAGACACTTGTATAAGTGCGTTCAAGGTGTTGTCATGGTGTTCTAATGTGCTATAATGCAGGATCTTATCTTTTATTATCTCTGTTTGGATTGATTGTGGGGTGACATCAGGAGAGTGACATGTTGCACATGTGCATTGCTCACCAAAGCTGTGAATCAGCGTAAACCAAACCATGGGTTGGGCCTTAAATATGTGTCATACCAATACCAATATACCTGCTCTTCAGGGATACTTGTGCAACGATACTTGTGGAAAAGCTTCCACTCACACAACTTTATTTACACTGAAAAGGATTCAAAATGAGATTTGTAGCTGGGAAGACCGAGAAAAGGAGCGCTTCTTTTTAGTGGTTTCAAAAAAAGCCTAACAAGGTGCTCTTTGATGCAGGGGACCAGAGATTTGTAGCTGTTCTAAGCTCCTGTGTGTAACATATTCTGCTACTTTACTCTTTTTTTTTCTGTGGCTTACATTAGGTCAACTTCATGTGTGCACGTGTCTGTCTGTTTACCTACTCAGCTACCGTGTGATAAGATGTGGGTCAGCAGAAGGACGTATGGCTGCCTACTGTTCATAGTAGCTAACAACACTGGGGTCTGCTAGCACCCTGAATTGCATTTTCACCACTCTTTAATCTTCACGGACATTTATCTGTTGGCTTTAAGCCTTTTAATTAGCTCAAGCAGGCGATTTGTCAAATGCCGCTAATTGTTTCAGCCGTGGCGTTAACGCCTCTCTGCCTTTTGTCTCAGACGACACTTGATCCTTGTAGGCGCTGGCGAGAAATCCGACCTGTGCGTGAAACACACACACAAGCACTCGCCAAGAGAAAAGACAACAGCAGGATGGTTTGTCAGAGTGTCAGCAGCTTCAGCAGCTGTTAGCACAGCAGTTAGCCGAGCGTAGCATAAACCAGGCAAAGGCCTGTCTCTGGCCTCAGTCAAGTACAGCTTTACATATTGAAAGCACAAAACCGGCATTTGATAGTTTGATATATTCCAGGCATGTATGTAATGTTTTTTACTGTGTTTGCTGTTGATGCAGCCTGGACGTGACCTGAGTTGTTGGCTCCATAGCTTCAGAAAGACTGAAATTAAAGTTAAACCCTGGAATGACAAGGAGCTAAAGGCTAGATGGTATGACTACATTTTCACTGTTGGATGGTATATAAGTGTTTTTTGCGGCACAGGGCTCTTCGTAGCAACTTTATTTGAGGGTAAAAGTTATTATGAATTGTCGAGATAGGTCTGGCAATGCGAGACTAATGGCCTAATAATAAAAGCAATAGTGGAGGCAGAGTACATGATTGGAACTTATCTACGGACTTCACAGCCAACTCTGTCTGTGTGCCAATTGCTCCACTTTCTCACAAAGCTGCTGCAGAACTTATATTGTTTTGGGCTGAAATGTTTGCATCTTGCTAGCACATACTGTGATCCAGTGTCTTTACAGTACATACATGCACAGTTATGGCACATACGGCGTCCTTTCACAGCTGGCTTTATTTTAAAATCGTAAGCAGTATCTACATTGTATTTTTCTTTTCTTTTTACATTTTCAAACATCCCTTATATTTGCATACGTGTTAGGGTTTGAGGTGATGCAGGAGGCTCCTTATTGTGACCTCTGCACAGTCTGCAGACAACCGTATTCTTTTGGACACCCTCTCCAAACTGTAGATTAACAATTTATTTTTCCTCTGCTACTGCTACATCTTTTGGTCTGGCCTTTTGTAGCACTATCTGCTCTTCACCTACCTCTCCTTACCATGCAAATGTGTATTGTTTCAGCATAAATGGGAAGCGGACACTTACTGTTTTTTTGTCTGCTCAACACCAAACACCCTGTCTCTCCGTCTCTGTCACTGTCAAGGCTACATTCAAATTTAAACGCCCCCCCCCCCCCCCCCTTTTGTTTTTTGTCTAGCAGTTTTTTAGTTTTTACTATGGCCATGGTCACACCTGCTGCTACTTGTGGTTTGGTGATATTATGTGACACTATACTCTCCCCCCCCCCAACAGCTGCTCTGCTGAGGCCTTCCAGCACTAGACATGTCAGGCTGTGTTAGAATCACCTACAATCCCCCTTAACCCCTTAAATTACAGTTGAAGTTAAACTTCCTAACCACTTAAAAAGCCAGTGGTGATCATCCCAAATGTGATTAATTTCTCAAACACTGTACGGCATCAACTTCTGTGCAAACCCATTTAGCCACTTTTGTGATTCAAAGTCTTTTATAAGCATGTAGTGGAAGCTAAAAAAAAGCAACTTTGAACTTATTTACCCTCCATTAATGACAAGGGTTTCAATGTAAGTGTCGTTGTAATGAGGTTTCCGTACAACTGCAGAGACTGTACACACGTTTTTAATCTCCCAGCTGGCGTAGTTCTTGATCACAACGCTTCAGAATACACTTGTAATAGCACCATTGACTCTAATATTGTTCTCTTGTTTGCCCCATGGTTCTTAGAGTTGTGTGACCACCCATGGGGGCTTGCAGCCTCTCTGCCATCTGCATCCACTCACATCGCCTCCTCCCATAGGCTTAACCTCAGTGAGGGGCCCAGCAACCTGTTTTTTTTTACCTTTTGAAATGAAATAACAGGCGTACTTCTCGGGGCCGCCCATTGTTTCAGATTGTGTTAATCCGCCGTCACCTGGCACAGGAGACTAATGGTCCGACAAAACAGAATGGGGTTTGAGGAGGTGGCTGTCCGAGGAGTTTGGTCACAATTTGTTTAAGGCGGTGTAGCTGTCAGTTTCTACTCTTATCTCTCATAAGTTACTCACTCTCTCTACCTGTTTACTGCAGTCACATGATGTAATTCATGTTGGACATATTTATCTGCGTGTGCTTCAGTTCACCGTCCTTTCCTTTTTCCTCTCTCTGAGATTCCTGTGTGCTGTAGTGTTTCTGTGTCAGACCAGATCTGTGTCAACGCCCCCCCGGTGCTAGCAGCAGGGTTATGTTTTCAAGTTCATGGACCAAGGACTCCACTTTCAAAGGCCTTTTCTTGTCTGCCTCCTTGTCACTTTTGCTGATTAACCACTAAGGCAACCACCAGAAAGTTAATCAAACAACTTTATATGATAAAGGATTAATCACTCAGTCATTTGTCAAGAGAGACATGCCAGAAATTCACTGGTTACAGCTGCTCAACTAGGAGGCTGTTTTTTTTTGTCTTCTCATTTTTTTATATCATTGCAAATTCAATATGTTTCTGTTCTGGACTGTTGGTTGCACAAAAAAGAAATTTGAAGACTTTATCTTGGACTCTTGGATGTTTTTTCACAACAATTAATCAATAAATAAATCAATCCATTCTTCTTTAAAAGCAATCCTATAATTAATTCTCTATCTTGTCACTTCTCTATTGTGTCTCTGTTCTATTCTTACTGACTGATGAATGGAGAAGGTGTGTGTGTGTGTGCGTGTGTGTGACATTGAGTCATCCGTTAAGGAGGTGTATATTTGCTCATTATTTATGTGCGTTTCCTATGCAACTCAGAGTTCCCCTTGCTGCTTATAGCCGCTGTGACGACGCCCAGCTTTGAATCATTTCTCCTGAATTTATTCATACTTTGACATAAACTCAATCAATCAAAGATATACCAGTTTTAAGATGTTTTCAGGCTTTTGAGGCACCTTACAAATGTTTAATATGAGTATCAATGTGTAGAAAGGTGTTATTTACTATCAATAATATCATTTTTAATACTATTTTCAAGTTTCTTGAAAGTCCTCCCCGGTCCTACCAACCTTTTGTTTTATGTAAACACTCTGCACGGTACAACTTACCTCTTCCAGACTGTATTATGTTCCTGGACAGCAGAGAAAATGCAATGGATATTGTTCTGATGTAAGTCTTCAGTAAGTAATCTACACTGCTGTGCTAAAATAAAAATGTGTAGAAAAGTTGAGGCCCTTACCTTGCCAGGGTCGATGCCCTGGTCTAGATCATTTTCCTTCCTCTCTTGTTGCTAATTTGGTCAGTGTTAAACAGAGCCTGATTCATGTTGATAAATGTTCCTATTAAGAATGTAATTCAGGGCAGCCATGTGGTTCAGGTGAACAAAAATGCTTTCTGACGAGTAGAGGGTGTTTAGGTCCAACCTGAATCGTCTGCCATGCGGAGCAGATGTTAGTAGACCGAACCCTCAGCCATCATTACAGTCCCATACAGGAGGCCTTTGTTTTCCAGGCACTCACACCAGCCGCTCCCAGCCTCTGAAAAGAGTCAAAAAGTAGCCTAAGCTGCCATGTGTGGCTCAGTTTATCATAATCCAGTCATATGAGTGGTTTTTGACTTTGTTGTAAACCTTACGTTAACTCCATTGTTGTCTCTGCTTCATGAGTCGGTCATGGGTATAAAGGTGTTTTAGAACTGGATTAATTTGGATTAGAGGGATACATGTGTGGATTATTATATAATACCTAATTTACTCTTTTCTTTGCCTCTGATGCAAAACAACTCAAGGTTTGAAAACCTATTTTTCTAAATGGTACAGGACTGTCGGATGTGATTATGTTGTTGACGTCAGAGTGTGATCACACTGAAGTGGTGCCATGATACGAAAATTACCTTAATGAGAGGGATGTGCCGGGGCATGTGTGTGTTTCTAAGGAGGGGACGAGGGTTAGGACATTTCACACATCATGTTGGTACAAAGTGTGTAAGGTTATTACCTTGTTTGGGTGGTAGGTCCACCTACAAGGCAGGGTGGGACAGCTGGCTGATGAGCAAATGTGCTTTTGGAGCTGATCTTGAATAGCACAGCAGGTAGATGGAGCCGGTGTGCGAGAGTGTGAGTGGGTGCTCTGAACACTTATTTGGGTCACTTATAGCCTTGACTACCCATTCCCCCACTGACATTTTAACCCACTCACGCTGCTAAGCGACTATCGCTTACAGCAAACATACGCTGTTACACAATGACACCACACCAGTGTGTGCATGTAAACGCACATGTTTTGTCTTCAAACATTACATACATCTCTCTCTTCCTCTTGCACAGAACACCCGGACTCCTATTTTATGTCTGAAACCAAAAAATATTTTCATTATGGATTAATTGGCAATTATTTCTTTGGTTAATTGTTTAGACTATACAATGTCAGATAATAGTCAAAAACCTAAAAAAGGTAACACATTTTCTATAGCCCTAAATGAAGTCTTTAAATTGCATTTTTTGTTTGACCAACAGTCCAAAAAACGAACTACTTTCAAGTCAAGTCAGTTTTATTATAGCCCTATATCACAAATTACAAATTTGCCTCAGAGGTCTTTACAATCTGGGAGATTAATCCCAGGACGAACATACCACATTAATCACAACACACACACACACACACACACACACACACACACACACACACACACACACACACACACACACACACACACACACACACACACACACACACACAAACCTCAGACATCCTTAGCAGACAAAGAAGCGGTGCAGTTCAAAGCCAACACGCTCTATTCAACAACTCTTTTAAGTTGAGAAATCCTGACAAAAAAATGTTAAAAACTGCTCAGCGATCCTGAACGCTCCCCTGATCACGAACAAACCCATTTTCAACATCCTCCTAAATTAGCTGTCAAAACTATTGGTCTGCCCGGCTTCCATATCCTGAGTTCCATCTCTGTTACAGCATCTGCATCTGAAGCCAGTGTAAAACCTCAAAACCCTAAATAGTCACAAAACACTCAAATCGGACTGCTCTCACCATCAGAAAGAACTCAGTGGTTTGTGTGGATATTCTGTTGGCTGCATTCCTGCATCTTAAGTAGTTTATACTGGAAAAAAAAACATGATCTTGACTTTAATGCTTCAATTACTACTAAGGGCTTTACCAGACTCTGGAGGTGAAACCACTGCACCCCAGATAAAGGCTCCAACATGTCCCAAAATAACTTCTGAAATAACATTTGAAAGCCATTAGTCAAGGAACCGTTGTTGGAGACGGTCTTTCTTTGTGTTTGTGGTCGGGCATACAGTAACAAGTGGCGGCCAAGCCATTAACCTCATAGTGTCTTTAATGCTGTTCTTTTTTTGATGAATTATTAGGTAATTAGGTTGCACGTTAGACTCAGTATGCGCTTGATGTTTTTAAAAGTGTGTGGTGTAAAAGTTTTTTTTCTCAGTAAGAGAGCTGCACCACAAAACCACTAATTGTGTTACTAAAATACTAAAATCTCTGTCTGAATTAGCCAAATGTAAGAAGCTTTGAGCTCTAAAGTGAAGTAATTTCACTTGAGATTAATTCATAACAAATTTGTAACAAAGTGCTTACAGATGAACCGGAGACATCATGCCTTTTAAAAATTGCATCCAGACCTGCCTGTCCCTTCCGTTGCTCCTTGACTCTATAGGCCGGCTAATGCAGATAATGTGTTTGACTGGTGCTCAGAAAAGCGTTAGTTTACAAACCAGAAGTAGCATTACATTGTTTTCTGTCACGAGCAGACAAGTTGCCCTTCTGAACTTAAAAGCCTGTTGATCAGGTTACATAAACGTCTGGAGGGCATTTGTTTCCACGTTAATATGAGACAGGCTTGGCTGCCACATTTAGTCAGAGGAGGAGTTACTGTTCTAGCCTGGACTTAACCAGAAAGAACAACACAGGTTCATATAAACCCTCTCACATTTTGTTATTGTTAAGACTATGGCGATACACACATTTCAGGAGATCTAGCAGTACTATTACTACAACATTACAACATTGCCCTAATCACAGTGGGGCTAACCTATTTAAATGAAGATGGAATAGTTGGAGAAGACATCATAATTAAGCCACCATCTTTATTTTGCATTCTGTCTCAAATCCTCGGCAAACTGTCTAAAAAGACAGTTTATCTCAGCTAATCAGAGCAGTGGCCCGGCCTGCTGTAATGCAGTGTTGTGTACAGTATGTCTGACTTAAGCTGCGTTCACACACACTCAAGCGGTTGTCAGACTGCTTGGCAAAAACGCAGGTCTCCCTATTCATTTATAGTGGGGGTAGTGGGTTCAGGCTGCGGGGGCAAAAAGTTGAGACCGGTTTAACTTTTGGAGAAACGCAAACCGACGCCACGCTGCGGGGGCCAACCATATAACCAGCGATCAGACTTGTCAGTGTGTTTTGAGGCGGTGCGAGAGTCCCGTACAGTAATCAGGAAACATCACTTCCTCTATCGCTGCCACAAGAAAGTTTTAAAACACTATGAGGGGGAAAAAAAAGAAACACGGGCACCTAACTGCCCAGGAGTTTGTGTAACAGCTGACTGCAACAACAAAGCACAGTCGCTCCCTCTCTTTTCTCTTTCTCCGTGACATGAAGCTGCGTTCAGAAACGTCGCAATCTATAAACAATTTGATGGAAAGCAATAATTGTGAAATTTAAAGTCTACTTGTGCTTCATTTGGGGGTTACATAACACAAGAGGGCGTAACAGAAATGGACCATTTAAGTGATGCTCCCATCTCCGAACAACCCTGCGGCGAATCGCCGGATCGCCATCTTTGGTCTAAAAGGAACGCGCCCTGAATCATCAAATACGCTGGCAGGTTTAATGATTACATGGGGGAGATTATGCAGAACCTTTTATGGCACTAAAGCACAGCTGTCCATTTTAGAAGTAGCAATAATCTATCCAGTCATCCAATAATATCCATTAAACAGTAGCATATTGTGCGCTTGATATGCCATTCTTTGAGATAGCTTTTAGTAGATGTGAACTGAATGCACAATGGAGAAATACATTTAAACGGATGAAGCCCCTCATGCTAATAAATGAGTTTTTTTATGGGCTGAGTGAAGTTATATTAGGAAGATAAATGGAGGAGATGTGTGGGTTTCATGCGTCAGTGTGAGGGACAGACTAATGCACAAAACGCACAGAAGCAGTGACTCTAAATTGACGGCTCTCGTTGCCCCCTTAAAATGACTTCATTGAAAATGAATCAGTTTAGGCTTATACCCGCTTTTTTTGCAGTTGTTGCTGTCTTTTACTGACATGAATTTTTGAAAATGACCTAACGTTCAGCGGTTAATTTGTGCTTGGTTGTGGTGATACCGACAGAGGGTGTGAGTGTACATCTCTACTGCTTTGCTTGACTTAATATCTGCTGCGGTGAAAGAGAGAGAGACTTAATAGGAATATGTGATACATATTTTAATCTTTTGGGTAAGCCTTGTCTAGCTTACAAAATCAGCTACCAAGCATCCTAAAGCAGCAGCTTGGATCAACATGGAGGCTCACCTCAATTCTTATTGATGATGTCTCCAAATTCTGGGTCACCCTGCTGCCCAATGTCACACACTCACAAACACTCACAAACACACTCATGCGTTTCCAGTAGCAGTCACCCAGATGTGTTGAGTGTGATAAGCGTTCCCTCGAGTTTATCAGCATCACGCCAGTGGGGGTGCGGCCTCGCCTGTCTCCTCACTGGCACAGCTTGTGTGTTTACTGTCATGTGTGTAAACCTGTTTAGGTATATTGTGTGATACCAGCGTCCATTAGCGACCCATCAGAGCCCCTGAACGCTGCTGGCAGGGCTGTAGCGCCCTCCCTAGGATAGACTTAATCAGGTCAAAGGAAATGATTAAGACACTTAGTAAACAAACAAATTCACATCTTTCAAGTTTGTCTTAAGAGACGTGTTTTATTGCATTCCACATGTGAACATTTTGTTAACACTTTATCGCCACCTCTCTCCCCATGTCCCCACATTCTCTATCCTTGTAGCTTTGACTTTAACTGCAGCCCTCTCCCTGCACTGACAGGACTATAATCACACAGGATAGAGTACAGTTTTGTATGTAATTAAGTGTGTGTGTGTGTGTGTGTGTGTGTGTGTGTGGTATTGATCTGAGCTGTGTGACACTTTGACTGCAGGGTGTAGGCGAGGGAACAAGGCAGTGAAAAGGCCGAGGTGAACAAGGAGAGGAAGAGCAGAGGGAAGAGAAGATTTAAGAGAGAGAGAGAGAAAAGTGTAGGGGATTGTACCTTTTAGGAGGAGTGAAGGATGAAGTAGGATAGTAGCAGCTGTTGCGTATGGCACGGAGAATTATGTTGTATATAATTTGTCCAAAAGGCAAAGATCTCTATGTGATCAGTTGAGATCTGGTATTTTACCTTTGGCTATTGAAACTGGACGATATGATTTTAGTAAATATGGATGATGCTTAAAGATTGAGATGGCTGTTTACATGTGAAACGTATACATTAGTCAGTTATCTTGAGAAAGCCTACGAGAAAACTGAATTGGCAAGTTCGCTCCTCCTGTCAATATCTAATTTGAACTCATTACGTTCAATGATTATGGTGTATTATCACAGTGTGGACTTGATTGGGTGCAAGAGAACATTGTACCTTAGTTTACCATCGACGATCCCCCTGAGCAGAGCCGTGATATAGAACCTAAAGGTCAAGGCACAATGGAGAGAGATTCAAAATGTCACAGCACTTGTGCGCAGTTCACTGCGGCACTTGAGTCCCTCTTTTCTTTTGCTGGCATGTTGTTTGGGTCCAATTTTGGTATCAGAAATATTCTAGCTGGGACCCCATCCTGTTCCACTGAATGAATTACGATTATCCCAGCACCAATCATGGGTGGAAACTTCATTAGCTCGCTAAGCTGGAGTTAATAAGGTTTTTTGGTTGTCTGCTGCCAAATTGTCCTGTGGAACTGGTTGTTAAATTCCTCTTCCATTCCCTTATTAAGATGCCTTCGGAAAATGTTGCCTGGGTCAGCAATGTTCTTTAGTTCTATTGTTGGCAGTCATTTTGTTTACATACATTTTATTCATGATTTTGTTTCCCTGAATGAATGCAGGTTGGCTTAAATTGACGGGGCTCGGCTCTCTGCAGCAATAGGTCCTTTGTCCCTGTTCACTGCAAGTCTTTCTCCATTTACCTGTCCTGAATACTTTTGCTTTATCAGCCTTTATCACAACAACATAGTTTGTGGCCAGTACTGACCACTTGTCTGTTATCCAGTGTATCCATGTAAGTGCAATTATGCTTCACATGTCTTTACCTGAGTTTGTGAGTGCACACAGGTGTGCCTACATCCCTCTCAGTCTGTCATGATTGCATGCATCTCAGCAGCAGAAGTGACAAAGTTTACTGCTATCCATCTCCAACAGATTATAAACTAATATAACTGATATGATTAACTGATATGATGCAGCTGTAAACCTGTAGAGAAATACCTTTCTGTATGCAGAACATACTGTTTTGCTTAACTTTGGATTCCCTAAACAAAATGTTCCTTCATTTAATGGTCAAATTATGTTTGGGGTAATTGTTTTGTACTACTAAATGACCAGTGATTTATAGCTGGACAACACCAGCGTCTTCTGATCTGTCACTCAGTGCACTGCTTTGTTACAAGACTCCCTTTTGCTTGTCAAAACAGAGTGTCGGGTTAACGATTTATGTCTTCTGGAATGGGAAACGGGACGGAATAGAAGTGTGTCTTATTTTTAGTCGTCTTGAATCAGACTTCAGATGCTGTGCCCAAGACAAGTAACGGAGGTCTGCGGGCCAAACATGTTTTGACTACCCTTAGATTAAATAATGATAACATGCCGTCTTTGTCCGTGATATGTCGTTAAATGGGCATTTCCCAACTACATTTACAAAAAAAAAACGTTCTCTTTAAATCATTCCTTTTCTGCTCCTGCAGCATGAGAGTTAATGTGTTTGACTTGAGGGTGCTAGATTGGGACAGTATCTTTTATAAAGCGTGTAAATGCCAATAAAGCTATAACATTTCAGTATGCTTGGTCTCCTTGTTATCTCGCGGTCCCTGAGGGGAAGCATTGCTCTGCTCATCTGCCAACTCAGTTGTCAGAACAAGAATCCTTAATTTTAGTGACACATGAAGCAGACTAGGAAATTGAAATATGATTCCGCTTAAATGATTTTGTTCCTTGCAGTCAGTCACAAATCACGATAAAAGTGTAACACAATATTGGTTGTTTAGTCAAAAATATTAAGCCAATAGCGCAAGATTTTGTGTAATCATATACTGAATACTATGCAGTAAAGCAAGTCCCGTAATTTAAAAGATTGTATGACATATATACAGACTTTTAGCGACTAATTATTTGGGGGAGCTGATTAAGGCCGAATTGAGTTATGATGATGCATTGACTGGAGTTAGTCGGATATTGCGTACAAAATTAGACCATTCAAAAAATAATTTTAGTAATGTAAACTTTAAGCTCCTTTTGATATGAAATATTCATAGATTAATTTATATGTTTAAAATCAAATGTGTACCACAGACAGGATGACAAACATCACAGAGGCTCATGACGCCTCTGCTTTATCTCTTTTTAGCCGTATATTGTGTGACGCTCCGCTGTGCTCTCCTGCTGTCGTCGTCTGCTTCCTGTTTGCTTCTTGTTGTCCCCAGAATCCCATCAGGCCCTGCGGCCTCCACCTTGAAGGGGCTGGCTCCACTTCCTGGAGACAGGGGGGTGCAACGTGGGAAACGTAGTGTTATCTCAGTGTGATACCGAGGCGGCTGCTCTGATTCACACACTGTCAGTTTTGAGAGAAGCTAGAAAAGATGGAGACGATATTTGTGTGTGTGTGTGTGTGGACTTTTATTTGGAGGTGGTGGTGATGTTCTTTCCTACTGCCTGGAAGAATTTAAACTATGTCTTTGCTTTGGCCCTCTGGTTTATTTCCAAGATAGAAATGGTTTTACTTTATTTTTAGAGCTTTTTGAAGTTAGAGAAACACGCTGTGATGCTGCGAGGGCGGCATCAGCACTGGAAATGGCACACCGGGATTTCTCTTTGTGTGTGTGTGTGTGTGTGTGTGTGTGTGTGTGTGTGTGTGTGTGTGTGTGTGTGTGTGTGTGTGTGTGTGTGTGTGTGTGTGTGTGTAACAGCTCAGATAATCTCAACAGAGGGGGTATGGAGCAAGCCTTTGTTTGTGTGTGGATATAGGCACTTTATTACCGTAGACTTTGCTCTGCTATGATGTATAATATTTTTATATATTTTTAACTCTTTTTCTCATTTCAACTTAACTGGGTACCCACTATTTCACCTTCACTTGTTTTTTGTTGAGTGGTTGTGACCTGGAGTGGACCGACATTTTTCCACCCTTCGATCTCTGTTAGTTTTTAAAAGGTGTTGGCAGTGTTTATTGAAGGCCTTATGTCCACTAGTTTATGTTGGTGGAGCCCAGAGGGCCAAGCCAGCAGTCAATAAGAGCACTAACAGTAACTGCAGATAGAACATCCTTCCGCCAGTCAATAAAGTCTGTCAACACGCTCCTCTCTCGCTTTTATTTATCTCTCTTCCTCTCCTCGACCACCTTAATGAAATCTTAATACAAATTACTGTATTAACCCAGACAGGACAACAACAAATTAATTTACCTTCTATTAAAAATACTGCCTTCTTGTTTCCTTAAAGAGAAATTGCTGTTTCATTCAACTTTGTGTCCGGCAAAACCCAAAAATGTTCAGTTTACTTCAAGAAAATTACTTAAAGATTACTTCAAATTAAATGATTCTATTATCAAAATTTGGTTACACTTTTCTTGAAGGTATCTACATAAGAGTGACATGACACTGTCATGAACGTGTCATAAACATTATAAACAAGTCATAAACGTTTATGACATAACGCTTCTTTTATAAGAGTTAGAGTTCATGTGCCATGACAGTGTCATGTCACTCTTATGTAGATACCTTCAAGTAAAGTTTTACCCAAAATTGTTGCAGATACATTTTCTGTCAATCAACTGATCACATAATCATTGCAGCTGTCTGATAGATCAAAATGCATGTAAATTCATGAATTATTTTGGTGAGTACATTATTATCATAACCAATTATAAAATAATAATAAGTAGTACTCAAATTCCGATAAACTGGAAGTTCTTCAAATAGGTTTTTCTTTTAGGAATATCTTATATGAACACGTCTCTTTCTTTTCCACACTCCTGTTCTTTTATTCCCACACCTCTCCTCTCCTACCTCTTCCTCATCTGTTACGCAGCCCTTTACCAAACCCCACTTGTCCACAAAGTGTTCAAATGCCCGTCTTGAACTTATCTCCCCATGAGCTCGTTAAAGAAGGATTACTGTCCCTTTTATGTAACCGTACTGAGTCGTAACATACCTGACTCTCTTATGATCCTGTGCAATGGGGAGTAATTGACGTTGCCATTGATCACTTTCCAAGTTGGGCACAATTCACATCCCTGCTGCTTCCGGGCTAAACCAAGATACGCTCATTCATTTACTGCTCTGCCACATAGTGAAAAGAGCTGTGGTCTGTGTATATGCATATTGGTGTGTGTGTGTGTGTGTGTGCGCATTTGTTCGGAGTGTGAACGTGATGAAAAGGTCTTTGCAGAGCAGCACAGGGCCATTGGTGGGAGGGAAAGAGACGCTTCAGTCTGTCTCTGATGTACGGTCATTACTCCCCTCTCCTCTTGTTTATCACGGTCAGTCTCATGGTGGTCTTTGGCTTTCCCTCTGCCTTTTTGACACACACACACACACACACACACACACACACACACACACACACACACACACACACACACACACACACACACACACACACACACACACACACACACACACACACACACACACACACACACACACACACATAAATACAAATGCACACAAGCCTTTGGAGCCATAAAACAAAAGTGAAAGTCCTCCTTGAGTGAGAGGGAGTTTTTTTTATAGTTCATCCAGGCTACTTGATACATTTAACAAGCTGTTCTCAGGACAGTTTTACCACCAAACCCATTAAGACATCAAATAGGACCAAATGCAGACCTGCTGATACAAATGTAGTATTTATTGGTGAGTATACAGATTGTGACGTCCAGTGAAGTCTATACAGTACAACTAAAACCCAAATGATTACTGTATTTAAAAATGTGAGCGTGTGCTTGTTTTGCACTCAAGGCAAAAAGCCAAATGTGGGCTGCAACTAATTATTGGCATTAGTCCAGGATTTTCTTAAATGATTTAATCTATTAGATGCTAGAAAACTAAAAATAAAATCAGTTTTGTAATTGTTTTTGTCCAACCAACAGTCCAAAAGCAAAATGTGTTCAGCTTACAAAGATATAAAACAAAGAAATATGGAAAACCCTCACATTTGAGAAGATGAAACCAGTAAATATTTGAAACTACCGCTTGTTAAATAAAATAAAACAAAAGAGAGGCCTCTGTTGCTGAGACGTTTACCAGACTGAATGTACATTTTTGACGTCGTGGCGGCCTCTGACAGCCTGATAATTACAGCTTTTTCAAGAGCTGGGGGGTCAAGTGCTCCAATGAAAGGCCAGAGGATGGGATGATGGGCTGAGGAGATGGAGGGAGGGGCCTAATTGACAGGTGTCCATGGCAACGAGAAAAGCTGGGGTTAAAATTAAGGGCCTGGTTACCGTGGTTATGTGTCAGGGTCCCCTATATTTGTGTACACTCTTCACATTCTTTGCCCCTGCCCCATTCATTCCATCACTTTTTGTCTTTCGTTCTTTCCCATCCACTGACCTCATCGTCTAAGTGTTTTTCTTCTTCGTTGTCGTCTTCGTCCCTCTCTCACGACCCTATGGATGTCTGTTTCTCTTTCTCCGTGGCTCTCACAAACACACCTCCTCCTTATCCCTCTTTACCATCTCTCATTCATTATCTGCTCTGTACATATGTAGCAAAGCAAGGCGCTAACATAGCCAGGGTTTGAGGTCGGACAGAAGTGAAGTTGTATCACTTTTTCATTTTTAAATCCATGCTAGCTGCTTTGTTTTGTAGGTAGCAGTGCCGGTCAGTCGATCGGTCCACCACTTTGATCCAGATTAGGGGTGTAAGAAAAAATCGATATACTTGAGTATCACGATATTTTATTTGGCAATACTGTATCGATTTTCAAAAATGCAATATCGATTAAATTTTTTTTTATATATTTTATGTATTTTTTTGTTTACGTGCAAACATATTCATGTAAGACAGTGGTTCTCGTTTATGTTGTCCTCAAACCCCCTACCGCTAGATGGCTATGCTGAGACGCACCACTAGTGTCCTCGCCTAACAGCGCCTGACTTTTTGCTAGAAGGTAACAACGTAACTATGGCTGAACTTTGGCATATACAAACGCGCTCACTAAGAACCTGTGAACCACAATCCCAAACTGGCAGTTTGATTTTCTGTGTACTGACTTTTATGCACATCATGTCTTTTTAGACATTAGTTTTTCTAAAATTATACAGCCCTAATCCAGACTGAAATATCTCAGAAAATATTGAATAGGCTACCGCAAATGTTATTACAGACATTCATGGTGCGCAGAGGATGAAGAAGATCTAGCGCCACCATCAGATACATTTTTTTTAATTTGCACAATATTTTGGTTCATGGCCAAATACCTGCAAATGTTATGCTAACACTAACAACAATAAGATGGTGACCATTGCAAAGATTATGTCTGCTAAATATTAGCACGTTAGCATCGTCATTGTGAGCATGCTGACGTCACAGTAGCATGGCTTTAAACTCTTCTTGTTTCGATTGTGCCTCACAGATTCCATTTTTTTTGTGTGTGTGTATATCTATCTATCTATCTATCTATCTATCTATCTATCTATCTATCTATCTATCTATCTATCTATCTATCTATCTATCTATCTATCTATCTATCTATCTATCTATCTATCTATCTATCTATCTATCTATCTATCTATCTATCTATCTATCATATCATTTGTAAGCAAATTTCTGGTACACTTTTCTCTTTTTTTTATCCAGCTAGAAACCAAACACTACAAACAAACCAGGAAGGAAGAACATTTTTAACTCTTGAAAGTGGTCCAGCAGAGCCACAGTGGATATTCTGAGTTCACTTCTCTTTTTTTCTGTTTCCCCGTGTCACTCCTTGCTGCCACACTGTGTGACGTTGGCTGTTCTGTCCTCTCACTTGTTTTTATTATTTCTCTTCCTTTAACTTTCGCCTGTCTTTCAGCCTGTCTCCCATTGATCTCATGTTTTTGTTCCTCTTGGACTTTGCTGTTTTATCTGTCCATATCTCACCCGCTTTATCCGGTGCACCCACGAGATAAACTTTCCCCCACTTTTTTTCCTTCAGTGTTTTCCTGTTGCTTGTCAATTTAATCTGACTTAATTATTCTTCTCACTCCTTCATCCTCCATTCTCTTTTTTGTTCCTACCTTTTCCCTCTCATTAACCTGTGATTAACTAAGACCCTAAAACCTAAAGAGTTTGGATGAAGCCTCTCTTTTTCTCACGGGGTCATAAATCTCTCTCTTTCTCCTTCCCTTTTTACGAACTCTGTCCCCTCCCTCCTTTCCCACCATCCATCCATGCAGGGCTTCTCTGTGCCATTCTGGGTGACAGCTCTTACACTCTTCTTCCTTTAACCCCATCCTTACTGCTCCTGGTTTCTCTGACGTGTCAGGGAAGGATTTGTGTGCATTTGTTGTTTTTCTGCACATGTGAAAGACCAGATTAAGAGGCCATCCACATGAAGACGCGTTTGGATGCAAACGCACTTTTTTGAAACCTGGTCCCAGGGTGAATAAAAAAAAAAACTGGCTCACGTTTGGCTTCGTCTGGACGGCGAAACCGCATACGTGCGTATCGATGATGTCATCCCCACACACCTCGCCTCACAGCTGGCTGCCTTCAACCCAGCTGACTGCTCTAGCAGGGACACAATGCTGTTTATACAGTGGAAGTAGAGAACTTATCAACTAGCTAGCTAATCTGTCTGCTCATCAACTCCTTGAACGGATTATAGTAACTTTTAGCACCGCTTATTGTAGAAAGGCTACTGCAAGAAAAACGTGTAGCTAGATTATCAAAAAGACATCGGATCATTGATGTTTGTTTGACTGCCGATGTTAGCTAGCAGAGCTAACGTTAGCTCTGCTAGCTAGCGCGCTGCAATCATGTCCGATAGAATGTAAACAAAGACACGTTTTCTAGGTGGCCTTTATAGAACGAGCAGTGGTGAAAGTTATTAAAGTCTAGTCCATGGATGTGTTAAGATAACTAGCTAGTCAGGAATTGACTGAAGGCTGCTCTTCTTCATTTCGTTAATTTCTGTAGCAATAACAGCGGCATAGCATATGAAGTACCGTGTTGAGTCATTTACAGATGGATTCGCATGGACATGAATTTTCTTGAACCGAATCCAGGGAAGACGGCTGCGTTTTCATCTTAACGTCTTCATGTGGACATGGCCAGCGCTGTCAGGGTGATGACTTAAAGTGCATCTACAAACTTTGTGATAAGATTACCTAGACGACTTGCCCACACTGATGTCAACACACACACACACACACACACACACACACTTGCATGCATAAACATGATCGTTACCCTTTACCCTGAGGAAGGCTCTGACCGGGCAGTTCAAGCGCTAGAAGTCAAGATCACAGTTTTCACGCTGCTCTTGAGCCTGATGGCTGAGAATGAGTCGGGTCACCGAGGTCATGTTGATTTCCTGCTTCCAGTCAGGCTCAGTGTGCTCATGCTGCATACAAACCAAACTCCATTATACAATCCCATAAGACTGATGTTATGTCCAAACATAGTGGGGGAATGGGCCTATGAAACCTGTGACTTGGACATTTTGCATCCTCTGACTTATTAATAGTCAATGTTTGTTTCCTTTATGGAAAGGAAGATGATACCGAGTGCTGAAGGAATGAGTCCTAAAACCCGGAAATGAGTTGTCATTTTTGTACTTCTAGTTCCCTCGTCTCGGAGTCGGTGGGTTTTTTGAATGGGTTTTTGGTTAGATGCCTGAAATAAGGGCTGTCGTTAACACAAGCATGAGAGATTCCACGTTTTGTTCTAAGACACAAAATACGTGAGCTAATAACCCACTTCTTTTTTTTACGTGTCTTAAAAAAAGGTGGCTAAATGAGACTACAGAGGTTGTCAAACACGTGAAATCAGCTGGAAGCTAGTGGTGGTGACGCTGTAGTCATTGCGACCGTGGCGTAGTTTGTTTACAGACTAACTTTAGCATTTTTACTGTTTACTTGCGATTGCATTTACGCTTCAAAAATCATAAAAGTGGTGTTCATTTGTAAAGATTACTTTGCTAAACAAAAGTTGTAAGTGTCATAAACTTGTGTTTGCCACAGAGTTTATTTCCTGCAATAAAATGGAAAATGTTTTTTGTTGAAGGAACCAGGGCGATGCAGAACTTCCGGGTTGGCCAACAAAATGGCCTCAACTCAGAAGTATTGGTTGCATAACTTACAGTAATTCTTACCTTAACCAGCAGGAGATAAAATTAAATGAATAAATATTGAATAAAGGAAAGTCAAATGATGATCTTTGCCATAATCGATATGCCTTTTATTCTGATGATCATTCTTTTAATAACAAGAATCTTTTATGCAGAAAATCTATTTTGTCTTTATTTTAAAGTCACTGTTTAGTAGGGGTGCACGATTCACAAAATGTCACAATTCAATATCGATTTTTAGGCTCAAGATTCGATTCAAAATCGATTTTTGATTCAAAAACTGATTCACAGTATGTAAATGTAGTTACTTTTCCCATGTGATTGCAGTAGACATACAATAAAAAAAATATAAAAACATTTAATAAAAAATAATGATTTTGAATCAATTTTTTTAATTCTATGAATCGATTTTGAATCGGTGATTTGAATATTAATCAGTTTTTTTGCACAAAGCTACTGGTTAGTCAGTTTCGTTTCTACACGTAACATCCAAAGCACTTGTGGGTAGTCACAGCTATTTTTGTGCTGTTAAAGCTTCTATGATAAGTCAGACACATTCTTGATATTTCATGTTAAATGCTAAAATAATCTATTTTTGCTGTCTGTCAGTGTAGCCTCCGACTGGATTAGAGCATAGATGTTAACCGTTTGAGTCTTTGTTTTCTTTTTATTGTGCAGGGTGAGAGAAAGGACAGGTGGAATTGGGCTTTGTTTCCTGAAAACAAAAGCTTTGCTGCTGCTGTGTTTCTGTATTCTTGGGTGTGTAGGCTCAGAAACCTTTCCTGTTTTCTCAGCCAAGTAATTTGATTTAGCTATGCAGGAATTCAGGCTTTTAGAAACAAGAGTTGCTCTCTTGCCATTTTGGACCTCAGCAGCAGCAGGTTTGACTCGCCAAAATTTGAATGTACTTTCCTGAAGAGTTTCATTTCTGCATTCACACAAAAAACCCCACTGTCATTTCCTTACTAGAAAGCAGCTTTGCAGGCTTTTGGGATATTTCATTACATCGCTGTTTACAGGGTGACGATGATTGTAAATGTGACTGTGGTTTTCACACAGTCAACCTGTGTTTAATGGACACAGATTAGAGCCTTTACAAGAGACATGTTATCTCTTTGTGCTACCAGTGGAAGCAGTGGCTCTAAGCTGACCTCAAGTCTGTCTCCAGATGGGTCAACTTCCCACTTTTCATCACTTACACTGACACCTCCTCAGTAATTCTCTGGCCCCTCTGTGTTTTGTGTGTGTGTCTGTATCTGTGTGTATCCTCAGGTCAACTCCTGTTAATCCATATTTGTTAGTTTATTCAGGGGCCACACTCGTCCTCCGTCCTCTCCTGTTTCATCCTTCTCTCTTCTAATCTCTTAATGACATCTCGGGGTATCGCTGTCTACCTGCCTGCCTGCCTCTTTCTCTCTGTCTGTCTGTCTGTCTGTCTGTCTGTCTGTCTGTCTGTCTGTCTGTCTGTCTGTCTGATGACTCCTGGCTTTGTTCTTGTCTGCTCTTTGGAACGGGACTAGCGATCCGCTCAGTTCTCCCATCAAAACATAACTTACTTAACTGTCAGCAGTACTGGGTGCCTTTGATGTGTTCTTCCCACACTTAAAAAGAGACCACAGTAGGTAACCGAGTGGATGTGGTGTTCTCTGCCAAACTGGAAATAAGTTACTCACTTACCATTGGCTATTTATTGCCTGCATGCTGGGGATTAACACAAACTTGACAGAAAGAAATATAACATTACCTTTCTTTAGATTATTTTGTTTTGCTTTACCTATTGTTTTAACAGCTTATAGTATAAAGACGGACAGGAAACTAGGGAAGAGAGAGGCTGGAACTATGGTTATAGAGGTGGGCTTCATGGTATGCATCTAAACCACTTGGCCACTAGGACATCCCATACACACAAAATTTACAATAAACAGACTGGACAAAACAGCAACTTACCATTGGCTCCCATTTTTTTCTCATCCAGCAACCTCTTAAAATAAATGGCTTTGTAGTTAAATATCTTAATTACTAAATCGCAATGAAATAACATCTTTTTTAAACCTGACAACTCCTCCAGTGTGCCTTTTTAAGGTGTAGTTGTCTGATATAATTTCTGCTGTTTAGTTAACTGGACTGTCAGTGAAGCCTCGATCAGGTCCAGTGATCCAGAAGTCCAGCTCCTCGCTGTGTGATTTGCCATGCCTGAATAACTAACCGTCTGAGGTTGATTGCTTACAGTATGCGTGTTTCACCCAGCGATGCCAAATCCATTTGGATAGAGCTAAACTGCGTTGTGTGTGTGTGTGTGTGTGTGTGTGTGTGTGTGTGTGTGTGTGTGTGTGCGTGTGCGTGTGTGCGTGTGCGTGTTTTACATATTATGTGACTATTATGTTGTGAACATTAAACAACAGTTTGGGTTTATAATTATTTCCCCTTCTGGGAATTGTTTGACCGTTTTCTGGTTACTTATAATATACATTGATACAGACACTGAACCAAAGTTAACAGACTGAGAAGTTTGGACATCACACACCAAGTCTGGAGTAAAGATGAAAAAAAGAATGGAGGACCTTTATCCAAGTGTGGGAATTAACCTTTTTTGGGAGTTTTAAGCTGAATAAAATGTTTGATAAAAGTCTCTGTAACTGGACCCAGTCTGCCCCCTAACTGCACAGTCTGACACTGCAGGGGAGAGTTTTTCTCAAAGTTTGGATGAATTTTAAAGTGACTCCAACTTTCCTTGCAGACTATATATCAACTATTTATCATTTTTATATATATCATTATATGTGTGTGTGTGTGTGTGTGTGTGTGTGTGTGTGTGTGTGTGTGTTTCAATGGCTGAGCTTTAGACAGCCAGGTGCCTCACTGTACTGAGCCTACTGCTGATGGAAAATATTCCCTCTACATCCACCTTTCCCCCTTGAACATGTAGTGGTATGTCTGAAACCTCCTGGTACTTTCATCTGAATGGTTGACCCTCAGAATGGCAGGTCAGGACTCTGGCGGATGGCTTATTCTCCAGACAGGAAGTGTTTCTGCTGCATTTCACCAAAGCAGAGGTCAGAAGTGCCGGGACACGGCGTGGGAGGCTGGCAGGCACTATTGATGTGTCACGGTCACACCACATGCAGCTGTAAGGTGACCAGAGGCTCAGTACAGCTGTTTTATACAGCATTACAGCACTACCCTGTACAGAAGACTGAGACTGGAGTAACATTCCATGATGGCAGAAAGCAGTGATTACTGAGGCATTAGGTTTGTTAGGAAGAACATTTTATCGCCTTTTTTCCCCTCAAAAATGTACCTTAATCTCAACACTGAACTATCAGTTTCTTTATGATGCAAAAAAGACTGATAGTTACAGAGTTTAGAGCTGGTTATTAGAAGATAGTTACAGAGTTTAGAGCTGGTTATTAGGAGATAGTTACAGAGTTTAGAGCTGGTTATTAGAAGATAGTTACAGAGTTTAGAGCTGGTTATTAGAAGATAGTTACAGAGTTTAGAGCTGGTTATTAGGAGATAGTTACATAGTTTAGAGCTGGTTATTAGAAGATAGTTACAGAGTTT
>CM042438.1:7430289-7652789 GCA_023631565.1 Gymnocephalus cernua | reverse complement strand
AGTTATCTTAAATTCAGATAAATTTAATACAGGTTATCTGAGTTGACTCAATGTGTGTGTGTGTGTGTGTGAAAACGTGAGTTTTATGTGTACATGGGTGATGAAACACAATGAAGTGAAACACACCTGAATATTTGAGTTATAAAGGAAATACAAATATAACTGAAACCTTAAATAAAGTAGATCCAGCTTTTACTTCTTTTGAGGAATGTGGTAAAACTACAGTTAAAACCACTAAAGTAGGCCTTAATAAATACATCAGTTGTAGTTTTCTATCAGTATGAAGTCGATTATAAAAGAAAGATGTCATTGCTGTCAGTTTGGTGGTTTTTCAGAGCTAAATGTGACACTGGTACTGCTGGCAGTGGTTTGAGTGTTAAGTCGTGCAGCTCAACACACACATGTTGGTCTCTTCTGCCCCACAGTGGCAGCATCACACTCTTTACCACAAGAGACAGTTGGTTGCTAAAATACCTCTTTTGGCTCCTCTCGCTTTCACTTTGTTCCCACTTTCCTCTCATTCACTCTCTGTTTTTCACACAGATTTTTAATTTTTTAATTCTCTTTTTTTTTTGCATGCTTTCTTATTGAATCACTCCTCTTTCTCCTCAACCAATACACGCAGTATCGTTTTGTGTGTGTTGGGAATTTATGTATTTGCTGATTTTAGGACAGACAGTTCTCTGGGTACTACAGTTTTGCTTTCTGCCTCCTAAAGACTCACAACACTGTCAAATGCTCCTTTAAAAAATAAAATAAAAAGGTATTACATTTAGAAAAACTACAATGTTTCGAGCCCAAGTTGGCCCTTCTACAGGTACAGAGGTAATGTTAGGACAGAAAGGACTCTGGGTAATGTAGTTCTGTTGCAATAGGAAATCACCAATAGCGGACAGGATTAACAGTTGGCATCAGTATCACATCTCCATTACCTCATGTCATCTGGTAATTGTGGTGATTAGGACATGACTAATGGGAAAGAAACGCATTACTGCTCTCTCTCCATATATCCGCCTTTATTTATTATATGTGACTAAACGCTGCATGATTACTTTTCTAATCGTATTATTGTTCTCTGGTGAAAATCATGCGTTTCCTAAATGACAAAGTTGTTTTTGAATTATTGTATTAGGGTTGGAAAATGGGCTCAAACTGCAGCATGAAGCTGAGGTTTCTCCCCTGACAACAATTACATGTCGTCAGATTGATCGTGGTTGTGTATTGTTGTGACTGGAGGTTGCTAGGACTAAAATGTCAGTGGCTTTTCCGGGCTGAGTTGATAACCTCAACACACACACACACACACACACACACACACACACACACACACACACACACACACACACACACACACACACACACACACACACACACACACACACACACACACACTAACACATGCACAGACACACAATTCTCTGCGAGGTGAGAGTAACTTGAGGAACCCCTGCCTTCCAGTCGCAGCCTGAATCATGCTGAATCACGCTGTAATGTCTCCATGTCTAACGTGTTACACACACACACACACACACACACACACACACACACACACACACACACACACACACACACACACACACACACACACACACACACACACACACACACACGGTTTGATCGCCACTTCTGTCTTCTGTCTGAAGCTTTTGAGCACGCCATCAGCAGTCAGCGGACATCATTCAAAGATAGCGGTAGATACATATCACAGCCAGGATGCATTGCTCACTCATAGCAACAGAGGTAAACACACATACACACACACTCTCTTCCCTAACACACAAATACACGCATCTTCCACAAACCGCTGCCAACATGTAAGCACATACGATCATATACAAATGCAACATGTATGTATGCATTCAAATACAGAAAGAGTTGGTGTGTTATGCTCATAAACAAATAAATATGTAAAATTACTTTTAACATGCTGAACTAGAAATACACGCACAGGAAGAAGAGCATGAGGGTATCTCCATGCTGTTTCATTTAGAGAGTGTGAGGAAACCACACACACACACACAGTACACATTTCCGTTTGTTTAGTCCTATTTGGGGTTTTTACCGGTTTTCTAACGGTGCACTCAGCAACGGCCAAAGTCTGGTCGCTTGTTTCAGGGGAAAGGAATTCACTGTTAGAGTGTCAGAGAGAGAGAGAGAGAGAGGGAGAGAGAGATGGGGGGGAAAGAGGGAGGGCATCTGAATGGCGAGAAGAACTCAGAAGTTATTAGCTGCAGCAGTTCTGTGCTGAAAGTAGAGAGATGCTGTAGAAAAGAACGTGGAACATTGGTGCTTTTGCTTTGTGTCCAAACAGAAGAAGTGAAAGGAGAAGAAGGATCATTGTGATTCTGTTGGCGGACATTTAGAAAAGTTCTCTAAAATCTCTTCTTTATGGACACAACTAGTTTTGGGACGTTACATGTAAGCCTGCAGATGGAGCAATAACTTTTGTTTTTGGTTAGTCTTTGGACATTTATTGTCAGCTTTTGGAGCTCCCTGACATTTTCTTTTTTAGGAGTTTGGGAAGCAGAGCAACGTTAAGTTAATGAGACAAGATGGACTGTCTAACAGACCCTGCAGTCATAACACCTATCGTGGTGGTGACTTTTCACTTCTTGACAGCAGCTGGATATTGGTTTTACTGTCACCGTCGTCGACGGACAGCCAGGCTCCAACAAGGTAAACTGTGACTCATGAGGTTTTGGTCCAGCTGCTGCTGATGGAGAAGTATAAGCTCTTTCTGTTTCCTTTTTTAAAATATTCGTCTCTTCTTCACATCACCGCTCCAGCTATGATTTATCTCGTTTTTGCAGAGAGAAAGGGAAGATCTCACATTAGCGCCATGTGCTTCCTGTTTAGGCTCCACTCCTTCTGCTGTGTCATTTTTATGATGGAGAACTTGACTTATCGTTAGCATGTCTGCGTTTAAATCACGGCCTTTAGCATTTAGCTCTGCACCTGCATGGCTTTTGAAAGAGTAGCACTACAGTTTTTTTTTGTTTTTTTTTATCTGTGCTGTAAAGAGTATATGGGTTTTACATGCTGTTACGGTGAGACGCTGTTTTTATGCTTTTGTGGTGCAAGACTTAATTGCTGTATCTCATCTGTATGAGTCAGAGGAGCAGAATCTACCATATTTGGCTCTTTTATGGAGAGAGGCTGTTATATTGCATGAGCTTCTGAATCATATACCATAGTCAAATCCATGTAATTCAGCCTGAAGACTGCAGTCTGTGTGTGGCGCTGCTTACGTGGCTGACTGTTTTTGTTTCATAACTTCATGCTTTACACTAAACAATGAGCTGCTGTGCTGCCAGTAAGCTGCTGAGTTTAGTCAGGTGTCTAATTATTCATAGCTAATGGTAAAACACTGATTTAACACCCCATTATGCAGCGTTAAAAAAATTCCAGTTGGCTTTTGTAGTTTAGCCTCAGCACTAATAACCTCTTTATAGCATATTCATTATGTAACAGCATGTTGTATCTAAACCATTTAAGAGAGAGAGAGGTTTTTTGTAACATTTTTAGGCCTTTATTTTGACAGGACAGCGTAGACTTGAAAGGTGAGAGAGGGGGAATGACATGCAGCAAAGGGCCGCAGGTCGGAACCGAACCCGCGGCCGTCGAGGACTAAGCCCATGCATGTGCTAATGCTGCAGATGCTAAACCATTTTGACTTGATATTTTTACTGACCTATATACCTTTTGCTCAGAAACTGTTGGTAATGCACCTCGTGTTGGTTTAAATCCAGTGCCTCACTGGAAAAAAACTGAGCTGAGTTCTAGGTTAGTCATGATTGGTTTGGGACGTGTCTAATTTTATCTGAATGCAACGATTGGCTTTAATACACTAGGGGGAGAACTATCTGGCACGATATAACAGTGCAGATCAATGAGGTCCATCAATACTGAGAGAGAAGCGGATGCAACAGTGATGTTAACAGAGACAAGGGAGAAAATGTTAAAGTAGAGCAAGATCCCCAAAGTATAAAGCACAGCTATTCAGCAAAGTAGAGAGGGAAAGGTAAGATATTTCTGAGGGATAATAATGATAAACACAAATTATCACAAACCTGAGAAATATATTAATATATTAATATTAAAGTGACACTTTACCCCAAATAAATAAAATCATGCTTTTAACATATTTTGAGCACCAAACCTCGCAGGAAGTAGTATTAAACAAAATGTAGGGAAAAATATAAATGTTTTACAGCACTTACATATATATTATGTAATTGTGGTGTAAAAACAGGAGCTTACATGTAGTCTACGTATACGGTCAGTTGAGGGTGCTGTGCCCAATATGCTTCACTTATGGATTAGGATGCCGGGCAGCTGTGGGTGGTTTCATGAGGGGGTTTGTGTTTATTTACTAAGTATTTTCTTACAGTAGTTCATATTGAAACTCAGATTTTTTTCATTTAAGGTAGTCTAAAATATGACTTCATATAGATGATTAGGAACAGTTAAAATGTGTGTGTCTCTCATGAATAATACGGTTTTAGGGACGTGTCCACGCGGGTGATTTTGAGACTAGAGTGAGGCACGACTTAACTCATGCGTCAGACTTGACTTTCATGTTTACTTGCTTGTTTGATCTTGTCTCCAGGTTCTAGACGAGCCACTGATGTGTGACACCAGATGGGGTGTGTGTGTGTGTGTGTGTGTGTGTGTGTGTGTGTGTGTGTGTGTGTGTGTGTGTGTGTGCGTGTGTGTGTGTGTGTGTGTGTGTGTCTATGGTCATATTGCGTGATGCTGTGGTCTTAACCTTTATCTCATCACAGGAAACTTAGCCTGTCACAGTGGTAGGCCAAGCATGGTAGGGTGTGTGTGGGTGGCCGCATTATATATGTACATTATGTGGTTTGAGTTGACACAACACGTAAGTCATGGTGGTTTACATTTTCTTTAAAATTGCTAAGCCTTGTACTTCTGCTGATTAGAATGGTCAAATTGTCCATAGAAAACAGTGCATCTTGTAAGATATTTGTTGTGTTAAAGTCCATTGGATTACTGAGACACAGGCCCTGAAATGCACTGAAGTAAAGGGCAGGTCTGGTTTGGTGGCATGCTCACTGAACAGGACAGATGATGTCTTTATTTAGATGCGGATCAGTAATAACACCACGCTGACCCTGAATCACCTTCAATTAACAACATAGACTTTGGATTCACTCTGTCCTCCGCTAGATGACGTTTACATGCCTTTTTGTGTATTGTGTCATTTTCGGATTTGTTTTACATGAATAAATCTCTGTGCTGATTACCTAATTCTTAAATGTCTTATATATGAATGGTAATGATCTTCAGGAGTTTCCTCAAAGAGGAGGTGTTTTTCTTTGTGGCCACCGGAGGGCACATTGAATCTGATGTTATTCTGCTGATGGGGCTTGTGGCTAACTAGGCTAGCTGGATGCAAATTGCTTCCTGTTTCCTAGGATGGCGAAGACATACTCTGCCTCTGATTGGGTCGTACTTGTTGCCTTTGTTGGTCGGATTGGTTAGGTTTAGGCATGAGGAGTGGGATTGGTTAGGATTAGGGTAGAGTAGGGCGGGACATGCCTTTGCCATCCTGGAAAACTCACTGGGCAAATACGCTAACTCGACAGCTAGCTGATGTGTAATTAGCTAACAAACATGGAGAGAGATATTGGATATTTAAGACTAAATGCTGAACTGAACTTCCTGCCTCCTCCAATCAGCTGATTTGCAGATCTAGAGTGACCATGTTCTGCAAACATTTAGCATTCAATGTTTGTAGCTCAAAGAGAGAGAAATGGGATAAGAAGCGGAAGGAAAGGAATAATGAAAAAAAAGAGGGATGAAGCCTGCTGCCAAGCTTTGAGTGCCACCAGAGAGGAGGAGGATAAGTGAACCCAGGGGAAGCCCGCCTGTCCAAGAGAGAAACTGAAAAAGAAAGTGAAAGAAGGGAAGATGACATTAACTGAGGAAAGGAGGAGGACACTTGGAAACATCCCTTCCACAATTTAATCACAAGAGGGGAAAGCCAGGACACCGGAATGGGAGAGCGAGGGAGATTAGAGGCGATAACGAGAGAGGAGGAGTGAGCGAGGGATAAGCACGCTGCGTGGCATTAGAGGCGTAAGCTCAGTCTGGTATTTTTAGTGCGGATGGTCCTTTAGAGATGGAAAGAGGAGAGCTTCACTACGAAGGCTCTGAAAAAAGGAATAATCTGACTGCAAGAGGGAGCAAAGAAGAAGAGGACAAAAAAGAAGGTGGGATGGCGAGAAGGGAGTGACGTCGTTGGTGGAAGAAACAGAGGAAAAGGAGGAGCTTGTGTTGCTCTGTGAGCTTGTTTCGACTGTAAGAGTGTGTGTGAGTCACTGTGTGTGTGTGTGTGTAACTATACAGAGTACAACTGCTTTAAGAGTCAGGTGCTGCTGTCATATCAGCAGAGGTCTGTCCTCACTTCCTGACTCCTGGACAGGGTCACATGAGGATTGTTGTTTGACTCAGACGCTGTAGCTGAGCTTTTTAGCCTGTGCAGACTCATTGCTTCCACACTGCTGATTCTTGACTCTGTTTCTTTCTTTCTTTTTCTTTTTTAAACATGACAGAGCAGAAATTATTCAAAACTGCATCTGCGCTGTCTGGGGCAGCAGAGCTATTTTGAGAGACTGCTATAAACAAGGAAGAAGGGAAGAGAGCTGCTTTTTGATAATCTGAGTTCAGGCTAACAGCTGTGGAAGGAAGCAGATCTGGACAGGGAATTGTCTTGTCATGATATGGATGATGTGTTCAGCAGCACGCAGTGTGAGTTGACGCCTGCTGGATGCCTCTTCTTATTCACTGCTGGCTGCTTATTGTGGCTGCCTGAAAAGCACAAGTCTGGACAAAGGCCAGACTTTTGACAAGGCTTTTCTTCATTATGTACACCGTCGGTCATCTCCCATCTCTTTTGTGCACACACAAGACTCATGCACTAATGAGATGAATGACTCAGCTTGGGCTGGTTTTCCTTGCAATATTAAATTAAACAACGTCACAAATCCGCCAGGCCTCTCTTAATGAGACTAAAGTCCATTTCAGCCAAAGTGTCTTCCACTCTTTTCTTCACAAAGCGACAAAGCTCACACCGCTAGGAGCCCGAAAGTCTCAGGACTGTTGACTCTTTGACAAAAGAAAGCTGGAAAGTTTGTGTTTGCCTCTTAAGGAAAGGAAACATGAGAAAAGGAGCAGGAGTGAAGGCAAGGGAATGAAGATATCAGGGCGCTGCAGCATCTGGTATTTGTCAGCTTGAACAAGAGGAGTGTATGTTTGCATAGTGTTGCAGAACAATCCATACTTGTATGTTTTTTTTAATGCTTTTGTGGCGTGTAAAGAGGATTCGAGTGGATTACATCATCCCTAATGGATATAGCTGGGACATTTTTTTCAGAATTGGTTTTTCATAACCTCTCTGTGGGATACAAACAAACCTCCTTCGGTCTCTTTTTTCCTCCAGTTCTGCTCCGGGACAAAAAACAAACACAGCGCAAAAACTGGATTCACTGAACATCTGTTGTCTTTCACAGCTACTCAACTCAACTAAAAATGAGAAAATATCAAAAAGGAAATGATTTCTTTGGATCGAGAGTTGCTTACCTACTCAGAGCGAGGGAAAGGCATTGTAGAGAGAAAAGCAAGAAAAGATAAACAGAGCGAGCATCCCTGCAGCTCTGCAGAGAGACACCGTCAGCTGCAGCCAGTACAGACCGTCTGTTGTGACCTGGAAACAGAGAGCGAGCAAGCAAGAGAACAAGTGACACAGAGAGAGAGAGAGAGAGAGAGAGAGAGTGCCACTGCCTGGTGAGGAAGTAGAAGTAAAGTGAATGAGTAAGCAGGCTGAAGGGGGGCTGTCCTTTTAGACCGAGGGGGAGGAGCTGCCGCTGACATTGACAGACACACGTGTGAGAGCAAATTCTGCTGGGGAAAGAGTGACGGAGGGAGAAGGCCGGTCCTAGAGAGGCTGACATGGCAGCGACCACAAGGATCGAGGAGAGAAGGAACGGGTGAACCACACAGATTTTAAACCAAGAGACAGAAAGGAGGAGAGGCTCCTCAAACTGGTACTACCTGCCGGGGCTCTGCTTGTGGCTCACACTCACACTCCTACTGCAGCTTTTGGATACGTGGAGGCAGCTTGTTGCCAACGACGTCTTACTGCTATAATTATCTGACTTCTGGCTTGGATTATGCACCGTTAGCTTTAAATGAAGCTCTGATTAGAGGAGAACAAGTACGAGAGCTGTGGATGATGTGGCCCGACTACAGGAATGAATGTCAACTAAACGCTCACCTGTACTCGCTAATGTGCTGTGCAGGTCAGTGTGTATCCCAACGTGTGTGTGTGTGTGTGTGTGTGTGTGTGTGTGTGTGTGTGTGTGTGTGTGTGTGTGTGTGTGTGTGTGTGTGTGTGTGTGTGTGTGGGTGCCCATAGAGTAACTGCACAGTGTTTGCAGTTGTTGTTTACATGCTGCCATGTGTGCAGCGTGGCTTCTGTCAGCACGTGTTTCACTGTGTGTTTGAACAGTTCCTATTTGTGCACATACCGATGACAACAGTCACGCCAAATGTGGTCACTATTAATCACTGTGGGTGTCAGGGAAAAGAATGGGGCATCAGTGTATATGTGTGTGTATGTCTGTGTTCTGTTGTGTTTGGACAGCGTGGAATGGGGGTGTGTACGTCTTAACAATGCCCTCCACTGTCGATGAATGAGCGCCTTTCCGTGGCTGTCACTCACATACCTCGACTCTTCTCATGTCTCCAGTTTGGGTTTTGTGAAACTTATAAAGATGGATTCATGACCTAATCGCCTTTCATGAACCTGATAAGTCTTCACAGGTGCAGTGATGAGTGTTTAGCACAGTGTGGTTAACCAATATACGTATGTGTGTGTGTGATCTAATAACATGTTATAGCCTCAGTGTTTCCTCTGGGCTGACTAGCTCAGCTACTCCGGCCGGTTTGGGAAGCAAGGCGTTGCAGTGGTGAAACTATTTTGCAAGAGCATGTTGAAATATGTGTTCTCTGCCTGGGGGCTTGCCCTTTATGTAAACTCTGCATCACCCTGTGTGTATGTGTACATTATGCAATGCAAACTGAAATTGTATCTAGTTGAGATATTTGACCTACTAAATCCTAAATTGAATTTCCTCTTTGGAAATCCTTTTTACTTTTGGAGCTTGACACATTGAAGGTGTTCAGAGTCTCGGAGAGTTTGTGTGTGTTTGTATAGGTGTGAGAAAGACAGATTAGAAGATCTTTGAAGAAGGAAGTGATACCGTCTATCTCTCCCCATGGCTGCTCTCCTGTACGGCTCCTCCATGGCAACTGATAAACAACTGGCAGGAGGGGAAGCACCTGCAGCAGGCTGTTCTCTGATTGGCCGTTAGACAAACTGGAGGGAAAATACTCTGCTGTCATTGAGCTGTCGAGTGTGTGTGTGCTAGTCTTGACATGAGAAATAAACGTATCGTATAATGGTTTTATTTTACCTACATTTTTAACTACTGGAGTGAATAGTAACAGCTGAAACTTAAGTTGCGATCCTGAAAAGATCCTGGAGAAGACTACATATTTTAAACCAAAAAAATGTATATGTAGATTTACAGTATGTCTACAGTTTGTTGTGCTGACAACCAGAGACACAGGAATACAATCAAGCCGCTTTTATATTTCTGCAGATATATTATTTGAAAGCATGTAGAAACCCACAACATTTATATTCCATTATCAATTCATCTTCCGATTATTTTTGATTTTATTTCTCGCACCATCGATTAGCCTAACCCTTTGGACTATATCATGTGAGATAAAGTGAAAAGTGTCCATCACAAATTCTTAAAGCCCGGTGACGTCTTCAAATGTCTTGTTTTGTTTGACAAATGGTCAAAAGCCCAAAAATATTGAGTTTGCTATCACAGAGAAAAGCAGCAGTTCTTCACTAATGAGAAACTGGAACCAGAGAATATTTGCCTTGAAATTTCACTCAAACGATTAATTGGTTATCAAATAGTTGCTGATTATTTTTCTGTCGATCAAGGAAAACTAACTCAAAGTGATGGATATGTCTTTATTTAATAAACTCTGTTGAATTCTTTAGCATTGTACATTGCACACATATTGCTTTTTCTGTCCCTCATAGGGCTCGGGCTGTTTAGGGAACATGCAACATCACTTGAAAGGATGTTTGACTATCCGTCCAGCAGGAAGTTAGATATTTAACAGAATGGCGGGAAAGGAAAAGGAGAGAGGTTCTGTGTTTTTTCCCAGACAGACCGATACGAGAGGCTAGATAGGAAGAGAGGCTCCATTGGTGTGGAGGAAGAGGTGGTTGAGGTGATAGTGAGGGGGTAAGATAACACAGTTGTGGCTCAGCATCAGGCTCTATTCCTGGCCTGGCTGCCTCACTCCTCTGGCCTGCGGAGGACGCAACAGGACCTTGAACTCAAAGAACCTTCAGTTTCCTAACAAGTGCATGTCTTTACATCAGCTCATATACTGCTTTACGTCACTGATGAAGATAAGGAACATGTAATAACTGTGAATATACTTACTCTATGTGACTGATATCCAGTTACTCTTGGTTGTGTGTCTTTTATTGAGTAATGAAATGAAAGTGTGTGTTAATAAAAATAAACCTTAGAGGGAGTAATCCAATACAACCAGCTACTAAGCCATTTTGTGTGTGTGTGTGTGTGTGTGGCAACTTTTCTGCAGAAATCCTCTCATGTTGTCACAAATCAATACAATATATTCCTGTTAGTAGTCTGAGTGAATACAGCATCATCACCAACCGTCTCCCCATAGGGGCTGTTTAGCCCATTGCTTAGCTCCTCTAAGCTGGAGTGTGTGTGTTTGTGTGTGAACTCAGTAGGGTAATCACGCAGGCTGCAGCAACCATGCTGGATTTGGATTATGTAATTAACCTCCCTCCTCTCTTTTTCTTTTCTTCAGATGAGCGGGACAGGGTGCAAAAGAAAACCTTCACAAAATGGGTCAACAAGCATCTCATCAAGGTATGTATCGAAGTACGAACGGTTTGCTGTTGTCTCTGTTTTGGATTGTGGAAATATAAATAAGATTTTAATTGTGTTACTTCTCACCAACACAGATCAAACAAACCAAAATACTTGATTTTGAGTCATGGTTTTACCACATAATCCTTTAAAAAAAAATGCATGTCTCAAAGGGCCTCTAATATGTCATATACCATAGCCTGTTCTAAAATCTGACCTATACCTTCTCAGATATTTGAAAATCAATGAAGTGAAAGGTTAGCCTAGAAATCTAGACGCACCCTAGCGGCAGCAAATTTAATTTGCAGTGGGTCTGGTTTGTCAGGCTAGTGAAAGGTCTCAGGTCGTACAGTAATCATCTTCATCTGCCTGCTTTCTGGCATAACACTTGTACATACAGTATTTTATTTTTTTAAGGAAACACTTCCTACTGGTCTGTTTCTTCTCCCTCCACCTCTCTGAGCTGAGCCAGTGTGGCGTCATCAGTCCTGTGTGGACTGATCAGTGTTAATGTGGCCTTGTCTGAGCAGTGTGCTGGTTTGCTTTAGTTAGTAATGGCTCTAACGTTGCTACAGCTTGTTAAACAGTTTCCCTCTGTCTGGCTGTGTTAACACTTTGATCGTGTTCAGCAGCAAAATCAAAGTGGTAAATAAACTAAATCATCTTGAATGAATATTTAATAGCGGTTGTGAATTCAGAAATGTTAAATTATTGATTGGCAAACTGTCGTCTCACTAGCATACTGAACGTGATTGTTGCATGCTTAGTCATTGATAAAGAAACAAACTGAATGAGTTAAAGGTCCTATGAATGCTGCTTTTTGGATGCTTTTATATAGGCCTCAGTGGTCCCCTAATACTGCATTTGAAGTCTCTTTTATATAGACCTCAGTGGTCCCCTAATACTGCATCTTAAGTCTCTTTTATATAGACCTTAGTGGTCCCCTAATACTGTATCTGAAGTCTCTTTTATATAGACCTTAGTGGTCCCCTAATACTGTATCTGAAGTCTCTTTTATATAGACCTTAGTGGTCCCCTAATACTGTATCTGAAGTCTCTTTCCCGAAATTCAGCCTTGGTGCAGAATTCCAGCCACTAGAGCCAGTCCCACAATGAGCTTTCCTTAGGACGTGCCATTTCTGTGTCTGTAGCTTTAAATGCTATTGAGGAGGAGAGAGGGGGGGCAAGGTGGAGGGTGGGGGTGTGGCCTTGACCAACTGCCATGCTTCGCTCGTTTGCAAGCCATGATGTCTCTCTCTCATGGGTGGGCCAAATTTTCTGGGTGGGCAAAGCAGAGAAAGGGGAGGTACCCTTTCCCCTTATGACATCATAAAGTGAAGATTCCAGATTGGCCCATCTGAGCAGGATACCCAGGGCTCGGTTTACACCCATCACCATTTCTAGCCACTGGGGGACCATAGGCAGGCTGGGGGAACTCATATTAATGTTAAAAAACCTCAACTGACATTTTCATGCCATGGGACCTTTAAATCTGAATGAGCAGCTGCATAACGTCTCTAATACTATTTAGCTAAATAAGATCTACAGTTCTTCCCTTCACAGTAAGGACAAAAATGCATAATGACACCTGACAGCCTTCAAAACATCAGTTAAAATGCTGCATGCTGAGTCAAACCCTTATACTAGGTGACATAGATTGTTGAAGATAGTATGTGTACTATCGTTCAGCATACTATTGTGTGAATAAACAGAAGTATCTTTTCGGACGCACACTGAGCTGTAATTACCACGTCACTTTCTGAGAGCCTTCTTGCCGGTTGGAGACATGTAACCATGGTAACCCATGTCGTCCTCAGCTTCACTGTTATCGCCAGATAATGCTTCAATTACTCGAAAAGGTGACAAAACAACAGATTTTTTTAATATGTTGAAATGTAAATTGAAGTGTTACGGAGCTGCCTCGGTCACTGTCCGTTTGTCTATCGTGAACGTTGTTGTTACTACCACATTGCATTGTGGGATATTTGATGATGGCGTATAGTGTCCAGTGTTTGCATACTGTAATATTTTACCGTAAATAGTATTTATTATTATTATACATTATAATAATTTCAGTACTAATGGTTTCATATCTAAGGTTTTGGACGTACTAAAAATAGCAAACGCTCTAAATAGAATAGTTAGAATGCAGCCACCGGTTTATTATCTTGGTTATACCTATAAGCTATTTACAGTAAGTGCCTCCTTTGTACGCCCCAGACAGCTGCCTTTGCTGCCTACATGTGTGCATAGTGTCGTATTCTGCGCACACACACACACACACACACACACACACACACACACACACACACACACACACACACACACACACACACACACACACACACACACACACACACATGCCATTTCTATCACTTCCATAAAGTTCAGTATGTATAGGCAGTAAGGACTCTGAGGAGAGGAGAATGCTGGGTATTTCTGTCACATGAATGAAGTGTCTGTCTGACCCCATAACTCCGGAGCGACTGTCGTCACGGTGCCCAGCCTCTGAATGTAACTCTATATCTGCTGGCCCTGCCAGACCAACCACTGACTGTAAATGTCGGTCAGAGATGGAGAGCGAGAGCAGCAGACGGAGAGACGGGGTGATTTTTCAGTGCTGGAGATACATCTCCCATTCATTTGTATAAGGATGGATCTGTTCTACTGCTGCTGAGTGTGCTTTACATTACAAACATTACATAAGAGCAGATGATTGGTTAATTAATTGATTAGTTGATTGACATAAAAGTAATAGGCAACAATTTTGGATGATTTAGATAATTCAAAGCAAAAAAAACAAGAAAACAAAATCTCTGGTTCCCAATTCTAAAATGCATCTAAAATATTTGCTGGCGTTCTATGAGGAGAATAATGAATATGTTTGGGTTGTTTGAGACTGTTGGTTGGACCAAACAAACAGGCTTTAAGAAATGGTGATGGACATTTTCCACCATTTTCTAGACAAAACAATTCATTGATTCAAATTATTGTTGCATGACAGAAAAAAATCATAGTGCTGAAACATTGAAACTTAATGGATTCATTCTTTTTCATAGTTTTTTTTATTTAAACATCTAATGTTCACTTGTTCTACCATCTCAAATGAGCTATTTGCAGATTATCTGTTTGTATAATTTATTATGTAAAAAAATATACCTAAATATATATTTAGAAAAAAGAAAAAAAACACAATTTTAAACATTGTTTTGTTCACTTGTTCTAACAATCCCAGATCAGCGGATTTGGAGTTTTATATAATTTTAATTATATCTTTATTTTTGAAATTTAAAAGTTTTGAAATAAAAATGTTAAAATAAAGTGCCTAGAAACACCTTAAACAGAAATGCTTCTAAAAGAGACCAATAGTGCAAGAAAGAAATGGCTCCAGGTGGCATAATGCAGCGTGAACAACACACGCACACACACACACACACACACACACACACACACACACACACACACACACACACACACACACACACACACACACACACACACACACACACACACACACACACAGAGCCAGCCATTACATTTGCACAGAGGTCATGTAGAGTTAGGTTGTAATTTTTAAAGAGAGTGCTGAACTTTACTATCGTGGCGAGATAGAGAAAGCAGCGAGGACAGGATGGGTGGAAGAAGATGGAGAGGGGCTGACCTGAAAACATATGAAGGAGGAGAAACAACTCTTTTCTGATCCGTTGAAATATCTGCTGCTAGTTAGATGACAAAGTGTTGCTAAATGTATGTGTGTTGGATTATGTCCCAACACAGTGTTCTTTAATAGAGAAGGGGTGAAATACTTCTGTGTTCTCATCATCTGTTGACTCGTAGCACTGTTGAGTCTACAAACCTCCTCCCTATCTGCAGGGATTTACAGGCAAACACAGACGGAGAAAACAAAGGGGGTGGGGGAGAGATTAAGAGTGAAAGACGGAATAGAAAATAAGCTCATGAGACAAAGAGAAGGGACATTAAAGAAAAGATAAAGAGGTAGATGTAGACAGAACAGACAGCTGCTCACTGCCCTCAGCTTCCTATTGGGTGACATCATTGCTCCTTGTTTCCTGTTTGCTCTGTATGTGTGTGTCATATCTGGTATGTTTTTGGCTGCTCAGGTGTGCAGGGTGTTGACGTGTGTGTGTGTGTGTGTGTGTGTGTGTGTGTGTGTGTGTGTGTGTGTGTGTGTGTGTGTGTGCGTGTGTACAAAACAAGGGGCCAATATAAACAGTGAGCTACCTGCTGGCATGCAGTGAGGCATTTTGACCCAGCAGGGTGTTGACACAGTGAGCACAAATCTAGAAGCTTTGTATCATGAAGTCAGAAGGAGGCAAAAGGCTTTTCACAAAGATGAATTAGCCGCACTGTATCCCAGTAAGCCAACACCATGTTTAACCACATGCAATCTGTCTGTCTTTGTTGTCAAATGAGCTACAGCAGCAAAAGCTACACAGAAACCAGGGGTGTTTGGTGTTTTAAGCCCCCAACGTCGCCTTCCAGACAGCACGGCAATGGTTATGTTTAGGGTTAAGGTTAGGGTTAGGGTTAGCTGCCTGGAAGGCAACGTTGTGAGGCTTAAAGCACCATCGAGCGAAACCAGGCTTGAGACAACAAACACATCAGCAATGCTGCGGTCAACACTGACTTTCATAATTAAATATGCATAAGGCCTAGAAGAATAGGATGTCAGGAACCTTCTGCCAAACAGAACTCGAATGTTTCAGTGCTATTTCTTCTAGAGTATCACCAATGATTTATCGATTCGATTCACAAGGTCCTGATTCAATTACATTTCTGATTCAATATTAATTAGGTTAGGGAAATTTCAGTTACTACAGGGTTACAACCGTTAACAGGGTTAAAGCTCCACGCATCCACGTGAAAAGCAGGCCGCCCCAGGAAGTGCGCCGGGCTTTGAAGCAAATTGAACATAGTGGCCAAACAGTGGAATTGCAGCTCCCGGCCTGTCACGTGATGCCCTTATACATCCACGGTGAAAAGGCATCTATTAAAAGATCGATTTTGAGATTTTATTTATTTTTGATCAGATAACTCAAAAAAAGAGATTGATTTCAGTTGGAGGCCATGATTTCTTCACACATTCTAGTGCGATGAGAACATGTTTTGCCTCATGTTCATAAATCCTGTACGGTGATTTTAAAATAATTTTAAGCTAGCTTGTAGAAGCCATGAAACACTGATCCTATAAAATGTTAGAAAACTGAATGAAGGAAGGAGAGAAAGAGCAAGCAGAAGCGTCTATGGGCTATTTTTTTTGCAAAGGTTAGGTGTACTTTTATAAAGCGTCAACTCTGCAGTCAGAATTGGGTGAAACGTTGCATATCAGTTTTAGCATTTTATGACCTGCTTAGAAAATTCAAATACAGTATGTGGGGTTTGCCAGATTGTGGAGTGTTGCATTATATTAAATCACATTAATCTCCGAAACATATCTTTAACTGGCATTTAAATACTTTTCATCAGTCATTCTGCCATCCTCAAACCCCATTTATCCAATAAGTGACTGAAAACATTGGAAGCTATTTGAGCTGATAAAAGCGGTTAAAATGGTCCCCTACTTCAGTCCAACACAGATTTGTCCTGAGTATATCAGTATATGCTGATGCTGTTGGCGAGGTGCTGTCATCTTGGTCCTTAACACGAGCTCCATACGACAGCTGCCGTCACTGCACATCAGACACAGCTGGCTGTGTGAGCAACACAAAAAAAACCCATCACAAAATGACAATCTGCAGATTCAGCTGGGTGTTAACAAAGTGATTTTAAATTCAATGAGCCGAGACTGAACTCTGTCTTACTGGATGTTGTTTTAACAGCAGTGAGTATCACACACTGCTGTCTACTGTAGACTTGGTTTTTGATGTGTTGTGTCATGCAGTGGGACTTTGGGAATTTTCTGAAGTGTCATCTCTGGACGCCAGTGGGAACATAAATAAAAAACAAGTTTCCTTGGTTTCATTTCAAATCACAGGGGGAGCTTCCAGTAAGCTGGTATTAAACCCAACATGGGCAGAGATGAATCCACTCATTCATGTTAACTTGGAACCAAACGAAGGCTCTGACACAATGAGACACAGTTAGACAAAAGCAGCACCTCATTTCCAGTCAGCGTTGGATACACCATTTCTTCCTGACATCTAATTAACACGTGTTCCATCAGCTCCCTTCTGAAACAGCTGATGTCATCCTTCAACAGAAGAGTGAGAGTGTGACACAGATGCAGGAGGAGGAGGAGGAGGAAGAGGAGGAGGAGGAGGAGGGTGGATAGGGAAAGTAAAAAAACGGGGTTATTGAGGACAAGTGGAGGGATTTTTTTTACTTTTGTAGCTGCAGCTTTAAAGCAAAGACAATTATAGCTCTGAGCTCTACCTAAAAAAAAGTCTTTCTGGGCGCCTGGGTAGCACACCTGGTAGAGCAGCGGCCACAGGTTTGACTCTGCGGCCCTTTGCTGCATGTCATCCCCCTCTCTCCCCCTTCATGTCTTCAGCTGTCCTATACAAATAAAGGCCCAAAAAAATCATCTTTAAAAAATGTCCTTGTGCCTAAGGCATCTACTTTAAAGGAGTATCAGGATATTTGTTTTATTTTAATTGATATTTAGTAAATCATGACTTGGTTGGAAGGTGAAGACCTCTCTAGGTTTTACTTTTGTGACTGTCTTGCCCTCCTGTGGTGAAATGTGGTAGTACAGTTTCTTGTCCTGAGGCCAGGACTGCAGCAAAACTTTTCATCAGTGCAGGTGCAGACGAGAAGCAGGAAAATCACTGTAATGCAGGTAGACGTGCCCTTAGTTTCCTACGTAGATCTGCCTTTTTGAAGAAACTACTTTGAAGCACTTTGGAAGTTGGAGTAGGTGTGTTGGATCTTGGTTGCCTGCCGATGCCCCTCTCTTTCCACTGTCTGCTTTCAGATGAAGCAGCAAATAGTTTATTTGCAAAATAAAAGCTTATTGTTTGCTATTGCCTGACGTTGCTGAGTCTTTCTGCAGACATTTTATGATACCTAATGTTCTTCTTTCACAAACTGGTGAATTGGAAAGTAGTCTTGAATAGAATAAGAGCTAGTGACCTAGAAACACGCCACTTTTTTATCATGTCTTATTCAGTTGATCTCATAAGAGATTATGCATTGTTTTCAAATATTTTCCCTATTTATAAACCCATCATCTTTTAGCCTTTTATGTCCCCACAAGAGCATGTTAACTTTGTCCACTCAGTGAGAAATGTTGCTTTAAAGCCGTAATACAGTATGTTTTTGTGTATTTCAATATTGGTTGTTGATTTTTCCTTTTTATTCTTGATGCAGGAGAGCAGGTAAAGAGCAATGTTTTAGTCATGGTCTTGGAATTAAGGTTTCATAAACAAAATAAAACAATGGATTTCAGTCATACAGTCACAATATGGATCAACTAGTTTAGTTCCCATAATGTTTTACTTACTCGTCACAGCTCTGCTGATCCATTATTGTCTGTCTGTCTGTCTGAGTGTCTGTCTGTCTGTCTGTCTCTCTCTCTCTCTGTCTGTCTGTCTGTCTGTCTGTCTGTCTGTCTGTCTGTCTGTCTGTCTGAGTGTCTGTCTGTCTGAGTGTCTGTCTGTCTGAGTGTCTGTCTGTCTGTCTGTCTGTCTGTCTGTCTGTCTGTGTGTGTCTGTCTGAGTGTCTGTCTGTCTGTCTGAGTGTCTGTCTGTCTGTCTGTCTGAGTGTCTGTCTGTCTGTCTGTCTGAGTGTCTGTCTGAGTGTCTGTCTGTCTGTCTGAGTGTATGTCTGTCTGTCTGTCTGAGTGTCTGTCTGAGTGTCTGTCTCTCTGTCTGTATTTGTCTGTCTGTCTGAGTGTCTGTCTCTCTGTCTGTGTCTGTCTGTCTGAGTGTCTGTCTGTCTGAGTGTCTGTCTGAGTGTCTGTCTCTCTGTCTGTGTCTGTCTGTCTGAGTGTCTGTCTGTCTCTGTCTCTGTCTGAGTGTCTGTCTGTCTCTGTCTCTGTCTGAGTGTCTGTCTGTCTCTGTCTGAGTGTCTGTCTGTCTGTCTGTCTGAGTGTCTGTCTGTCTGTCTGTCTGAGTGTCTGTCTGAGTGTCTGTCTGTCTGTCTGAGTGTATGTCTGTCTGTCTGTCTGAGTGTCTGTCTGAGTGTCTGTCTCTCTGTCTGTATTTGTCTGTCTGTCTGAGTGTCTGTCTCTCTGTCTGTGTCTGTCTGTCTGAGTGTCTGTCTGTCTGAGTGTCTGTCTGAGTGTCTGTCTCTCTGTCTGTGTCTGTCTGTCTGAGTGTCTGTCTGTCTCTGTCTCTGTCTGAGTGTCTGTCTGTCTCTGTCTCTGTCTGAGTGTCTGTCTGTCTCTGTCTGAGTGTCTGTCTGAGTGTCTGTCTGTGTCTGTCTGAGTGTCTGTCTGAGTGTTCCACTTTCAAACAAAACGAGCACTGATGCTGATCAGGCTGCTGCTGAGTCACCGTGTCAGCGGCGGTTGCCACCGGTGACAACCTACCCCCACTCGCTGTGGTTGCGATGTCATGGCAACAGAGGCAAGGGGCCACAGCTGGTGCATCGTCTCTGTTGGCCCGGCAACCGCTGCCACCAGCCCCGTCAGCTGTGGGGCAAAATCGGCCTGGCAGATGTCAACAGTGTTGAGTCAACAGAGGGTTGATTGGAGTGTGTGATTAACTTTTTTCTTTCTGTTTTTCTCCCCCTCTCATTCCTTTCCCTTTATTCCCTTCTCACCTAACCTCTTCCTTCCCTCTTTCCTACCTCCTCTCTCAGGTGAGGAAACACATCACAGACCTGTACGAGGACCTGAGGGATGGACACAACCTGATTTCCTTGCTGGAGGTCCTCTCTGGAGTCACCCTGGTATGCATTGTTATCTCTCACTCACTCACTCACACTCACACTCACACACACACACACACACACACACACACACACACACACACACACACACACACACACACACACACACACACACACACACACACACACACACACACAGACACACAGACACACAGGGTTATTTATCTTACTTACTAATATTTTCCATCACACACTCCTTCTCTGCTCCACTACACACCCTAGCATCCCCAGTTCAATGCGTCACAGTCCTGAGAATGTGGCACACACTCTTCAAAAATAACGCTGGAGTTCGAGAGGCAGCTAAAACTTTTCCAGCTTGAAGGTTTTAGACATTCTGGGTGACTCCCTGCTCCAGGCTGGCACACTATTAATGTTTGAGCACCAGTGGCCCGACTTTGCTCAGCATGATGATGTAAGAGCCTTAGTCCTAATGCTGACGGATAAACAGGCCACAGTGTGACGCAGGCTGGTTCAGTGGCAGACAGGTAGACTAACAGAAACAGACTGCTGAGTCTGGTCTGCTTACTGTATGTACACACACACAATCACACAAAGGACACGCTGCTCCTTGCTGACCCTGTCTTCATCATGAACAATGATCTGAGTGAGTTAAACTGACTTTTCACAGTGTTTACATCCTTTTTTTGCCGTTACGGTACTTTTGTCCCTTTTTTCACTTGGTCCTGCCCTCCTTCACTCTGTCCTACTTATCCATCAAATCTCTTCTTCATCTTCCTCTCTCTCTATCTCCCATTCCCCCCACCTCCTTTTGTTACCATAGCAACAGAAAAGCGGGCCTGCACAGAAAAGGGCATACACCTTGCGGGCCCCCCCTCTCATCTTGCTCAGAGGGGAGGATGAGGAGGAGGAGGAGGAGGAAGGAGCTCAGGGAGTATGTTTGAATCAACCCTTCTCCCGCTCACCGCTCGCTCTGTCACTTCTGACCTCTGACCCCTCAGCTTCACCCTCTGCCCCCAATAGGTGGAGCTGTGTGGCTGCATGAGAGTGCTGTGCCACTGACTTCTGACCAGAAACCATACTGGGCTACACATGACACCATACAATGCTGTGTTACCGTAGCACACTACATGCAGGCCGTCATTTCTGTTGGGTTACAGCATCATAACATACGTGTTAATGGTTTTTATGTTTAAATGATGTGTTTCTCTTTGAGCAGACAGACATACAGTCAGGAATGAAAGTTCATCAACCCTTAAAAAGCTAATCTAATGCAATTCAAAGTAACAGCTCAGTGATAAAATCTGCCTTTATATTGTAAAGTTCAGTTCAGAGAGGTGTTTATGTAACTATATGTTTATTATTGAGATTGTAGTTTGATGAAAGATGATTCTAATGTTTTGCCCACCTCATGTACAAACATGAGGATGAAACACACTTGATTACAGTGCAAAACTCACTAACTAGGACCTCAATAATAAACATAGAGCTGAATTAACACCTCACCAAAAACTGAACATTATAAGAAATGTGGCATCTGTTGTATTGGATTACAATACATGTTATATTAAGTAACCAGGGAGTGTGTTTTTGTAGCTGTAATTTGGAAAGAATTGGCTATTTTTGAGATGTGTGACTTAAACTATTGTTGCTTTATTTAATTGTAAATGCAAAACATGTCTATATTGAGGATATTGAAAGTTTAGGACTGAAAATGTAAACATATTTCTGAGGCAGCAGTATGAATAATCACAGTAACAAATACGTATATTGCAATTAAAGAGTGTTTCCCTCTGATTGGAGGGAAGATGTTTGAGCAGATTGAGACAGATTGTTTAGTAGCGCAACACACTGAGCGCCACAGGTAGAGGAAAACATGCAATGACGCAAACTGTGTGTCAAGCTTAGACTTAGTAAAAAACACATATGCCATCTCTCCTCTCCTCTCCTCTCCTCTCCTCTCCTCTCCTCTCCTCTCCTCTCCTCTCCTCTCCTCTCCTCTCCTCTCCTCTCCTCTCCTCTCCTCTCCTCTCCTCTCGCTGATGTGATGACTAATCCTGAGTGTACCTTCTTTTTACCAGCACAGTGTGAACCCACATCTGCATCCTGCACTCATGTACTTTTTGCAGCAAAAGTGTGTTTGTAATGTTTGTGTGTGTGCTTTCTTTTTTTGTTTCTTTCATTGTTACTTTGTTTCTTTTCTTTTCTTTGTTTGTTTGTTTGTTTGTTTCATTCTTTCTTTCTAAACATTGTGAAAATGTGACGTTGAATAAAGTAAATGAGAAGAATTATCTGATATGAAGTTTGCATTTTTCATTCTAAAAGCAGCATGGTTTGGGTGTAGTTTTGGCATGTCTTTAACAGCTCCTGTTGAAGACAGCGCCCCCAGAGGGCCAGTTCATGTCAATACAACTGCGCTGACTTTTTACTTCACTGCACTGTGGATTGAATTCAGCTTTATTTGCACTCACTGCTGCCTCCTGCGTTTGTGTCACTAAAAAAAAAACTACTGAGTTTAAATATGATTTGTTGACTTTCCTCATTATTGTCTCTCTCCTTCCTTTTCTTTCCAGCCCAGAGAAAAGGGACGAATGAGATTTCATCGACTACAGAATGTCCAAATAGCGCTGGACTTCCTCAAACAGAGACAGGTACACACACACACACACACACACACACACACACACACACACACACACACACACACACACACACACACACACACACACACACACACACACACACACACACACACACACACACACACACACACACACACACAAAGCTCTGGTGGTTGTGTCTAGTCAAGTAGCTTGTTAATTGAGCAAACAGTTTATCATTTACAATCCCATGAAATGAGTCAGAGGATACAACACTTCTGTTGTTGTAATCTGTGAATTAAGACAATCATGATGAAAATGTCTAGGATTATGAAATTAGGACACTAGAAGGGTACTCTGAGAGCGCAGGCCTCTTCTAAGGCATGCCCTATTTCACAATGTTAATGCAGTGTGAAATTTCTTAGTCGGGAACTCATTATTTCAATTATTCCAACACCACATGAATGGAGCCAAATGCCCTATCTCGCAAATAATTTTTCCCCGCCCCGGGAGTTGGATCCACTCCAAAATTCAGTGGGTTCTTCCTTGGCCCATGCTACACCCTTCCATCAAGTTTCACTAATACCTAACAGACAAACCAACAGACAAACCAACAGACAAACCAACAAACAGACAAACCAACAAACAGACAAACCAACAAACAGACAAACCAACAAACAGACAAACCGAGCCATAAACATAACCTCCTTGCCGGAGGTAAATATCTTAATGAGTATTAGTCCAGTCTGGGGACTGTGCACATGCGTTCATATTGTTGTGTACAGATTTCGAGGTATTAGTAATTGAACACCACAGCCAACCTCACCTGTGAGGGATAGTTTGTGTGAATCCTATTGGCAAGCTTCTCCAAACATGCCTGGTGTAAAAAAGGCTTTTATGTAGTTTAAAGTTCCTGGTTGCTATTTATAGTCCTGTGCAGCAAATTCTACAAAGTTTGCATAAGCAAGTGATTAGAAATACTTTTCATCCAGGGACTGGGCAGTTTAGAAATTTGGTGAGAGGGACCGAGAGATAGAAGAGAGAGGGAGAGATACATCTATATAACTGTACTAAACATTTTTCATATAGCACCTACAGACTTATCTTCGCCCCCCACCTCTCATACTGCGTCTTTCATTGTTTCCTCTCTATCATGAATTCATCTTTCTCACTTACTGCACACTGCATCTTATCGTTTACTCTCAAACTGCAGCTCCTTCTCTCTTCCTCCATACTGTATCTCTCAAGGCCCCATTTTTCTTCAACTGTGTCTCTCTCGTCTCGGTCCCTAGAGGCAGCAGCATGGAGGACTGACCTTTTTTTCCTCTGAATCCTCTCTGAGTTTCACTGCAGGTCTAATTGTACAGCCCGGGGGGGCTTCGCTTAGTCGAATCCACACGATTTAACAAGGTCTCTTTCCCATAATGGAGCATGATAGTTGGAGCAGAGATAATTTTTCATCGTTAACATGCAGAAAACAAATATGATTTGTGTGTTTTCTTAGCAGATCTTCTCCTTTTGAACATTTTGTTACAAAACCAAACCAAAAATCTTCCGTTTCCCTGTTTTCAGGTCAAACTCGTGAACATCAGGAACGATGACATCACCGACGGGAACCCCAAGCTGACGTTGGGTCTCATCTGGACCATCATCCTTCACTTCCAGGTCTGTGCCCTTCATATGCTGTTCTGTGGTTTTCTGGCTCTGTGGTTCCTATGTTGGACTCAATTAGTGGTTATTTCAGTCAAACCAGCATGAACATAACTTCTTGAGTTCTCGATTTGAAAAGCTTAATGGGCAGCTAAAGGCTCTCATATCCAGCTCTTATTGACGTATTATCTCTAATTGATTATCTAATAATTGAATTACTACCCGCGTCATTACTGCTGTGATTCAATCTGGATTTTAACAAAAGCAGATTGCTCCTAATGGGGACTTAATTATTGATCTACTTTTCTGTGTTGTCCTGTTGTTACTCAGCATCTCTGTTGGGATTTGAGTTGTGGTCACTGCCAGGATGGGCTTAGCTGCGTGTGTGTGCGTGTGCATGTGTAACTTATACAACAGAGAAGGTTGTTTTTTTTCACCACTGAGTGGAAATCCGAAAGACTGTGTGCACGTTGATATTCTTCTGTGGAACCTCTGAGTAAGATGCATTCAGAGTCTTAAACGTTTTCTTCCAGCTATGCTAGTTGGATTTACACACATTACTGTAATTCATGCAGGTTAGTGTTTTATAAGCGTATTAAGGGGCATACAATGTGACTCTGTGCTCAAAGGCTTTTGGACATGTCAGTGATTTAATCATGTTGTTGTCCTCAGTCTGTGGCATGAAACCACCTTTGAGCAGGAGGTCGTCCTTAAAACATCACGAGGACGCTGTTTGGCTTCAGTTTGGCAGTTGGAAAAGCTCAGGCATAAAGGGAGCACAGGAGACATGTTCAGTCCATAGGCATCCATATAAACCCTTGATTTTTAGGAAGAAAAAAAACATGCAGCTTAAAAGCTTTTTTCAACTACAAGTTTGAAATGAAGAGAAATCTAAATACTGCATTGTTGTCTAGAGGGCATTGTGTCAATCATTTGAACTGTTGTGTATTGTTTCTGTATCCTGATGTGGAATAAATTTCCCTAAATTTATGCATCCCTGTGGCCTGGAGACAGGGTTGTACTCTGTTGAAATCATTACAGCTGGGCTCCCATTACCACTGGGTCCGAGGTTGCAGACAAAAACCTTTGAGCTTGAACAAAACATTCCCAGCATCTCATTTTTATTTGTTATGTTTTATTGCCGGAACATGTTTTGTCCAGTTGATTTCGGAAAGAAACGTTCATGAGCCCGTTGTAGTTGCTATGGTTGGCCACTAGTCTGTGCTGTGATGTGACCCTTAGCAAGGTGACACTGCCAGCTGGTTGCTATGGAAACAGTAGTGCGTGACACCCCGACAACCGTTTCAGTGGGCATGACTCAGCAGAACATCTTGTTACAGAGAGAGAGAGAGAGAGAGAGAGGGAGAGAGACTACAGGACTTACCCAGAGATGACAGACAGGGCTGGGGCTGAAACAGGCTGCAGAGTTCTGGAGGAAATCAATGGAGGAGGTATAAAAATAAATAAATAAAGAGATGGAAAGAATGAATTGGCCCGCAGAGCAGCAACGAGTTTCAGAGTTCGGTTGGGTTCATGATATGACGACAAATAGACACAAGGAACATCCATCTCAAGCTCACACTGAGAGTCGTCCTGTTTGACATGGACATAAACGACCGTTTCAATTACTTTGTATTAACATGTCATTGCTCAAACTGTAAAAACATGCGATACACAGGAACAATTGTCACTAAATGCTGATTTAAATGCAGCATGGCCCACATATGCACTTTGACCTGTTCTGGTCTGAACACCATGATGACAACGAGTATTATGATGATGAATTCATATCTGGAAACAAGCCTCCAAGTCTTTGTGACCAGTAGCAAAGGAGTGACTCAGCACATCATAGGACATTTCTCAGTGAGCTATCATTTTTCATTTGGGTTATAACTGTTAGTCATTATTTCACTGGCCCATCAAGTTACAGATGAGGTGTCACCTTACTGACAACCTGCTTCCTCGGCAAACCTGCTGAAGTCAAACAGCTCTAAACTCCGAGGTTTTTATTAACAGCTTCTCCATGTTTTTCTTGCAAATATCTGTCAGCCACCAGCTCCTTATTATCGCAAGCAAATAAAATGAAAACTCCAATCTTTTTTTAGCAAGAAAGCAACAAAAACTGTTATTTAAATGTTGCGTGTCAAAGCATTCAGACCGCTTTCTAGCAGTTTTTCTAACTTTCACAGTTAATATATTAATAATATTACAATATTAATACTGTTAATTGATACTTGTACATGCTCATCATCATTGGGAATCGAACCTGTATACCAGGTAGTGTGAACTGACAACCACATCTGTGAATGTCAGAACAGTCAAGAAATCGTTTTTACTGACCAGCTGTAATAGAAACTCCCACTACTCCCTGTTTAAACTTGACTGTAGTTACTCAGTCAAACCAGCAGGTGACACCAGTTAGTTCTGTATTAAAGAAAACCCAGCTTGTTAAAAAAAGTCTCCAGCCATACAGAGACATCCCTGTCCGTGGAACCCTCCTCCTGTTGCACTGTGTCTGCCTGTGGTTGGCTAAGCTAGCTGTATGTCACTGCTAATTTCTGATCTGTAATTCATCACTGTTTCTCTGACTTTCTTTAAGGCAGAATTAGCAGTTGGGTTCAATTCATCAGTGTTGTTACGTGGTACTAATTTAGGCGTGTGTTGCATCAATTTATCGCCATCTGTGTCAGTTAACACTGACGTCACTGTAGAGTCCCACCATCAAGCAGACTGCCAGGAGCAGAAACAGGAGCCTGAATTATGATAATGAAAATCTCAAGATCGATCACAATGCTTCAGCCCACGTTATTGACAAAAGAGCTGCTAGATATATGATCAAAAGAGCTTCTGAAAGTCCAGCATGCAGTGGCTGCGTCTTGTGAAAAGCTGAAGCTGGATTCAGATGAAGGCTGCTGTCTGATTAGCACAGCTCATAATGCCCTGTAGCCACAGTGAAGGGGTGAAAGCCTCGTGGGCTTGATTAGTGCTTTTCTCCCATTGGTTCATGCCTTTTCCATGTGTGTTGGTGTGTGTTGTTCTCGTATGCTCTCTGTGCATTTGGTTAATGAGAGAAGATGGATTACCATTGCTTTCACCACTTTAGAGCACCGCCTGTTAGTGGTTTCCATCCATATCTGTCTCTCTAAAAAACATTGGCCATACATTAGGCACTTATTGTATATGCAAAGTAGTATGAGTTCTTACATCTGCAGTGCTGGTGACAAATCTTTTTCTCCTGCTTTGTTTCTATTATTTTTCACTGTACAGAATCACATGTATGAATGAGCTGTGTTATTCAACCTCGTGTCTGTGCAGTGATGGGGGGTGTAGGCCTATAGAGGCTGTACTGTAGATGGCAACATTACTTTAAGTGAGTTCAGTGGTGTAGGAGGGGAGTTAAAAATCTGAAAACAGCTACATTACTTATTTTTTGTGGGCAATATGGATCACATTTTCTATTTAGTTTTCTATCCCATTTTATACTTGTCTATTAGGGCTGCAACTCATGTTTATTTCTATCATCGATGTAGTAGCAATCTCAATCCCCCAAAACTCAATATGACGTCCCTATGTTATTGGTTGTTATTGGTCGATTAACAGTCCAAAACCCAAAGATATAATTTACAGAAATATATCTCTGAGAAAATAGCCGTATATTATCACATTTAAAGATCTGGAACCAGAAATTGTTTGGCCATTTTGCTTGACATAGATGATTTAAACAGTTAATCCATCCGTTATTAATGGTTTTAGCACTAACCCTTCATAGGTTCAAAACATCAGATTAAAAAGGGCTATTTTGGGCTAATCCAGTGGATGAAATGGCTGTAAAAATCAGGTACTTCATCACAGTGATGCAGAAATCCTGCACATCCCATATTGCCATTAAAAAGCCTGCAATGACCGAATACAACCAGTCACATTGAAAGCTCAGCGACCTCTGTATAAACAGTATAGACAAATCTCCATCAACTCATTTCCAAACCCTAACTGCTATGTGTGTGCATTGTGAAGCCAAACACCCCCCAATCTCAGCTCTTGATCCTTTCTATGCCTCCATCCATCCCCTCCTGTTTTTCTTCTGTCCTTTTCAACTGTCTCTTAATTCCCTCACCTCTCTTTCGTCACTCCCTCCTTCTCCCCGCGCCCGCTACTCTTCACCCCGGAGCCATACATAACCTGTAGCTTGATGGACAGATGGAGACTGAAGGGAAAAGATGGAAAAAGAGTGAGAGAGAAACAAATTGAGGTGCTAACCCGCTTCTCATTTATGTTGCAGAAACTCGACAGTCTTTAGATTTGATTTCTCTCCCGCTCGCTGTCATTCAGGGAAGCTTTTGGGTCAAGTGTGTGTGCATGTGTGGCATAGAAAGCTGCTTACTAACAGCCAAGAGAGAGAGAGAGAGAGGTAGGAGTAACGAGCAAGCGGATAGGAGGAGGAAAACCACGGAGGGAGGGGTGGATTGTGAGAGCGAGAGATCGAGCAGAAGAGAGTGTGAAGCAGCAGCAGCCGGGAGATGAAAGCTTTTCTCTCCTGCCGGCGTCTGTGAATGAGGGATAAAGCGGAAGAGTGAAGCCAGCCAACGGAGAGACAAATCCAGGCTGCCTGCTGTCACTGGAGCTCCTGGCTTCCCCGGATCAGCAGGCCTCAAACCACAAACGCATAGCAGGACAAGACACTCGTGGACACGTATGTAGACAGGCTCACTCAGCTGACCGCGGGACCGCCCAACCTCGCAGGCACAAACAAACACTCACACTCTCTGCAGGATAGCCACACACTTGCTGTTTCCCTGGCCTCCACCGTATCAATCGGATCAATCCAGCCATGCTTGTCTGACGGAGCCACGGTTTTTTCATCCGGAGACGCCCTGTGTTTTTGCTCCCTGCATGTCTTTGTTTTTATTAAGAGGAGTGCAGACCCTCTTCTCCTAAACCTCTGCCGCTGTGCTGCGTGGAGTTCAAGAGTGCCCTTCATCGGACACTGAATCCCTTTGGCTCTGTTCCAGATACACATCTGTACGTGTAGACTAAGTAAATCTGCTACTTTAATCTGGATCTTGACAAGACCTCAGCTAAGCCCACAGAGGACCAGTCTCTTTCTCCCTTCCTCCTCGTCTGCCTCAGAGTCCAGCTCCGGCTCCTACCCCAGATGCCTCTTCCAAATTAGATCTAGTGGACGTGAGGAGTTATTAAGAGACGAAAAGGCACCACAGAAGAGAAATGGAACGAGAGCCTTTTTCCCCAGCCTGATGTTTTTTTTGTCTCGGCATAAGACATGGTCTAAATACCTCCCCACCTGCTGCAAACTGTGGATTTTGTCAGGCTGTTGCGTCGTCGCACTGCACCACCTGAGGAAGGGGAAGCTTGCTTAACTGGCAGACTGACAGCAGGACATGGGAGGTTTATGATTGGACAGCCCTGGAACACAATTCTCAGCCACCTCTGGTCCTCAGGGAGTCTAACATTGAGGTGGGGAGAATCTTTAGACTTGTATCTAGTGGAGAGGCATGTGATGCCATACGCTGTCTGGGGAGCTTAAGGTGGAGTCTGTCTGCATTTTGCTGCCTCTAGATTTAGACCGGCACCCTACTCAGGCACACAGCTACATTTTATGGGGTTTCTACGATGAGTTGATTCCACAGGTATCTGGCTGCCCTAGATAATCATTGTGAAGACTTTCCTGCCAATCTGGTCAATGAGAGAAATGAACGCCAGCGATTTTGGATTTCAACATATTGACAACAACAGTCCCTTAGGAGGAGGAACGAACACAAGATGGAAGGGTCGACCATTGCTTGAGGCATCAGCTCAATGAGCAGGATTAAATCGTGGGAGGATGACAAGGAGAAGTATCAGGGCGGGAAGCCGACGCTCTGATTGAGTATTTAACAAGCTGTCAGAGTATTGGCTGAATCTCCCAGCAATCTGCGGCAGCATTGGCTGACTGCACACTATCTCTCACCCACAACCAATCTGGGCACCGTGCTGCCTCAGCAGAATGAGACACCGAGCCCGCCGTTACTACGAGGGATATCGACAGCTTCAACATTAGTACTACTTCCACTACGAGTACCGTGACGGATAGGATTCCCACCGATGGCAGACTTGCATTAGGGATCTTACCTCTCTCCTCTTGCACTGCAATAACATTACCACAGTGGGAGAGATGGGCATCATTAATGAATGAGCTCAGATAGCTGCTAGATCTGAGTGTAGATAGAGCTCTGGCACCTGGAACCGACAACAAATCTCAACATCACTTTGTTTGTGGTTCATCGAGGTAAAAAAGAGGAATCAGAATGCAATTGCAGCAGACGATGGTGTTGCTTTTCTCTCTGCGTTGCGTAGTAATCACGTCTCATATTTGAGGGAATTGTGACATTGAATTATAAGTGCGATAAGACTGCCACTGATTCCAAAACTCCCAGAAATCCAGCAGTACATACTCTCAGACTTTCACACTTGGTTCTTATGTCACACACAGGCAAATGCAGTGTGTGTGTGAAGCAGCTGGAGCTTCACTAATGGTCTGAATAGCACTGGACTGCACTACATGTTTCTCTCTCCCACACTCATTATCCTGCCTGACACATTGCCTTACACCAGGTAACAGCTCACCTGCCAAAAAGCCTGGTGATAAATCAGACACCTGACCCTAACCACATTCATTTTCCTCCCTTGTGTGGCTCTGCTGACATAGCTGTGTCCTTGTGTCCTTGACTGCGACTACACGTCTTCTGGGATGAACAGACCAAGTAAAGCAGCCAGCTGTCTGCCAATATCTATACACTTTTACACAGCAGGCCCTTAGGGAGAGAGCAGGGCTTGCCAGTGCAGCCCCTGAATCCAAGTCAGGTGAGGTGAAGGAAAGAGGAAGGACAGGTGGGAGCTGTGACACGTCGGCCTGAGCTGCCTGCTTCGGGATTAAACCAAAAGTTGCCTGAGGAAAAGACTGTCCTTCCCTCTGTTGACAGCTCATACATCCCTCCTTCTATTTACCGGATTTTATTTAAGATGCTGCCATGGAAAATGGAGCTAAACGTGCTCTTCCTAACTTCACATTACTCACAGATTGAGGGAACTGTCAGTCACTTGCCAGCCTATCTGAACATTCCCTTTCCACGGTCTCTTTTTTTGAGAGATGGGATTTTGCTCTAAAACACCTGGAATAAATCTAAATCTAAATCAACATTCATTTTCCCTTCTCTGATGGATTAACTGCCTGTGTTTTTGCTGCAGTTTCGTATCTTTCAACATAAAAGCTGTCAACATCAGAGCCATGGGGAACTCCATGGGTTGTGTCAGGCCTCCTCGGGAGGGGGAACTCAGTGGAGGCCCCCCACTTTCACCAAAGAAGCGTCTACGTTTCAGACGTAAGCACAAGGGCAAGAAGAACAGGAAAGGAGAGTTAGAACAGGAGGACTTTGAGCGACAACGAAGCCATGAGCCTGATGAAAGAGAGGAAGAGGATGAAGACGATGAGGAAAAGGCTGCAGTTATAGAAACAGCAGATTTTAGCAACCGAGCTAGGACTCTAATGACAGTGCCTGATACCCAGTTCACTCATTCCAAAACGAATCTGCACAGCAATACACTTTCCCCTGGCCTCGTGAGTGCCAGTGTAGGGGGCCATATGGGCAACAGATTACTTGAAGTGTCCCCCAAGCCCAGCCCAGCCTGGAGAGGGGTTTTCTGCCTTCCAGGGGAGGAAGACACTGTTAGCGCCATCATAGATGTCTCCAGCATCCCAAGCCAAACCACAACCACCACCCCAGTCAACACAGCCTCAGCCCTGGGCAGTACCACTCCAGGTGGAGGGAGGGTCTGTCGCGTTAAGGAGAAAGTCCAAGGGGTCCTAGAGAAACCTTGGATCCTCCGACAGAAGAAGGAGAAAAAAGAAAAGGGGAGGTTAGAGAGAGAGGAAAAAGGGGATGGGGGAGTTAAAGGAGGACCAGAAGGGACTGTAGCAGTGGTGCGGACACCCTCAGGGAGGGAGCACAAAGGTGTGGTCCATATCCGTGAGGTGGATGGTAAACTCTGCGTGGTGAGGACAGTGTACCCCAGTGATTTTGGCTCTCCAGTGTGGAGGGGCGAACATGACAGTGAGGTAGAGGTGCGCAAAGAGCCCCTTGCCCCATCTCCAGTTACAGGAAATATTCTCAAAGTCCAACTGTCTGAGGAAGACAAAAGTAGAGCCAAGATGCCTGCAGGGGATTTCCCCATGTCCTCTAACCAAATGTGGATTCAGGAGACTATGGCTGTCAAGGGATTTAGCTTGGACACCCCAGGTCGTGCACAGGAGCAGTATTCTCTGTTGGAGTCGGGCTATGCCAGCGACCTGCCACTAACATCACCAGAAACAGCGGGCACCACTCCCAGTCAGACAGACTGGGGAGGGCTGACCAGCAGCTCATCAGAGAGACTGGACTCCATGATGGAGAGCCCTCTGCAACAGGCAATTGTAAAATACCTGCCACAGGTTTGCATCTATCTACCTCTACCTCTTTCTTCCAGCCACACATCTAATCTGTTAACCAACTCTCTTAGATATTTATCTTGATCTCTGTCTTGAAGAGTGCTACGACAATTAGCTGATTAATCCAGAGGTTCCCGCTGACATGGTACCAGATCTCAGAACATTTGCTACCTGGCTGACAAGAAGTGATATGATTCAGCAAAAAAAAGGCGCAAAAAAGATTGGAAACCCCCTGGATAAATCAATTAGTTGATCTGCAGAAATTGTATCAACACTAATGGTAATACATGACTTGTTTAAGTCATTTATGAATGAAAATGACAAACATTTGTTGGCTCTAGCTTCACAAATGTGAGGATTTGCTCTTCTGTGTACTCTATTATCAAATATCTTTGGGTTTTGGACTGGTGGTCAGATAAAACTTAATCGGGGCACTCTCCAATGCATAATCCAATAAAAATAAACTAAAATACTGGAAAACATTACACACAGTATCAAATCAGGAGAATAAATACGAAAGGTAAAATACTATTAGGAGTAACATGGGTTGTTTACAAAGACATTCCATAGGGATAACATTACACAGACAAAAACAAACTAACAGCTTTCTTAAATAGCATTACCTTGTGTTCTGGGGAATCAAAATGTCTCTTCAAGATTTTGTTGTCAGGATTGAAGGAATGTTTTTTTTATTTTTTTATCGAGAATATGGTGATGAGAATGGAACCTAAAGGTTATTCATCTACTTAACCTTTTGGGTTATTTTGTAATGCATTAAACCGTAACATTTTGCTGTGCAACCTGTAAAGCTTGAGGTCTCTAGAGCCCATTTTCAAACCAGTTGTTTATAATGCTGCAGAGAGGCGTTCACAGCTCTTGATTTGTATGAGTGATGCTTTTTGAAGGGTTCCTTTGTTGTCATTTCTGCACCGTGTTTGTTGTCATGAAGGGTTATATATGTATGTATGTATGCATGTGTGTGTGTGTGTTGTTATCAGCTCTTGGAAGGCACTATGCCTCTCTCTATTCTTTCTGCCTCTGTCCCCAGAGCCTAATCAACGCCGCCCAGACTGTTTCTCCAGCCTTCTCTCCCAGTATCCTTCTTCCTTCACTCCATTTCTTCCCCTTCACCTCTTTCCACTGCTTGTTATTTCCCTTGCACACATACTCGCTCACTACTGACGACTGTTAGAGTGTGGCAGACAGGCTGGGTTTTTCTTTGTGTGAGAGAAGAGTCATTGCTTCAAATGACATGGTTGCCTCTTGCTCCAAACTGAAACCTGTCATTTTCAACAGCACACAATGCAACTGTGTAGCTCTGGTGGATTTGGTTGAAAAAGGTTACTTGTTCTGTTGTGATGGTTGGTGATTTACATAGTAGTCTTTTCACATTACCTTTGCCTGTTTATTTGACTGTATTCAGCATATTTTACACAGTTTGCTGCCTGCCAGTAGGGCTGGTTATTGTTTAAAGTTTTTGAGTTTTGGTACTTGTTTCAATACCTTACTTTGATAAATAGAAACATGTTTCTGTCTACAAAACCCTTTTTTTATCATTAAACCAAACAACCCAGACATTTCAGATGTTAAATGTTCGTGGCACATATCAACTTCCCTATGAGAAAAGTCTAAAACTGGAATAACGTTCATTTCAATCAGGATCTAATCAAATAATTAGTGAAAAAGCTTCTGAATCTTACTAGACAATTAATGCCAGCTTTTGGTATTTGATACACAGTGCTACAGACACATTTTGGTAGGTACCAAGACAGTGCTGAAGTTACTAGCCATACCTGCGAGGACATTACTTAATTAAGTGTCAAAGAAAAGTATATCTTTAAGCCCTTTTGTAATGTCAAGAAACAGCTATGATGCATTGCCTCAAGACTCTGTACCACGTCCTTGTTGTTGTGCAAGGGAAGATCTTAACCTCAGTGTGTTGTGAAGCATACATCGCAGTGCATACTGTGCAAATATCCGCATGGAGCTTAGCTTAGTAGTCTAGCACAGTGCTTCTTTGTACAGCGTGTGTTTGGGATGTGAAAAATGTTTGAGGCTCAATTGCAGGAATGAGCAGAGAGAAAGTGTGCTAGCTCACAGCTTTTCAGCTCTCCTTCAGCTTGAAAATGAAAAGGCTGCTGCAGCCACTGCAGTGATATAGCAGATGACGGGCACTTTTCACTACGGCTGCCAGAGTTAGTTGAGTTCTCCTCTACATTAAAAGGCAATACAGAATGACTGTGCAGTACAGCAGCTGATGGCATGTCGGGTTGTGTTTAGTGCTGCGTCTCCCATTTGATGTGCACAGTTGCTGACTCAGGAGAAACACACAAACACTGATACAGTTGATCCACAGAGGCCTCTGCTTAAGAGTTTTTTTTTTAACAGGGAAGCAATAATCAATACTCCAGTCTTGTGTGTTCCTGCGTCATGAGATGGGTGTGTGGATGTGTCAGGATGCTTCTGTGTTCGCTTTAAAGTGCAGCTGTCCTTTGTCTGTGGATGCATGTGATGCCCGTCTCTGCATAAAAAGGGATTTGAAATTCAATGCGCATTCATCAGCGAGACGGCTGGTTTGTCTAGCCTCGAGGGGATTCCTACCACTCATTGAAACCACCACTCAAATTTATACATACTGTGTACCAGTCCTACTGTGTCTGAAGCTATCCAGCTATCCAGCTATCCATCCATCATCTGTCTGTCCATCCTTTATCCACCCATACATCCTTTTGGCTTATTAAGAACTTGAAGTCAGGGTTTTACACAGGTACTTTATGTTTAAGTGCCAGTAGAACAATTAAGACATATTGTTTTCTTTTTTATCATCCATTCTCTCCTCTTTGTCATCTCCCCCCTCCATCCTTGGCTCCCCCTCCTCTCCCCACAAACTTCAAAGAGGCCACTCTTCTAAAAGAGGGCTGGTCCAGAGCCGCAGGGGGGCTGCTGGTGGATCATGGATGTTTGTGACTAGATCATGGCTGCACTGAATGCTGCTGCCACCTGCTCTAACCTCAAACACATCTCTGTGTGGCACACGCTAATGTTGACCTGCACTGTTTATAACACTCACATCCACATGGATATATACTGTTCAAGTACATGTAGACCAACACCCAGCAGCAGAGATATGTGTTAAGTCTTTAGGAAGACGCGTATGACATCTGTTGTGTTGAGTCATTGTACTAATGATATAACTGCACGTAAACAATCTCATAAAGTAGGGTTAATTACATGTACTGTGGGTTACTATGTTAGAGTTTCAGTGGAGTTTAGTTTAGTTCATTAACACTAGAAAGGCCAACCGGTAAAATATACCCACTTGGCATTTTTAAACAGTTTTTGGTTGTGTTTGCTAACTGAATACCCAGTAGGCTAATTTAGCAAAGCAGCTGATGTTGAGTCAACATGCTCGAATAACTACACAGATTGTTGCCTTAGCAAACAGGACAGTTTTTTGGCTAACAGTTGTCAATGGTTTTTAAAGTCTTCAGTTCTGTTGAAATGGCCAACTCGTACATTTAGAAACTGTTTTGCTCGAGCACACCAAGGTTGATTCTTGGCTTGTGGGAACATGTATACATGTGATAATATATTCTAAACTCAAGGTTCACTTGCTTTTTTCAGGAGATTTTGATCACATCTAAGTTCCTTCTTCAGCAAATGGAACTGTTGATAACAAACTTTATTCTTTAAAGAAGGCAGTGAGATGTGAGACAGTGAAAGCTCCTAAAAAAAGCTAATACACTCTTTTATTGTCGACAGCTCCATGCTACAAGAGGGTGTGTTTAAATTACCTAAAAACCTTCATATATATATTATGAATTAACTAATGTCATACATGCACCTCAGTAAGTGGTGGATGAGCTGCTGTTGCAGTGGGAGTGTAGGCTCTCTGTGCTGATGCAGTGCTGTATCAATATTCAGCTGGAGGATTAAGTGCTCTGTAGTTCTCTGTAAAGGAGGTTGTAGATGCATACAGAGAGACAGAGCTCTGCAGGAAAACCCACAGCAGAATCCATCCCATTCAAGGCACAACTTCTATTATGCAGGCTAACTTTATTTGCAATGAGACAGTAATAGAAGTGCTAAATGACTGTGTATACAGTATCTGTGCCTGGGGTTCCTGTTAGCATGTTAATGTGACAACATGCAGGTTGTTTTGAGTGACCTGTGTGTGTGTGTGTGTGTGTGTGTGTGTGTGTGTGTGTGTGTGTGTGTGTGTGTGTGTGTGTGTGTGTGTGTGTGTGTGTGTCATACATACTTTTAGGTGTCCTTGTTAATGCATAGATGTGTTTCTGCATATATATGGAGATTTATGTGTTTTCCTTTCTTTGAACAAATAGTACTTAATGTAAAATACTACATATATGTGCAGTTTCCAGTTGCAAGTCACCCCCTCACCTCTGTTGCTGGCCTTTTTCATCTCTTTTCCCTCCTCTCTCTCTCTCTCTCTCCCCCGTCTCCCCAGTCTCCCTCCATGTCTTTTTTGGTTGTTGCTGCAGTCTCCTACCACACACTGGACCTTTTATAATGCTGTATATTAGCAGTAGGGAGAGAGACAGTGAGGGAGGGAAGAAGGGATAACAGAAGAATACTGATGACAATAACTGCAGCCAAGCAGCAACAGTTACTGCATATACATCACTCAGCCTTTGTCACCGTGGACAGTTGGACCCACAAAGAGCTTATTGAGAGGAAGAAGGACGCAGTGGGGAAATGGCTAAAGCGGTCCCATGTAGCTCAGTGGGCAGAACATGTAGATAAATTAGCTGTCAGTCTCCATGACAGCCTGGTTTCTCTTTAGGCAAACATGTACTTCATGTCCTTAAGGGGCTTTCAGGAGCATCTGTTGTTTATGTTTATTTTTGTCCTGGCTCAAATTGTATTTGTTTGCACCATCATATAGTGCAAGCCAGAAAGTTATTTTAACGGTTAAAGTTGACTATTTACAAAGTGAGATTGGCAGCTTACCTGACATTTTGAAAAGCATTAAGAATGATGAAGCATTACCTAAACAATAAGAAACAACAGGGAAATCCTACTACTAAAAAACTGATTGACAATGCAAAATCCAATCAATTTGTGGGGCTATTTAAGGGCTAGGAGGGAGACCAATAACACATTTTACATATAGACTCTGTATAGCTGACCCTGTATATTGTGTTCTGTACAACATAACTGAAATACAAAGAGAGGAAATGCAGAGGCTGAGAAGGCTGAGCAGATTGATCAGCATCTGAGGCGGAACAGATGAAAGAACATGAAAAACTAAAGCGACAGATCGAGGTTCGGGGGGGGGGGGGGGGTAGATGCGAGACGGAAGGAGATGAAGGGGAGAAGGCAAAGTGTTGCGGTACACGAGCTAACGAGCAGGCTAGACTATGATGATGGAGAAAATTGGAAAAACTGCTACATTGACATAGAACTACTTGAAACGCAATCACACACATTCTCTCACACACACTAAAGGGTTATTGATCATCAGAAAGATGAATGAGGAGCTCAAAGGGAGAATCAAAAAACCTCTCCACTGACTTTGTGTCTCATAGCCAAAGTAGATGGTAGTTTCTGCAGACTTGTAGCGGCCTAAAAAAGCTGATTTTGTCTGCTGTATATTGCAATGGTGACTGGTGTAGAGATGCCTCAAGATAGAACATAATACATGCAGCAAGATCTTGAAAGCATATGCTGAATTCCTCAGATTTGTTTATGTGACTGTACCACGATTGATTTTCTGGATTGTGGACTTGCAACTCAGTTTGTTTCAGTGCATTTGGCAACACAACTCTTTTTTTTTTTCATTTCTGCATACAGGAACCATTGAATCCCAATAGTAACCCATACTCTGCCTGTCTCCCTCTGATCCCTCCAGATTTCAGAGATCTATGTGAGCGGCGAGTCAGGCGACCTCACAGCCAAAGAGAAGCTGTTATTATGGAGCCAGCAGGCAACAGAAAGCTGCCCCGGCCTCCGCTGTGTCAACTTCACCTCATCCTGGAGCGACGGACGCATGTTCAACGCTCTGCTGCACAGATACAGGTTAGAGGATGAACAGCAGGATAGATTTTTGAAGCTGATCTTTAGTAGTTAGTGGTGTTTGAGTCTGAATTCAAAGTCTGATTTTCCCCCCAAACTAACTGCTTGAGATGGAGAACATGTTTGAATGCACTACACTAAGCTGATACATAAGTACTCCGAGGCCTAATCTGTCTCAAGATGCTTAAACTAAATTTTGATTCGGGGGAGTTTAGTGATTTTTTTTCCCCCCACTTTTACAGACAAATGTATGAAAATATGTTTCGACAATTCATTGTAAATGGCTTTGAAATTCACCAAAATACATACAAAGTCATAAGTGTTTCTTTCTAAAGGAACTGTAGGCATTTAAACACTACACACAACCAGAAACACTCTATATGATTAACAGGCTGCTAAACAACAGATACAACAGATTAGCGGCAGGACACACGCACACACACACACACACACACACACACACACACACACACACACACACACACACACACACACACACACACACACACACACACCGACGCACGCTCACACACAGACGCACGCTCACACACAGACGCACGCTCACACACACACACACACACACACACACACACACACACACACACACACACACACAGATGCACGCACGCACACACACACACACACACACACACACACACACACACACACACACACACACACACAAGTATAATGGCACGTGCAATGTGTGTGTTTTCCAGGCCAGACCTGATCAACATGGAGGTGGTTTCGCATCAGAGTAACCGGGAGAACCTCGAACAGGCCTTTGAGATCGCCGAGTCGCTAGGGGTGACCAGTCTGCTGGACGCTGAGGGTGAGACTGTTAATCTGAATGACTGAACTCAACAACTGACTCTCTGCCCATTCAGCGTAGAACACAGGCTGTTTTTCCGACTGTCGCCAGTTTTTAAATACTTGATGTTTTAGTATTATTTTCTGGTCAGCTTTTGTGCCAGGACTCCTAACTAAAGGTTTAAACAGCAGAAAATGTCAACAACTCAGGATTTTGATTCCAGCTTTTATTTTGGAAGCATGAAAACAAAAGAACATGCCAGCCAGCCCTAATGACTGTCTGATGAATGCCAACATTTTTATGGCTCTAGCCTTGATCCATTCTTTCTTCTTTTTTGTATTTCTTGCACACAAGCCCCTTTATATCGGATGCCATGGGCTATTATTGTCCTGTTAACAGAGACATTTTGTGTGATATAGACTCAAGTTACCAGCTAGAAGTGTATGTTACTGCTAAATGTTTGACCGATATTATATTGCCTGTCATTCTATGTTGCTGCAGAATTGTTGGTGCTGCATCTAGTGCTCAAACTGAAAGTAAAATAACTGGATGATGTAATTTTCTGTGATTGAATGTTGAGTTGTTATCACATCTGCACATTTATCCTTTTTACAGCCAGTGATTCTCTTACTTCATGGTCTAATTTGTGGAACTCTTTAATATATTTTTGTAAACAAGCATTTGTTAGACTGGTTTTTGATATCTTAATATTTTATGGTTGCATCTATTTTCTAGTTGTTATGGACTGATATTGTATCCATTAAATTAATTAACTATTTAATAAACAATCTTTCTGCATGTTTATTTGCGGTATTTTAGACTTCTTTTTGTAATTTCTTTCTCTTTCTCTTCAGACGTTGATGTTCCAGTTCCAGATGAGAAGTCGGTCATCACCTACGTCTCCTCCATCTATGATGCCTTCCCCAAAATCCCTGAGGGAGGAGAAGGCATCGCCGCACAGGCACGTCACATTCTGCTCCACCCATATATACACCCACCATTACTGTACAACCATTTAAACGTTTGAGTTCATTAAAGATGCATATTTTCTTCTGGTTTAAACTGCATTCCCCATAAAGATTGTTCACATTGCTGTGTTTGTACTTCACAGCCTAGAATTTAATGATATAATAATTGCAAATTCTTAACATCTATGTGTTACAGTTAATGGCATATTCTTTATGGCATACTCTTACTCCGTCTGCCATTGGTGCTCCATTCTACGTTCATTTTTAGAATAGGCTACTATTTAATATATATTTTCTTCTTCATCTCCATGTTTGCTTCATTCTCAGAAGAAATGTGGGATTCCCATTTTCTTTGCCAGTCAAGTGTGCAGCTTCTTGAGTAATGACCTGGCACTTTCAAATAATGATGCCATTCATTTAATAGTGTTGTAGTCATTTATTATACATTACTTTTTGTAAAAAGTAAGCCTGTCCATTAAGATTTTTCGGGCAGCCAGTTCCCACTGACAAAATCCCTGCGCTCGTCTCTTCCTCTTTCTCTCCCTCCATCTCCTCCTTCTCTTCTCTCCGTCGTCAGGAGGTGGACCAGCGCTGGTCAGAGTACCAGTCCAGGTTCTCCTCTCTGCTCCAGTGGAGCCGCCAGCATACGGCCGTAATGGCCAACAAGAACTTCCCACTAAACCCTGTGGAACTCAAGGTGAGCACCCACAACCTGTTTTGTTTTTTGACACCTTTATTTTTTTTAGAGTTCAAAGGCCCAATAGCCTTTGAAACAGCAAGAGTTTACCATCAAACATCGCGATTTAGTGAGCTACAGATGTAGTTTTATTATCTTGGGTGCTGTAATCCAAATTACCTCAAAGCAACATGAATACTTATTTGCAAATGCATGTTGGTTGTGGTGAGACTCAAAACCCTGCATATTTTCCTCAGCATTTTCTCTTCAGTCCCACCAGCATTCAGCCAGAAAGAAAGGGAGCTGACAAGCAATTTCTGTAAGACCTTGAGAGAACAAATAAAGGGAAAGAGGGAAGCGGAGGAGTTTAATAAAACACAGCAGACAGAGGTGTTTTAGGTGAGCGAGATGGAGTGAAGAATCCAGATTAAGAGGAGCTAGTTTGCAGAATGAAGATTGGATGTTGAAAAAAGGAAGAGAACAATAATGTGTAAAAGGATGCTGCTGTGATTGAAATAGTGGTTGACATGATGTCTACAAACCGGGATGGAAGACGTGTGTGTGTGTGTGTGTGTGTGTGGGGGGGGGGGGGGGGGGGGGGGTGTTTATCAACCTATGTTGCTTTGAACTATTTGTCAGAAAAATTCATAATTTCATCTTTTTTTAACAGACATATTAGATGTAATTGACAAAGGTGACAGTAATATTGACCTCATAAGTAACTTCCGTCTTCCTCATCCTGCAGGCACTTTACAACAAGTACGTCCATTTCAAAGAGACGGAGATCCCCGCGAAGGAGATCGAGAAAGGTCACATCGAACATCTTTACAAACTGCTGGAGGTGAGAATGAACAGACAGAAGGATGGAGGAAGAACATGAATTAGGGGGAAAGAGAACAGAGTGTAGAGATGGAGGAAGAGGTGACCAACATTTGGCACCATGTGCAGAGCGCTGATTGTGTGTGCATCATGGGGTTCAGCTCAGGGGGATTAGGAAGTATGTCAACAAGAGAAAGGGGGATAAAGAGTTTTGTTAACAGCAGGTTTTGTGCGTGTTCCGTCAGAAATGTATCTCCTAAAGCGAAGTCCTTTCTCCCTTTTTGCTCTTATCAATGCTGCAGTTCTTTTATTGAACACAAACACATCATAGTTGATAATAGTTCCTCCTTTATTCTCCCTCAGCTGATTGTACCAGAGCGTTGGTCTGTGGTGTGACTTATGATCAATCCTAAATGTAACTCTGATGTAATGGAGGCTTTTATTGGAGTTTGTTAGTGTGTGATAAGAGACATGATCGGGCCGACCCTACCTGAACCCGCACAGCTTCTGTCCAAGACTGACTCGAGCCCGAACCAGGCAGCAGTTTTCTTGCTGAGCCAGATTAAAAACCTGAATTTCCACTTGAAAACTTTTATATTAACAAATGTATTACAAGCTAAAGTCTTCAGTGCAGTAACAGACATTTGTGACACGATCTTCAACATGCACCTTCTGCTCGAATGTTTAGCACAGCCCAAAAACTGTCATATGCGTGTGTGTGTGTGTGTCCGTCCAGGTGTGGATAGAGTTTGGTCGTATTAAGCTCCCTCAGGGCCACCATCCTAATGACCTTGAGGAGGAGTGGGGCAAACTCATCCTGGAGATGCTGGAGAGAGAGAAGGCTCTACGGCCGGCTGTGGAGAGGTGCACACAAATCCATTCAAATATCTACTTTCAGCAGGATGCATGCAATTAAACCAAAAAACACTGATGCAACTTCTTGTGTTCAATGTCTCATCAAGTGGGATTTTCAGGGACATGCCCCTTTAACCTGTGTGTCCGTGTGTCCATGTCTGTCTGTCTGTCTGTGTGTGTGTGTGTGTGTGTGTGTGTGTGTGTGTGTGTGTGTGTGTGCATGCGTGCGTGTGTCTGTCTGTGTGTGTGTTTGTGTGTGTTTTCAGGCTAGAACTGCTGCTTCAGAGGGCTAATAAGATCCAGAACATGGCTCTGGACTGCGAGGAGAAACTAACTCTCGCTAAGAACACACTCCAGGCTGTGAGTACTCAACCTCCCATAGCTTGCATCCTTTTTAATTTCCATTTTATACGCGCACACACACAGGGCCGTTGGATTTGTTAGGTGACGGTTGGATCATCTGGTGTGGTAATTTACAATGTGTTAGTGTTTACAAGCTGTTAAAGAAATTGCCCTTTTGGGACAATAAATATTTCCTGCAAACACAGTCTCTCTTCCCTCTGTCTGTCTGTTTGTTGCTGCTTGGGCACAAACTTACTTTTAACTTACACTGTTAATGGTCTAGTTCTTTCTCCTTTGTCACTATCATTTTTATCTTTGTGGGCTCTGTTGCCAATTATCTGACTTATTGAAGAAAATCGTTTCACTTTGTCCACATAGTTACTGTATTATAGCCCTCATCTGCTATATTTACATTCCTGCTGGTATTTGCTGCTGCCACTTTGGCCTACTTTGGTTTCACTGTATTGTTTACTGAATCTAGAACATCGTCGCTTATAAAATAGAACATTTACACATAAGCCAAGTTAGCTAATAAACAAAAAAAAGCAAAAGCTAATCAAACCATGCCTGCTGTGGTGTCCAGGACATGTCTCGAGTGGAGAGCGGCGAGGCGGTGCAGTGTGAGCGAGAGCTGGCCTGCTACCTGCAGGACTGCGAGTCTCTGATCAGACAACTCAACCAGGAGCTCAAAGTCCTGCGAGATGAGAAATACTACCAGGTGGAGCAGCTGGTGTTCAGGTGGGTTTGATGGTGTTGGCTCTGTCGAGGTGAATGAGTGTAGGGTTCAACCCTATCAAAGTGGTCCTTGTGTAATTAATTAGCATGATACAAATAATTACCTAATACAAACAGCTCATCATACTTAATTATGGGTCAACAAGCTGCATTGTGTTTTGCCATTAAATTCTATAATTATCTGTTACAGTTAATGCGTTCTATCTTCTGCTGCTCATTAAGTGCATAAAGGTGCTGTGATGTAAATCAGTAGTGTCCAAAAAAGGAAGAAACAGAAACCCCATTTTGTGGCTCTTCAGCATGCCGCTCAGACTGTCAGACTGCCGTTATGAAACTTAATTAAATAGCCATTTTGAAAATCTTCCAATATGTGATGCCCTTCAATGCAACTATAAGCTTATTTAACGGAAACATACCTTTCAATAGTTAAAAGGACGGGAGAATTTGAATGACCTTTTCCCTTTTAACTTTTTGCCCGCAAACTTCACAAATAACCAGCTTTCTGGTCTTTTGTAAATTCTCCCATAATTTAACCATTTAAGGCAGTTGTTGAGATGGTAAAGCAGTTGATTTTAACCCATTCCTGGCTTTATAGTAGGAGACTGAAGGAGGGGGGTCAATGCCTTGGGGAAAGGAATAAGTAAGTGTGTCGCCTCCAGTAACTATATATCATCGTCTCACATCACCAGAGTGTCTTGCCTTCAAGAGGAGCTGGTCTCCCTCAGACTGCAGTGCTCCAGCGTCTACAGGAAAGGCCACTTCTCCCAGGCCCTGGGCAACACCGGGGCAGAGCGCCCCAGCCAGACAGCCACAGACAGTGGCCTGACACTGGGGCAGACACTGCTGGGAGCTGTGGGGGCTGTGGGTGCAGTAGGTGCCGCACTCCTGCGGCGACCCACTGCTCGCTCCCAGCTGGTGGCCATGTCGTCATCAGAGGACGAAGGAAGCCTGCGGTTCATCTACGAGCTGCTCGGATGGGTAGAAGAGACACAGGTCAGTCACTGCAGCAGTTCAATTTAGAGGTTCAATTAATAGTTGTTTCCATATATAATTCACATTAATCTACTGATTATTTTGTTGATTTTAAGTCTTTGAAATGTCATGAGATAGTGAAATACAATGCCCAAATACAATTTCTCAAATGTCTTTTAAACATTTTGTTTTCTTCAACCAACAGACCAAAATCCAAAGACATACAGTTTACAATGCTAAAAACAGAGAAAACCAGCAAATTCTGCTGAGAAGCAAGAACGTCTGCTCCATCCTAAGACAATTTTTAAAATATATTTGTATGTCAGGAATCTTGTACTGCATAAAAAATATAGAAAAATGATAAAAGTAACATTGTAAAGCCTTTATATATAGGGGGAATAATGTAATTCATTCATCCACAATTTCATAGAATATTAACGGCAAGTGATTAAATAGCATTAATATGACAATAACAAAATCAAATCTACATCCAAAAGGTATTATAACCCTAAAAACACATTCAACTGAAACAGTACTTGAATAAAAAAAAAGAGTGCAGGGGGAAAAATGCTTAGGAATTAAATGGTTTAAAAAATAAAAACTTTCAAATGTTCTTTGTTCCTGTGTGTTTCAGGAGCTTTTGGAGCGTGCTGAATGGGGCGCAGACCTCCCCTCTGTAGAAAACAACCTCCAAGAGCACAACACCATACACACTGCAGTCGAGGAGCTAATGAGCGGCCTACAGGAGGCACGCAGCTATGAGGTACACACACACACACACACACACACACACACACACACACACACACACACACACACGGTTTGTAACAAAGCTTGTCTGTCCTCTCCTTCAGGCTAAAGTTTCTCCAAATTTCAAGAGCAGTTACTCTGAAACCCTGGCCAAGCTGGAGCACCAATACTGCAAACTACTGGTCAGTCAGATAAAGAACTGTGGTTGTGTGTGTGTTCCTGGTAACACACTTCTTGGTTTCCCAGCTCACCCCCTTCCTTGGTTAATCCCATTACACCATAACAGGACTCCCATGCTAAGAGCACACAATTCTGCATCTGCTTTCTTTTCCCCCAAATTTCCATCCTTTCTCTTTTTATTTCTTAGTCCCCTCTAACTTTTATTCTTGTCTCTTAATATAAATGTTTTTTTATTTAATTTACGTGTTTTATATTTATGTATCATTTCATTGTACATGTACACTTGAATTTTACTTGTTACTTCTTATGTTCTTCCTTTTTTGGTATAAATATTCATTCTTAAAGGATTACATTCTGCTCTCAGTTCAAGCAACTTAAATGATAATATTATCTAGAGGAGCCTTGATATAACTTATATACTGTGAGTTAGTACATCCAGTTAGAGAAAAATAAACTATAAATGTAACAAAGAAGTATATGATCATGGACACAGAGCGTATAACTATGAATTTAAGTACAGAAAGTAAAGTAAAGAATCATGTAATCATCTCTACATGCTACAGGAATTCTGAAAATGGAAGTTATCAAAAAATTAAAATAAATCACAGTGCATGCCTTCTTTGACAGTTTAAAGAAATCACGGCTCTTAAAAGATTGATTTTTGTTGTAAAAGCGGGTGGTGGAAATGGTTCAATAATCAGTAATTCTCATTCAGAGGAGGCGTTGCTGTTAGTTTCTTACTCTGACGGTCTTCTAAGAAAGTTGTTGCCTTTATTCCAAAATCCCTTTGAATTTACCAAAAACCAACCGTATGATCCAAACCGGAGAATAGAGGATGTGTTTTTGTTTTTATTTCTCGCTGCACTGCTGATGTGCATGACGATGATGTTTGTTTGTGCGGTTGCCATAGGAACATTCGTCATGGCGCCTGCGGAGCTTGGAGAGCCTGCACACATTTGTGTCGCACTGCACTGAGGAGCTGATCTGGCTCAACGAGAGGGAGGAGGAGGAGATTGCCTTTGACTGGAGCGACAACAACGCCAACATGAACGCCAAGAGAGAATTATACAGCGTGAGTGGAGGAAGGGGGCGATACCTTTCTGTCAAGTCATAAAAACACAAAATACAGACCACAAACCTCTGAAGGGTGTTATCGTATCTCTTATTTAAAGAAGAACAAGGTGCATACGTAAAACAAGCTCCCTTCACAGATTCTACAGATCGCAATTATGTCCAAATGTGTTTTCCACATATACCAGCAGTGTTTACATGCACACAAACACTATTTTTACATCAGGCTAGTGCCATAAAAACCTGTAATCTACTGTACCATACCATCCGTCTTTTCCTGTTCTGTTTACAGGAAATGAGGTTAGAGCTGGAGGAAAAACAAGATGTGATGCGGTCGCTCCAGGAAACAGCCAACCGTCTGTGTCTCGAGAACCATCCAGCCAAACAGACTGTGGAGGTGAAACTTTATTCAGCTAGACTGAATGACCTTTTAAAGTAGCTGGGCTTTGCCTCTGTGACTCATTTGCTGGAACAGTTCAACCCCAAATGCTTTCGTTAAAATACTCGTTTCTTTACTCGACTGTGCACGTCATATTTGGTTTGGTTGCATTTTGAGAAGTCTATAAATGTAGATTAGATTCAACAGGGCAGAAGGCAAGCTGTGACCTTTTGTAAACCTTCTTGGCGAGTAGTACGAATTTGTAATTATATCCAATAGAAGCACTGCACGAAAGATGACTGTATGATGTTTTAGTTTAGTTTATTTGAGCAGTAACCATTCTGCTCAAAGGGAGTGGGCAGAAGCAAAAGAGCTTATAAGCGACCACCCCCAAAAATAATACAATAAAATTTCTCTAAAAATGCTAAAAATACTTGAATATTTATACTGATTTGGGATTTGGTTTTCATACTTGTTACATGTTTATTCGGCCTGTTCTCTGCCACCGGTATGACTGCACGGTATGACTGTTGAACATGATACAGAAAATTAGTAGAAGCTGCCTGAAAAGACTGACTATCTGTGCTGAACAACATCCCTGCTAATGCCTTGTAGCTACCTTTGGAAGCTGGCACTGTACTGTATGTCAGTGCAGAGTGACATGCATGCCCTCTGTCTCCATCTCCCTGCATGTTACAGGCTTACAGCGCAGCGCTGCAGACTCAGTGGCAGTGGGTGAACCAGCTCGGTGTGTGTGTGGAGCAGCATCTCAAAGATAACACGGCATACTTCCAGGTGAGGCAACAAATATCATTATAGACACAGAGCGTGTCTTTATATTGATCCTCTGGCTACAAAAACATGATGCCCATTAGATGTTTGAACGGAGTTCAGCAAGTCAACTTGCCTGGGAAAATATTTAATGTTTACTGTCCTCTATGGGTTTCTGTTAAAATCGTTCTTATGCTTTTATTTCTGTGCCTTGTCTCAGTTTATGAGTGATGCTCGGGACTGTGAGTCGTACCTGCGACAGCTCCAGGAAACCATCAAGAGACAGTACACCTGTGACAAGAACAGCAGACTGAGCAAACTGGAAGACCTGCTGCAGGACTCAATGGTATCTATCCCCCTCCAGTTTTTATCTCTAATTTTCAGCGGTACACAGAACAACTTTATGGTCAACTCTGACAACCCCCTCCAGAAAAAAATATCACCTATGTTTGTTTACCTCATAGCCAAATGGCTAGTAAATGTTCAATGTTTACCAGCCACTCAATAGATCACCATTGGTTTTTTTTTGGCTGGTGAGTGAAGGTTATCTTTCAGCCACTTGCATATTTGACCAGCATTTGGCTGGTATTTTGTGGTAATTTTGAACCCTGCTCATAATACATATGCATCATTGTATAACAATTTTATTCCTCAGACTTTGATCTGAACTGCCTGAAGTAAATGAGGTTACCGAATTCGTTGGCCAACTAGAAATAATTAATTGAAGGCACTTCCTCAGTAGTGCCAGTGCCCTTAAGTAAGGCACTTAGTTTTTCTTTTTTACATTCAATATAGATTTCCAGGATATATATATATATATATATATATATATATATATATATATATATATATATATATATATATGTTGCCATTCCTTTTCACAACACTTAAAAGACGTTTAGGGACTGAAGACACCAAGTGATGAAGTGTTTCAGGTGTAATTTTGTCCCATTCTTGCTGCAAACAAGTCTTAAGGTGGGCAACAGTATGGGGTCTTTGTTGTTGCATTTTGCGCTTGTGTCTCTATTGGAGACAGATCGGGACTGCAGGCAGGCCAGTCAAGTACCCGTGTCCTCTTCTTCCGCAGCCAGGACTTTGTAATGTGTGCAGAATGTGGTTTCGCATTATCTTGTTGAAATATGCATGGACGTCCCTGGAAAAGATGTCTTCTTGAAGGCAGCATATTGTGCTCCAAAATCTCTATGTACTTTTCAGCATTAATGGTGCCATCACAGAAGTGCAAGTTACCTTTGCCAAGGGCACAGACACAACCCCATACCATGACAGACCCTGGCTTTTGGACTTGTTGCTGGTAACAGTCTGGATGATCCTTTTCTTCTTTGGTCCGGAGCACACGGTGTCCATTTCTCCCAAAAAATACCTGAAATACTGATTCATCTGACCACAGTACACGTTTCCACTGTGTGATGGTCCATCCCAGATGCCTCCGAGCCCAGAGAAGTCGGCGGCGCTTCTGGAGACTGTTAACATAGGGATTCCTTTTGGCACAGTACAGTTTTAACTGGCATTTGTGGCTGTAACTACGTATTGTGGTACTTGACAAAGGTTTGCCAAAGTAGTCCTGAGCCCATGTGGTGATATCACTTATAGATGAACGACGATTTTTGATGCAGTGCCGCCTGAGGGATCGGAGATCACGGTTGTTCAGCTTAGGCTTGCGCCCTTGTCCTTTACACACTGAAATTCCTCCTCATTCCTTGAATCTTTTAATTATGTTATGCACTGTTGAAGGTGAAATAAGCAAATGTCTTCCTATCTTTCTTTCAGGAACATTGTTTTTAAACATTTCAATAATTTTCTCACGTATTTGTTGACAAACTGGCGATCCTCGGCCCATCTTTGCTCCTAAAGGACTAGACCTTTCTTGGATGCTGCTTTTGTACCAAATCATAATTACAATCACCTGTTGACATCACCTGTTTCAAATCACATCATTATTTAACCAATTTGCCTGATTACTAGCCCTAAATTGCTCCTGTCCCAACCTTTTTTGGAATGTGTTGCAGGTCTGAATGACAGGAAAGGATGTATATTTACAAATGAAATTAAGTTGACCAGACAAAACATGAAATATTTTGTGTTCATATTGTCTGCAATGAAATACAAGTCAAAGTACATTTAGAAATCACTACTTTCTTTTTTTATTTGTGTTTTTCATACTGTCCCAACTTTTTCTGATTTGGGGTAGTGTGTATATACATATATGAATGGGTGTTACATAATATTTATATCTCAGTTTACTGTGTTCGTTCATGCTGCCAACGTGTGCACAGAGTAAACCTATACATGAAAAATGAAAAATAATCCTGGACAGAGGCTTGAACATGAAATATACGTATTATATGGCCATATTCTAACTGTTGTGTTGCATAGGAGCAACAGAGACCTGCAATAGCTAAAGTGTTAGCATAGCAGTGTCCTCCTGATTGTTGTGCTGTGTCTCGGGCAGCGGCAGCATGCCACATGGCAGGGTGAAGTAATGTGTTAGAAAGAGCCTTCGCTGAATCATCCCCCCTGTGGCACATTTGTGAGACTGCCATCTTCACACCTTCCTTAGACACACACACACACACACACACACACACACACACACACACACACACGCATACACACACACGCCCCTGACTTCGAGCAGATGGCAGAGTTAGTGTGGGAAACGCTCCACAGGCCAGAGCAGTGAGCGTATCCTCTCAATAATGAGGCGTGTGTCACAAACAGCTGCTCTTGTGTGCAGCCAGTTACCTACTGTATGTGTCTGTATTTACATGCTATCTAACGGTGTTTACATCTATGTATGTTTGTCCTCCGGCTTCTGTTTGTGCTTGTGTGTTAATCAGTTTCCAGTTTGCTGTGCTCCATATCTCACTGGGAGGGTGAGGCTGATACTAAAGGCCGCTTCTGAATCACACGACAGAAAACAAACAGCTGAATCTATTGATTGACTCTCATAATAACTGAGGAGAGGATATTAAATCAGTCTTTTCACCATCTTTTAGGCAGAGATTAGAGTTTAAGAGAGGCCCTCTCTTTTAACTCTTTTCATTGGGCGTTTTGTTTGAACCCTGTCACGTTTCATTTTGTTTACTTAAAAATAGACTACTTTTTATATGCGGTTAGATTTCTTAAGCATTTTCTGTCACTGAAAATAGATCAAATGCATCTTTGTAATTTGGGTCCTATAGATGTACAGACAAAAGTCCCCCTAAATGTAGTAATAGGGTCATCACACCTAAAGTGACTCAGCATTTCATTGGCCAGAGAACATATTAAAGCTTCTTTGATAATCAGATTGTTCTCAGAGCAGTGGTTTGTTGATCTCGTGGTAGTAATTAATTTGGATTTCTTCATGGCCCCACATTCTAAGTTTCTCTGTGTTAATTGCGTTTCTTCCTAGCTTGTCATTTGACTTGTTATAGTAGTGTTGACTGCAGCGAATGCCATCTCAGTGTGAAATTAATTTTGAAAGTGTAATGTATAAAGTTATTTACTCAGCCTCCCCCTCCCCCCTTCAGCCTCGCTCCCTCTATCTCACTGTGCCTCAGCCTCTCCCTCAGTTACATCCTACCCTACCTGTCTCTCTGCTAGTGTCTCTCCATAATGAATCCTTAATGACTCGCTCTGCTGGGGACGAGACAGAAATTAAATCTAAATCTGCCTGTCAGGCTTAGGTGCACACCTTTTTTAATGGTTAGTGCCCAAGCTAACACAAGCAGCTGAGTCAGAAAGTCCACTCATCTTAGGGGCTACAGGCTAACAGGATAAACATAATATGTAGGACCTGCACTATATTCTAACCGAAAATATTGGCTTAATGTGTTTAATATGATTTGGGCAGGTTCTTGTGGTGTAAAATGAATAACTTAAAGAAAGATATCATATTTTAGTCAGGGATGTTAATGTCAGGCGGCCTACCGCTGTGCATCCAGACTGAAATGTCTCAGCAACTATGGGATGGATTTTCATGAAATGTTGTACATTCATGGTCCCCAGAGGATGAAGCCTAATGACTTTAATGATCACCTGACTTTTCCTCTAACGCCACCATGAGGTTGATATTTGTGATAGCAAAAGGAAGGTCTGGAAATGCGAGTCTTCTTGTGTAACTAACTACAACGTGAAGTGATTGACAATTTGAATGATGTCCTCTGTCCTGTAGGAGGAGAAGGAGCAGCTGATTGAGTACCGGAGTACAGTGGCGAGCCTGGTGGGCCGGGCCAAGACGGTGGTGCAGCTCCGCCCCCGCAACGCAGAGAGCACCCTGGGAGCCACAACACCCATCAAAGCCATCTGCGACTATAGACAGATAGAGGTATGGGACCTACCACACTGTGTATTACACTTCATGAACATGTGGGCGTGCATGTTTTAGTTGTTGTAAGTTTCTGATACTGAAAACCTGAAAATGGGTTAATGTAGTTGAGCTAAAAAAAAAAATAAAAAAAAAAAAGCTCTCAGATTAATGACTAGACTATAAGGAACCATTTGACTTCCAGGACGAGGTTGTGACAGTGTGCAGTATGAGCTCACCACTGACCTCACCACTCTATTGATTTAACCCTCACCACCAACCGCCTCCTCTCTGCCCTGCACTTCCTCTCCAAGCCCCCTTTCACATCCACTTTGTGGCTGTTCTATTTTAGCTCCTTCTTCCATGCTGTGAAATTGAGTTTTTTTTGTCTTTAGATTGATGAGTATGTCTACACAAACTCTTTTCTCAGCCTAGGAGGTCCATTTTGATGAATAGACTGCAGCAGTGGATTTTTTGTTTTGGTAACTGCTCCAACTGTTTTCACTTCATTTTAACTGGCAAGTACACATTTGTAACTGAATAAGCATAATAATCATGATCCAGAATGTATCACTGACATAGTTCTCACAATAGATGATCTTTGCCTTTGTTCTCTTCAGAAGAATATGTGACTGAATCTTTGTAAAAGCCCAAAAATAGCCACTTGGAAGTAAAGAAATGAATAATGAGAAGGGAACGGAAGTTGTGCACTGATTCCCCTCAGTAACATACATAGAAAGAAGTGAAGTCTCTCTCTTATCCTCTCACTCTGATCTGTGATGTCCTCCGGGAATCTAAAAGCCAATAAATTATACATCTGTCTCATCCCCTTTGCGGGCTCAGTTGAATACCAGCACCTATAGCACTCCAGCAGCATGAGCACTCTGCAGCCCCGTGTGCTGCTATTTTTAGTTTGCTGTGTTAGGTTCCTCAGGGTCAATTTGTTCATTGAAGCATACTGTGTGTGAGGTGTTGTATTCAGGTGAAGAAGGAAGGTGGTTAGGTCTTCCACCCCGTCACCGATCTTAAAAAAGAAGAAAAAAGAAAAGGAATATGCAAGCCGCCACAGAGCTGAAAGTCATTCTTAAACAAAGCAGTGTGTGATATTCACCGAACCTCTGGACAAACCGTGCACGTGACCAAAAGTAATCTTTCTCTCCTTCACTTTCCTGTGTCTTCTCCTTTCTCTCCATACCCTCATCTACCTTTTTTGCCTTCCCCTTCACTCCCTCCTCCTCCTCCTCCTCCTCCTCCTCTTCTTCCTCATCCTCTTCCCTTCCTCTCGTCTGTCGGCTGGGCTGGCAAGACAAACGTTCAGGTATAGCTGCCTATATTCTCCCTCTCTCACCTCCGATTCTTACACTGCACACACACTGCACTGCCCTGGTTGCCCCTCTCTTATCAGCTGATGTCAGGTTTCACTGTTGGTAAGGTAGCGTGAGGTCACTGTGAGTTTAATACCTGCTCTGGTAGGTTTCTTGGAATTAGTTAGTAACAGTAGGTGTGTATAAATTGGGTCTGTGTATCTTCCATTCATTTGATTTTCTACCCTGAAACTAAAATTGAAATGGAAAAGTGGGCCTAATCCATTCTTCCTTAGAACAAAATGCTAATTTGTGGTTATTTTGTTTGACATCTTATCAGCGTTGTGGAGTTATTGCAAATGTTTGGATTACCAGGTTTGGAAACAGTCCTACACAGTCACCACTGAAATCTCATTCTGTAATAATAATGGTGTAACCTAATTTTTATCTGCAGCTGTGCAGAAATACTGGGCTTTAACAGAACAAATTGACATGCACAAAAAAATAACTAAAATGTTGATTTAGATTTTGAATGTCAACGTTATGAAGCGTCCAACTATTCAGTACAGCCTTAATACTAATATTTTCATACTGACCGCACAAGAGCGTAAAGGCGAGGGTGAAATGGACTCATTCAGGAACCACTCAGTAGTTTAGCAACGGCATCAGCGTGGATAAGAGCAGGTGGCAATCATTGAGCTGAACTGAACTGAATTTAACATGTCCCTCTGGGGCTCATTCAGTCAGTCAGACAATAACAAGTCACAACTTTAAGCTTGAATTTACATTCCATGTTTTACTGTGTGTGCATAGCTTTGCATTATTGATGTATTGATGATGTGTGTGTGCAGGGAAGGGGTGAGAGAGGGTGGTCGGTGGGGGAGGCAGTACAGCGGTAGCTTTTTTTATGCGCAGCCCTAAAACCCTTCCCCACAGTCATTGCTTTGCCTTGTGTTGACTTTAGAACTGAACTTTCTAATCCCAAACTGCTTGTTTCTGTCCTGTGCTGGGCTTCTTAAAATCACAGTTTTTTTCCCCCTTGTTGGTAAATTTATTTATTTATTGATTTGTTAGAATATTTGCTGCTTTCAGTTTAGAAGTGCAAAGCAGCTTTCTGTCCACATGGCATCGTTCATGTGTCCAGGTCTCTAATGTCACATCGTTTTAGGGCTTCTGCTAACTTCATGAAATTCATGAATGTTTGTATTTTGTTTTGCATTATAAGTTTGTTGCTCTGCTTTTGGTTTACATGTTTTCACTTCTCTCCTCCCCGATTCTTCCTCTTTTTCATCTGACCATTCCTCCATCTATTCTTCGTCTTCCAACCTTTGTCATCTTTCTTTCTATTTATTTTCTCTTTTACCTTTTCATCTTGTTCTTTGTGTTGTCTTCATCTGTTCCTCTTTACTCCCCTTCCTCACTCCTAACACCTGTCTTTCCATCACCTCCGTTCCCTCTTTTCTTTTCTCTTTCCCCCTTCCATTCATGCTCGATCTATCCCTTTCTCTCTTTTTCTGCCTGTGCATCCATCCTGCACCCCTTTCCCCCGCTCAGATCACAATAACCCGAGGCGAGGAGTGTGTGCTGGAGGACAACTCTCAGAGGACCAAGTGGAAGGTGATCAGTACGACAGGGAATGAGGCCATGGTCCCCTCGGTGTGTTTCACCGTCCCACCTCCAAACCAGGAGGCCATGGACACAGCCAGCAAGTGAGACACATACGTGAAACATAACACGGAGTGTTTTTGTGAATGTAAACAACACAAGTTGGTGTGGATGTTTTTCAGGGTTTCCGCGGGGTCTTAAAAAGTCTAGAAAAGTCTAAAATTTAATTTTGTGGTGTTGTAGTTCTTACTGTCACTATTCCAAATATAGTTTGCTGTATTACGACTACAAATTAGTCCAACATGCAACTTATTTGGCAGCCAGTCTAGACACCAGCCCTATAATGCCAATGAGGAAATCGGGGAATTGTTTCAGACAATGTTTCTGGACTCTGACATCTTTCTTTTTTCTTTTTTTTTTTTCTTTTTTTTTGCTCTCGTGACATAGGTCTTAAATTTCATTCATAATAGTCTCAAAAAGGCTTGAAGTTGACTTGATGTTACCTGTAGAAACCCTGTTTTCGGTGAGGAGTTTGTTTCCAAATTGTTACATGTGCAGAAATGGCGAGGGGAAGTGTGTACTTTTCATTCTTGTCACACAATAACCACAAAAATTTACACTGAATTTAACTTTGAAAAACAAAATGAAGAAAACCAAAGACTTACTGAGTTTCCTTCAATATTTTAGAAATCTTATCAGTCAAAATGGTGTCATTTTGGTGGCTTAATATATAGGTAATAGATAAATAGAAGTAATAAAATGTACAACTGTATAATATGAGTGTCATTTGTAACAGTAAAGTAGATTTCTCAGAACAGTTGACATTTCGGAATCAAAACTTTTGACTCTTTCAAAAATGTCTCAACACTGTTGTGTTTGTGTGTGAACAGGGCCGAGCAGCTGTACCAGAAGGTCATGTCTCTGTGGCATCAGCTGCATGTGAACATGAAGAGTGTGGTGTCCTGGCAGTACCTGCTCAAAGACATCAGGACTGTCTCCGGATGGAACCTGGATACGGTGAGACTTGGCGTCTTTGTATTCAGTTGTCTTTGTTCCTTTTGTATAATCTGTCAGCCCTCTTCTGCTGCGTGGTACTTACCTTCCCTCCGTGTGTCTCACCCGTCAGGTTCGCTGTCAGACTCCATCAGAGCGGCAGCAGGTCTTGGATCACCTGGAGTCCCAGTTGGCCGACTTCCTGTCTGACAGCAAAGAGAGCTCCGTGTTCACGGCAGGCGAAAGACGAGAGCTGGAGAAGGACGTTCAGCAGGCCCAGCAGCACTGTCAGGACCTGCTGCTCAACATGGAGACCGGTGAGACAAATGTACCCTCATGGATGCATACACACCTCCAAAACATATTGGCAATTACCATTGGTAGTGTTTTCCCTAGCTTTGTGGAAAACTCATGTTAGGATTTTGCGTCTCTTTGTAGCCCTGTTGGGTCTCTTTTTGGTCTTTTTTTATTTTCTTTGGGGTTGTTTTGGGTCTCTGTGGTCATTTGGCGTCTCTTTGTCGTCGGTTTGTGTCCGTTGGTGGTAGTGTTGTGTCTCTTTTCCCCATCATTTTGGACTGTTCTTATTACCATTATATATGTGTCTAAAATGCTAGAGCAGATCATAAGGTCACTGAAGGCTTGTATCATGTGGACGCACCAACAGTTTTGTTGTCATTACTTAGAATTCCTCATAGTGGAGACCAAAACTAAGCACTATAACTTTAAAGACAACATTTTCTAAAGAAGTCCAACTACAATCATTAGATCTGAGAAAAGTCTTTAAGTTACATTCGTTCGGTTTAGGTGCTGCCCAAAACGGCTCGGGTGCTGCACCTAAATCTTATAACCCTGTGGAATGTAAAGTACATTTACTCAAGTACTGTAAGTAGAAATTTGAGATACTTGTGCTTTACTTGAGTCTTTTTCTTTTCATGTCACTTTATGCTTTTACTCCGCTGTCAAAAGGAAAAATTGTAAAGCAAGCAAATGGCTACAGTGTTACTGTTCATGCCCAAAATAACCCTCCATTCTTCTCGTCTCTCTCTCTCTTCTCTCTCCAGTGGAGAAGGATGAGTCGGTCTCTCGTTCGTACCTTTCGGAGCTGCAGAACATCACCCTTCGTCTAAATGAGGCCGAGCAGAGACTGATGAGGGGAATTCAAACTCCGCCTCCCAGCCGGCTGTCAGGTGACAGTGCTGACAACACTGTCCAGATAGCGGAGCAGGAGGTCAGTTTGAGCCCCATCTGCTGGTTGTGACGGGCAATAACACCTCTTAATGACGTTAATATTGAGTTTTATTTAATGTTCCTTGACACATATTCTTTTTTTTTTATATGTGGGCTAGAGCTTCTTCTTTTTTTTCTTCTTTTTTTTCTTTTTTTTAAACTTACACCTTACATTCTTTCAGAAGCTGCAGTCGGAGCTGGACGCCCTGCGCTCCGGTTTGGGTGACGTTTCCCGGCGCTGTGTCAGTTTCTTCGAGGAGAAGCCGACATCCTCCAGCATTCCCGTCCTCCGGTCTGAACTCAACCAGGCTGTAGAGAAGACAGACAAACTGCACAACCTCTCGTCTGTATACCTAGAGAAGTGAGTGAGCTTTTTCTCCTTCTGTTTATTGGTTAACTCAGAAATAAACATGACTGTTTCACTTACAAAATGTCTCTTTACCTTTAACCCCCCTCAGGTTAAAAACGGTAGACATCCTGATGCGTATCCTGGATGAAGCGGAGAGCCAGGTCAGGAAGAACGAGAGCAGACTAAGTGAAGAGGACATTGTTCCCGCTGACACAACGGCCATTCAGAACCTCAGAGAACAACTAGGGGTAAGGGACACATTGTCACATGAACTCCTCTTAAGGCTCATGTTGTGAAACTATTTGCCTCTGACCTTTGCTCTGCATCCTTTCCCGTTTTATCTCTCTCCAGAAGTGGCAGGCCGAGCTTGACGAGCAGGAGGGCATCTTCCAGACTCTGCAGTCGGAGTTAGGTCGGGCCAAAGAAGCGGGGTCTCAGCTGAGCAGGCTCCACCCGGACCGCAGCCCCGAGATGGAGCGCTACCAGGAGAGAGCCAATCAGATGACAGAGAGGTGGAGCGGGGTGAAGAGACAGATGGAGACACGGTGAGCAGGACAGGGTTAAGATGAGAAAAAAGAGAAAGTATTTGGAGAAGAGAGGAGTAAATGGAGGAGGATTAATCTCCTCTAATCACCCAGGCGCCAAATCCCAGAGGATTAGGTGCCTGGGTAGCTCACCTGGTAGAGCATGCGCCCATATACAGAGGCTCAGCGGCCATGGGTTCGGCTCCGACCTGCGTCCCTTTGCTTCATGTCATTCCCCCTCTCTGTCCCCTTTACTTTGTTTCATACCAACAAAAATCTAATGGAAAACAAGCATGTTTGTCTTAAAATAAATGAATACATTATTGAAAGAGTAAACACCACTAAATTCCTCGGAGTCTACATTGATGAATGTTTAAATTTCAAATGCCATATTGATTATCTAACAAAAAAAATGTCTAAATATGTTGGACTATTTTTCAAACTAAGACACTTACTCCCACACTCAGTACTTCTCACTTTATATAAAACTTTATTTGAGCCCCATTTAAACTACTGTAATGTCATATGGTGTAACACTTTTCCCAGCCACCTGAAAAGCTACAGATTTTACAGAAAAAAATCATGCGGGCATTAACGTGCTCTGAGCCAAATATACCTTCTCGTCCACTATTTCGTCGCCTTGGTTTATTAAGGCTTACTGAATATAATGTCTTCCATAATGCCTGCATGATATTTCAGGTCATTCATAAGTCTAACTATCGTTTGAGTGAGCTTATTCCAATCAGTCGTCCATTGCACACTTATGACACAAGGGGAAAAACACATTAGTGGCAAGAAACGACGACTAAAGTGTACAAGGCTGAGTGTGGTCTGTAGGGGGCCGCAGATTTGGAATGAACTTGAGGAAAATTTGAAAGTATCGCATTATCTATCCATCTTCAAGAAAAATCTAAAGGAAAAATTGCTCATAACATATGATTGTTGATTATTCTGTAATAGCTATAGTTGGTGCTGAGATCGTTTGTAGTATTTGTTTACTTTTAGTCTATTGTGACTTTATTTGTTGATTTGTTAATGTATTTGTATTCTGCTGTCTTTTGTATTTGTCTATTTTGTGTCTAATTTGTGTATTTGGTTTGTTATCGGGCCCCCTCCGAAAAGCTTTTAGTAGCTTATTTGGGGTTCCCCATTTCTCACGTCCTATACATGATCATTGTACTTTCTGAAACTGTGTTTAATGACACAAATATATTGACGTGTGGAAATAAATAAATAGAACCTGTAATATTCCATTTTCTTGCTTAAAAACAGTTATATGCACTTACTCAATACTAAACTTATGCTTATATGTACAATAAACAGTTTTGTTTTGAATGTTCTGACAGTCTTTCCCTGTTTAATTGCAGACACAGCGATCTAGAAGCTCTGGGCTCGGCCCTGCAGAAGTACAGAGACGGTCATTCTGCTCTGATCAACTGGATCGAAGAAACGACCGAGAGACAAGAAAACACACAACCTGGACAGACAGACAGCCGAGCGCTGTCTGAACAACTGGCCCAGCAGACGGTTAGCAACACTGACTTCATGGACTTTGATCTGTAGATTAATAGACTGAATGGATGGTTACCTGGAGTGACAATAATACAAATGCTAGGGATCGATTCTAATAATGAGTCCATTTGTGATAGAAATGTTTGGAAAGGTTTGCATCAAATGTTCTGTAGTGGGAAAATAAGGGTAAAACAAAATGGAACATACACATTGTATCTGACAAAAATATAATGATACCTATTATTTTTGGCTGATTCCCCACTTTAGGCATTAGTAGTTGAGATTGAACAGAATCAGGCCAAACTAGACGAGTGCCAGACTCACTCCAAACAGTACTGCACCTCTGTGAAGGTAAGAGACTGTTTCTGTTTGTTTATTGTATACAGTATGTCAAATATGTGAAATTGTTTTGGGATATCTTTTAGATCAAGTTTGTGTGGAGCTATTTTACTATGACCTACTATGGTCCAAATGATTTGCTAGTCATTGCATTCAATTCAAGTTCAATTTTATTTATTGTATCAAATCATAACAGGAGTTATTGTTCTGTGTTGCAAACATTCAGGAATAGATGTCAATAAATTAATTTGATACGTGTCAGTTTACAAACTAGTATTACATTTTAAAACTCTCTTTTGTATTATTATTATTGCACGGCTACTTTTTAACTTATTTACGTCCCACCACGACTGTATCTTGTAGGATTACGAACTGCAGCTGATGACCTACAGAGCCTTTGTAGAATCTACACACAAGTCACCTGTCAAGAGGAGGAGGATGCACTCTTCCTCTGACGCCATCACTCAAGAGGTGAGGAGAGAGTCTGCTCTGCTCTTTTGATTAATACCACTAATACTATTTTGACTACTAAGATAATGAATCTACATGCAGTTCATCACTGATGTCTTGTGATTGTTTCTGGATGTTTCTCTGCAGTTCATGGACTTGCGCACACGCTACACAGCCTTGGTCACGCTGACAACCCAGCATGTAAAGTACATCAGTGATGCACTGAGAAGACTAGAAGAAGAAGAGGTGGGGCTTTGTTTTAAATGTATCACTCTCTTGCTTGAAGTTTGAATTTGTGGTTAGATTAAATCACTGAATTTGTGTATATTTGTGGCAGAAAAAAAGAGTTCTCATTTAATGTAAAATGATTGTCTAAACAAAGTGCATAGTTTAATAAGTATCTTGTGAAACTGCAGAAAGAGGTGGAGGAGGAGAAGCAGGCCAGGGTGGGCCAGGTTTCTGACCTGCTGGGCTGGGTTAAAGGCCTCCAGGGACGGACTGGGGGCCCCAACGCCGAGTCTTCTCTTGCTGCTCAACAGGTACAACTGAAATCTAATATGTTTTGGTCGTACACATTACATTTACAGACAAGTTGCCTTTGAGCATTTTACATTAAAGTGGTCCAGTGGGCTGTATGTAAATAATAAATATATTTAAATTTTTTGTATTTATCTCGAACAATCAACACACTTTAAAAGAGAAAAATCTAATAAAACACATTCATATACGAATCAATCCGATACTTTACAATATCGTATTATTACAGGAAAAAAAACAAATAGCTATGCATACACAGCATTCAAAAATTGCAAGTCATACAATAACTTACAATAAAACAACAACATACAACTATACACTGTGTTGCTTACATTCCCATTAATATATTCAGATCACCTTTCTGTAATGGTATTGTTTTCATGAATCTGTTTTTGAACTGTAAAATATTATGGCCTGTTTGATTTCATTGATTAGACCATTCCACAAGGTCACCCCACAAACTATATATATATATATATATATATATATATATATATATATATATATATATATATATATATATATATAAAGGATAATGGTTCCTAATAAATGAAATGGAATTTGATGTTTAATTGAAAGATTGAAATGCCAGTTGATGGTGGTTGTACTGTACTAACGCACATCGTGCATGCATGTTCTTCTAAAGGCCATCAGTGAACAGCTGGCCGCCAAGAAAGATGAAGTGGCTGAAGCCAAAAGAAGTACTCAGGTCTTCCTGCTATCAAAACAGGCCAGCAAGTAAGTTTAGATCACATGAATGGACAAACACGCGTTGCACAGACAACACACTCATTACACATGCTGTTTGACTTTACCTGTGTCCTGGAGTTACACACAGAGCAACACACATGGACTCTCACACACTATACAAACAGTGTATTATCATTGAGCTAGCTGCTTGTCATGGAAATCCGGAATTATTCAGAAATGTTTCAGGTTTATTCCAATATGGGGACTGAAACCTTGAGGGAAGGTGGGGAGTATAAAGAGAATCTTTCACTGGACAAGTTTACAGTAATATGCATGTACTGAAATGTATGTTTTAGCTTGTTATTATACCAAAGCATTGTCCATGGTCTGGAAAGATCTCCAATTTAAAAACCATTGACATGTTAAGCCCCTTTGGGAAACCAACATATTGGCATCACGCACTGAGACACACATTAAACACACAAACTCCACCTGCTCTAACCTTCCCCCTTGTGTCCCCTCCAGGTTGTCCCCAGAGGAGCGTGCTCATGTAGAGGCTCAGCTGGGCGAGCTGACAGCCACCTACAACCGGCTGTGTGACAGCTCCACCCAGCAGCTGCAGCAGCTGGAGCAGCAACTGGCCAAAGAGGAGGAAAGAAAGGTAAATAGGTTGGAGGGACGAGCCGAGATGGAGAGGGGATACTGCATATTTGTGACAAAAATGTATGTTCTGGTTTTGCAAGCTTGTCAAAATGTAATTGTGAAAAATGTTGCTTTGAGTCCGAATACGCCTGCCAGCCAAGCGCAAGTTCATGTGTGGGCCAGCCAGAGTGTGTGTGTGTGTGCGTGTTGTACAGCATGTTGTGTGTTCACGGAGTGTGCATTTTTGACAAACATCACCACTATTGACGAATCTCACTCATTGACTTGGTTTGGTTTAAAAACCATCACAGACCCTTTTCAGACGTGTATTCAGATGATATAAATATAACATTTTCTATTTTTGGCATTTCTGTTTGACCTCCTTTGCCATTCGAGGAGAAGTTACAGATAACAGAATAATTAGAGAATCTAAAATATGCTGTAGTCTTTATCATAAAACACTTGTGGAACCCACTTTGTAGTGAAAGGGAGATTTATTTTTATAAAGTAACACTTGCAGTAGAAATGTGTGCACAGAAAGGCAAATAACAATTCACTGGATGACACAGTCTGAACTGGGCCTTAGCATGGAGTGTTCCACTCTCACATTGTTCGCCTAAAAGCCTGCAGTCATTTTATTAACTATCCCCAGCCTAGTTTTTGTCAGCTTTTGTCATCTTCATCATCATTGTCATTATCAGAAAACACATCTGCTGAACTGCTAACATGGTTAATACATGGCCTTAGTGGTGCCGCACTAGGGCAGCACTGCCCAAGTCATGCTAGCAGTTAGCTAGACACTTTAGAGCCTTCGTAGTTTTTCATAGATCCATTGTTAGAAACAATCATTTATAAAATAGATGCACATTTTACTGTCATCTTTGTAGCTACAAAATAGTATCATGTTACTTTTCTTTATGTAGTGGTAAAATAATGCCATTGCATGAAGTAAAAACATTACATTTCAGTATTTATTTTTACTCTGCATCAAGTTTACCCCATGCATACATGTACAGTCGACCAACAGGAATCATACATTTCACAGTCAGCTCTCACTTAATTATTCATAGTCATAATTGTTCCTCTCCTTGCATAATACAATATGGTACATCAGTCAAAAAAGGATTGAATGTGTGTGAGAATTTCAGGTGATCAGAAGTGATTCCTATGTGAATGTTGTATCTTTTTACAGGGAACTTTATATGACTAAAAAAATACTCACTGAAGCATAATACGTTTTTGAAAGTCACTTTTAGAGGTTTAGAGTGCAAGTGCACCAGAGGCCAGCTATGCAAAAATAAAACTTCACCATTTGAGCATGTTGTGTCCAGATCACAAGAGTGTGTGTGAATGAGAATGTTTGTGTTTGTTCTAATGCATACTATTAATGTGTGAAACTTTAAACCAGCGTTTTGCTTGAAAACCACTAACAGCAGCCAAAGGAGAATTGTGGACATCCGAGCTCTGAGCCAAGAGTCAGAATGAGAGATCGAAAACAAAGCAGGACATTTATAAAACCACTTCATCTGCAAAATCAGCTTACTGTTAAGTTAGTTTAAGTGGAAACCATGAGGTGTCACATTATCATTGGCATTTGCCAATGATAATGAGTGTTTACAATCTTGTGATACATAGTACATTTGCAAGACAATGATCTGCAATTCATCATGTTACATGGTCATAAAAATAATTTGGCCCACCACATCAGTTTCTGTTTAAAGGTTTCATAGTTTAATTTTCTGAGCCTATGCCAGTTTAAAGTTTAAAGGTTAGCAGGAGGATGTAGTGTCAGTGCAGTGTCAGGAGTCAGAATGAAGAGTGGCATGCAGAATGCTAACAACCAGCTTCTCACCTGTCTCGCCTCGCTCTGCCGAGCCATAAGCTGGCCCATTAGTGTGTGTGTGCCACGGGACGAGCCCGTACGGTAAGTAGCGCTCGCTTTCTCTCTTACCAACTAGACATTTTATTCTCCTCTTTTTCTGAATACGTCTATGTTCTTTTATATGTCTTTGCTTACTTTTATCTAGGGCCTTTCTGCCTTTTTCTTACTAGTTGCTTTGTTGCATGCTTAGTGCTCGTTTTAGAATAGCAGTGGTAAGTATTACAGTGCTATTTCATATAGAGATATGGGGAAAATCCAATCAATAACCTAATATGTACCTACAACTAACATGCCAACACTTACTTTTATCCATTAATATGTTTTTGTGGCAATTGGTTGTGGGTTTTTTCTTCTTTTTCTGATTTCTACCATCGGATTCTGCCCATAATATGCTATAATAGTATAATAAAATATGATAACATAGTAACATCACATGATTTATTCACTATATTAAAGTGCCATACAACATTGGTCTTTAATTTGACCAGAACCAATGTCAACTGTAATTTTGCTTTCTTTTTTTTGTAGAACCACATTGCCATTGCTGGAGTAATTGACCTGGGAACAGTGGAAACATTCCCAGTGTTCCAAGCAGCCCAACGTGGTCTTATTGACCAGGACACCTGCCATGTACTACTGGAGGCCCAGCTCATTATGGGTGGGCTCCTCCAGCCTGACTCCCCTCTCAATCTTTCACTGGAACAAGGTCTAGCTCAAGGCCTAATTGATACTCATACCAGACAGTCCCTTTCTGAGCTAGAGAGTGCCTTGCTCTTGGTGGAAAATACTAAGTCTACAGATGACCAAAAACAAAATGTGTTGCCAGTAGCTACAGCCATTGAGTTCGGGCTCATTAAAGAGGAGGTGGGACTACGTATTTTAGAACTTCAAATGAATACTGGAGGCCTGAAAAACTCAATGGGAAAAGTTATGAGTTTGGAGCAAGCAGACGACAAGAGACTTTTGTCTCCCAGAACCCTCAACAAACTACAGTCAAGGCAACAACATAGAGAGCTGATTGATCCAAACACAGCTGAAAAATTAAACCTATATGAGTTACAACAGCGCTGTGTCCTCGACGATATGTCCGGTCTCCTTCTCCTCCCCGTCAAACAGCAACCTGGAGGAACTGTCTGCCTCCGGTCCGGAAGAAAAGTTGGCATATTCCGCGCAGTCCAGGAAGGTCTGATTGATCGGAAAGTTACTGTACGACTTCTTGAAGCTCAGCTCTTTGCCGGTGGTATTGCTGACCCACGGTCTGGCCACCGTTTAACAGTTGATGAGGCTGTTCGTCATGGGCTTATGGACCAGGATCTAGCCTGTGCCATGTTGGCACGACAGCTGCAAAATGGTGGAATTCTAGACCCTTGCAGTGGAGAACGCCTGGATTTGGAAGAGAGTATTCGCAGGGATCTTCTCTCTCCACGTTTGGCTCTGTTGGTCCTTGAGTCTCTTTGGGCTTTCATGGGAATACTCTGGCCTGAATCCGGAGAACTCCTGCCCATTGTTGAGGCTCTTCAACAAGGAGTGATCTCAGGAGAGCTATCAAGGAACATTCTAAGGCAGCGACATGTCATTGGGGCTCTATACAACCCAGAAACCCTCCAGGTGCTGCCCCTAAACCAGGCTGCTGAAAAGGCTCTTGAGCCCAGTGTGGTCAGTTTTCTCAAAGACATCCACATTCCAGATGTTCTTTCCAGCATGAACCAGTCAGGCACCCCATCGCTAAACCGCTTGAGCTGGGGTTCCACCAGCTCCTCTCCACCTCCATCCTGTCCACCACCTTCATCTTCTCCAGCAGGCTGTGTCTGGGATGCAACACCAACACATGGAATGGATCCTGAACAGCAAGCAAAACACAAGCTGCTGTTTCACCTCATGACTCAAAGCTATGTGGATGCTCATTCTGGAAAACGATTGGTGCTGCTAGATCCTGAGTTGGGGGAGTTGGTCAAAGCTACTGAACTGGTTGCTGGAGAAACTGTATATGGAGACCAAGTTAAGCCACAAAGCAGTTTGACCACAGATGAGCAGGGGGAGTTGCAAATGGTGAGAGAGTTTAGTTTGACAGATAAAGAAATGAGTGACAAACAAACTGAGGTGGAAGAAGAAAGTTCCGATATAGCTAAACCATGCAAAGAATTTGAGATAAATGGTACAGGTAGTCTAGAAGATAGGTATGATGGAGCAAAGGACAACAATTTGCTGCACAAACCATCTGTAACTGTAGAGAGTGATTTAGCCTTTGCAGCGAAAAATGAAATTGGTGTGGATAAAGATGCAAAAGTAAAAGCTCAAAAAGAAATATCCAATAATGAAAGTTCAGTGACTTCAGCTAAAAATCTTGAAGGCCCAAATAAGCTGGTAGCAACTGAATCCAAACCCAGGGATAGTGGTGGCCAGGAGACTCAAAGTAAAACGGAAACAGTAGATAGAAGAACTGCTACGACACAACTCTCAATGTTAAAAGAATCTATCCAACTGGATGCAACATCTAATGATGTTGAATCAACGGCATCTGATGATAGGAAAGATATAAAGCATTCCCAGATTAAATCAGAAAGGACCAAACAAAAGATGCCTGTAACAGAGACTGACTCAGAGCATACTAAACCTCAGATGAATATCCTTGAATCAGCAGTGGAGAAGGAAGGGGAAGATGCTGAATTGGCGAGGTTAGTCCATGAGCTTAAACACGGAGGTCTGATGACAGAGGAAGGGGAAAAGTTGCTCCCAGATGAGGCAGTAGCCCAGGGTGTCCTCCCTGGCCACACGGCAGTTAAAATAATGGCTCAGGCAGGTTTGTTTGGGGGTTTCCTAGATGCCAGCAGCGGTGAGTCACTTAGTGTGGAGGATGTTATGCAGGAGGGTTTACTAGATGAAGATGTAATGTGGAGTGTCCTGAAGTCAGATAAAACCCTTGCAGGGGTAGTGGATGTAGAGAAAAAGCAGATCTGCGGGGTAAGGGAGGCAGCTCAGGCAGGGTTGATTGACCCTAACACCGCTGCTCGACTTCTAGAAGCTCAGGTGGCGTCTGGGGGGATTGTTGACCTGCGTAGGGATAAGAAAATCTCTGTCACTCTAGCAGCAAACCTGGGACTGATAGAGGAGGATCAAAGGGAAGAACTGGTGATACTAGAGAAAGCGTACAAAGGAAAGGATACTGATTCAAAAACAGCCCTCACTAAAGCCAGTTTACAGCTACAGATGGAAGGTGTAATTGACCCAGAGTCCAAGTCTCCCGTTCCCCTGGAGCAAGCAATTCAGAAAGGGTTAATTAGATCCGAGGAGGCTTATCAGGTGTTGGCAAGGCAGGTGGCTGAGGGTGGTATAATACATCATGCTTCAGGGATGAGGCTGTCAGTTCCTGATGCTGTAGATAGAGGACTAGTGGACCGGTCCATTGCTCCTGGGCTGGAAGAACTAGAGTGGGTCTACCAAGGAAAAGTTAGCTCGTCATCTCACCCAGAAGCTTTTGTTTTCCAGGCATCAACAGGGGCCATTTCAGACCCTGACTCTGGATGTAAATTGACATTGACAGAGGCAGTTTCTAAGGGTCTTCTGGATGAGAATATTGCCAGTGAAGCCATGGCTTCTTCTACTGTAACACAAGGAGCAATTGACCCCGAAACTGCACGCATTGTGCCTTATTCTGAGCTTGTAAATCAGGGTAAGATAGATATAGAAACAGGCAAACGCTTCTTGGAGGTGAAACCATTCAGAGGTGTTCCGGGTAAGCAAACAAATGACAACTTGACCCTTCCTGAGGCAGTTGCGTCAAAGCAAGTGGACCCAGTTCCAGCATTGAGGCTGCTTCAAAGCCAGGCAGACAGCGGAGGGATCGTTGATATTAGTACTGGAGAAAGGCTCCCCCTGTCTGAAGCATGTGAAAGAGGGTTAGTTGAAGACAATATGGTCATGGTTATAGCCACCAACCAGTTTTTGAAAGGAGGCTTGGTTGATCCTGCCACTGGACAACATGTCTCAAGTCTTGATGATGCTATTGCAAAACGACTGATCTCCAGTGACATAACTTCAGAGATTCAGGAGAGATTGTCTTCTGTGGAGGTGGAGGATGAGGAAGGTAGCTCTACACCTGTTGCCTCATCAAATGGTACATACAGCCCTGCTGTTATATTGTCAGTGTCAAGCCCAGACAGTCCAGCAAACTGGTCAGATGTAAACACCGAGGTGCCTTCAAGATCTGCAAAGAAAGGTTTAGGAATCACACAGGACGATGGAACGACATTAACATCTGTAGTATCAGATCAGTCACTGTTTTATGATACTACTACAGAAGAGGACAAAGTAGAAGCACCAGTGTCAGAAAAGGCTTTGATTGAGCCAGACCAATCCATAGACCTCTTGTGTAAGTTTGCTACTAATGTTGAGAAAAGAATTCAGGAAGCCATAAAAGAGATAGTACCACAGGCAGACAGTCAATCAGAGCCTCTTCCTAAGCATAAGTTTGATGAGAGAAAGCAAATGGGTGCGAGTGAGACTGATGATAAACCAAAGGGGGACGTTTACAAAGATGCCGTTGGAGAATCCGGTCAGGTAAATGTCTATGATATTGACAGAGATTCACAGGAAGTGGTCAGAAAAGGAACTGCTAATTTAAAATCAGATGGGGAGCCTGTAAAGGTTGGGAAAAGGGAGTGTAGACCCGGCGATGACCGCAAATTAGTGATTCAGCCTGATTCTGAAGATGGAAACCGGACAGGTTTTGTGGCGGCAGAGATTAGAGAGGACAGAGAAAGCAAAGATAGCACGGAATTGTCAAAATTGAGTGAAGAGAAATTGAAAAAGAGTGATGCGACAGCACAGAGAGATGATGCTGTAGATGAGAAGGGTAATAGAGTGGAGGAAGAGAAACCTTTAAAGATTGAGATCAAATCTAGCACTGGCTCTGAGCAGTCAGACCAGTTATTGACCTCTCCATCCAAAGAGACAGAAAGCAAAAGCAAGAAGAAGAGGAAGAACAAAAAGAACGGAAAGGGTAAAGAAGCAGAGAGAGAACCACACCCTCAAGAGATAAAACATCCATCTCAAATTGATCAAGCTGATGCACATATTGAAGGGCAGCTTGAGACCATTGACGTTGTCACAGATGAGCTTGCATCACAAAACAAATACGAGAAATCACAGATTCATTATCAGGCATCTTCCACAGGACATCCCAGAGAAGAAAGTGAAGCAAAGACTGACAGGGAAATTGAGGCTGAAAATGATTTGGTAAAACAGGGACAAGAAGCAGTTCCTGCCACTCTCAAATTCACAGAACATACTATTGAGCCAGAGAAAGATGCACTAAGAATTGCGTTATCGGAGGATACAGAAAAGGTTGATAAGAGAGAGAAGATAAAAAGAGAGGAGCAGAAAGAGAACGTTGAAGTGAAGGCTTCTGTGTCTCAGCAACCAGAACAGCCAGAGAGCAGTCAGGAGGTAAAGAAAAGGAAGGAGCAAGAATTCCCTCAGAAATCTACTTTACCAAACAATGAGAAAGCAGCCTTGATACTGAAAGCCAAAGAGAGCATTCTTAAAAAAGTGTTTGAAAAAGGGGTGAGTGACAGGCAGGCTGCTGAGGAGCTGCAGGCAATGCGCAAGGAGGTGGGGAAGAAGGAGAGTGAAGGCTCCGCTGTAAAGGCACAAACTCTGCCTGCAAAGGCTGATGGAGGGAAGAGTCATGATGTCAAAGATGATGGTGTCAAGAGACCCAGTGGTTCACCAAAAGAGAGTGAGGAAGAGGTGAGCGTCAGAGAAGACGAAATGAAATTGACGAGGGTCAAAGAAGACAAGACTGTGGAGAAACTTTCTGTCAAGGAGGACATGGAGACCAAACTATTGGAGACTTCTTTGATTCAAACAGAGGAGAACAGGAGTTTTGGAAAGGAAGACATTGAAACAGCAGCTCCATCAGTCCAGCCTAAAGAAACTCAACAGAGTAAACGAAGAAAGAAGAACAAGAAGACCAAGACTTCAAAAGTGACCGACAAAACTGAGCCTGATTCTGAGAAATTACCGACTGATGAAAAAGTGGGTTCTGAGGTGACGACACAAATGACCACAGAATCTACAATGGCAAAATCAGCTTTGACTGATGGTCTTTCAGCCAGTGGTGTCATCAGACCTTCAGTTGGTGAGAAGGCAAATGCAATGGAGACTTCTGTAATTAATGTTAAAGGAGCTGAGACTAGTCAACAAAGTCCACCATATGTATGTAAATCAGAAGAACCCAATACTCACATTGAGGAACCCTTACAATTAGCAGGGCTTACATCTATTGGGAAAGAAGAATCCCATTCAGAAACCACAAATGCTGGCGAATCCACTGACATTGCTCACGAGGCTGTCACATGCAAACCAGACATCCAACCCACAGCTCAATCTATGGCTCCTGGCACACAGCCAGATAAAACAGCAGGGAAAGGTAAGAAGAAGAAAAGGCACCAACCACCTGAAGATAGGAGTGCCAATGTTCCCGAATCCAACTCTTTAAAAGACCAACAGCAACATATTGAGTCTCCAGAATCAGCACCTTCACTCTCAGAAGATACATCAACTGAGTCTGAATCACCCGGAGTCCCCGAGTCTGATACAGCCTCTGAGAGTTGGGGTGAGGGAGAGGATGATGTCAGGGAGAGTCGAGAACTTGTGTCAAACAAAGAGGGGACGACATCCACGACTGGCAAGGTAAGAAGTAGTACATCATTTGTGAAGGATATAGATATATTTACAATAAACTATCTGCTGCATGCATTTATACACATGTTATTATGTTTTATAGTTTTATTGTTTTCCTATTCCCACAGTCATCACTGATGCGTCAGGAGTGCTTAGAGCATGACCAGCAAATTGTAGCCCTGGTCTCCATGGTAAGACATGTTGAGGTCCGACTCAAACAGCAGCAACAGCAGTCTGTTGGCCGCAGCCTCATCGCCTTGGATGACATCATCAGTCAGACAGAGGTGAAAGAATACACATATTTAACTGATACGCTGTTATATTAACGTGATGCCAGCCCACATCAATGTAGCTTTTATGACGTATATTTTTGCAGAGACACAAAAGCGGATTCAAGGATTAGTTTCTTAACAAACAGCATCATTGTTTTCTTTACCTTATCCGTCTCAGACTCTGGACCTTGAATTGCGTGATTTGGAGCCTGCGATCAACAAGGAAGTAAAGGCTGCTGAAGAGCTGTTGAAGCCCCAACCCAAAGAAGTTCCTCCGCAGCTCCTATTGGCCCTGGAGAAGGACGGGCGGAGCTTGGCTCGAGGGTATGACGCCGCCAGAGCACTTTCTGAAGACATTCTGCAAAGTCTACAAGACCATAGAGACTCATATAAGGTAAGAGAAGCAGTTTAGAAAAACAAACAAGAAAGGTGCTCATTTGTTGTAGAAGTGGCTTGGAACAATTCACATTAGAGGAATTGGCAGAGATGTTTAAGATCAATTATAATATTTTTGTCCAAAAAATTCCTTCTTTTTTTTTCTCAGTGTAGGTGTTTGAATTTAATCACTCTGTCATTTCTCTCAGGAGGCAGTAACAGCTGAGCAGAAGTCACTGGGAGGACATGTGGAGAGTCTGCTCTCTTGGTTATTGGAGACAGAGGCTCAGATGGATGGAGGTATGGCGGGGATGGAAAAAATGGCGACCGCAGAGAAAGATGACAATCGTGATCAGCTCACACAGCAGCTAAATCTCTGCAAGGCAAGTTGTCCAAACTGAATACATTTTTTTGAAAATTCTCCTTTTTGAAGGAATGCATAAAAGTGTATTATGATTCAACATAGACATTTTGTAACACTTAAAATGCATAGTCAGTTTTGAACACTGGCAAGACTATTTCTTAGTGCTAACTTAAACAAGGATAAGTGTCTTTCACACCGCCACCCTGTAACTCGCTGCCTCCAGTCATTTTAATGAGGGGAAGGCGGCAGAGGGAGCAGGTTTGATCACGGCGGTACGGTATGAAGCGGTTACCGACCACGTGAACATGCACCGATTCTGCTCTGTACCGCGTGCTGTACTTCTGGCGGTAACCGGCGGGCGGCAGGTACCTCTTTTAAAAATGCTTTGCTTTTTTGAGAAACGCTCTTGTAGGTAGGCAGTTGTCAGGGCGGTTGCTGCACGGTGGTGTGAACCCAGCTTTAGAGCTATGGAGGAATATCTAATTTACCCCTTTTCTTTCTCTTTCCTTTAAGGAGCTCCAGTCCTCTCTGATGGCTCGCTCCAGTGAGGTCAACAACACTGCCTTTGACATTCAGGTGTTCATCTCGGAGCGGGCCCAGGACCTGGCCCCTGAGCAGAGCAGGCAGCTTCTGGGGAAGCTCCAGCAGCTCCAGAGCACCTTCCACTTAGCGTCAGGCAAAGCCCAGGCCTGGGCAGATGCCCTCTCTGCGCAGAAAGAGAGGGAGGAGGAATGGCAACGCAGAGAGAGAGTGAAAGAAGAGGAGAAGGACAGAGAAAGGCAGAGTGCAAGGGAGAGAGAGGTTTGGAAAAAGATGATTGAGTCGGATTGGTTTGAAATTCTGCGCTATTATCTCACTAATACATTTTGAATGCATTTAGCTTCCATATTTTATATTTCACAGCTTTATTTGTCTAAACTGTTGCTATGCTTTCTTACAAAATATCGTAGTACTGTTTGTTAAGCACTCACATTCTATAAAATCATATCAGAAACTGGCAAAGCCTGATGTAAACAAGCTCATCTCTATCACAATTTAGCTTGTAGTGCCATTATATATCACCTCAAACCTATTCTCATCATTTCATAGCTTGATAGCAACTCATTGCTGCTCTTGTTGCAAAAGCTTTGCCACTTGACATGGACAGTATCACCACCCTCACTACTACTACACAAGCTTTTTATGCAAGTGTGTTTGCTACTCTGCATGTCTCTATAACATGTGTTTTATTAACTTGTTTGCCTTGCTGTTCCAGATTGCCACTGAAGGAAATCGCTTGTGTCACGGTGGTAAAGGCTAGAGAGATTTGATAGCAGAAAAGCCTCACTGGCTACAGCGCTTAACTGTTTTTTGTCTTGTCTCACCTGAATACAGTGGAGAAAGAGGAAAAACAGCAAATAAACATATATTTGTTTGATTTCTCTCGTTATTGTTTGTTGTTGCTTGACCAACGTGTGTGTGTGTGTGTGTGTGTGTGTGTGTGTGTGTGTGTGTGTGTGTGTGTGTGTGTGTGTGTGTGTGTGTGTGTGTAAGCAAGCGTGAACTCTGGACACAAACTGCTCAAAGCTTGGCAAAGTGTGCTCAACACAAGCGTGTTAATTAGTGTGCCCTTATTTGAAGAAGTATAAAAACGTGGTTAAACCAAAAATGCAAAATAATCTGTTCCTGTTTCTTCTTCCAGTTCAATTGTTACTCATGTCATTATCAGTTTCCTCACATTGTCTTTCTTTGTGGGTCTTTTTTCTTCCTTCTCTCCTCATTCATTTCTCTCAGGTGGTTCAACAGCAGAAAGCTGAATGCTCTCAGAAAATAGAAGGCCTTACCATGTGGTTGGCTGGAGCTGCCAGCTTGCTGGCCAGTCAGATAGGCGGAGCAGCAGAGTCAGATGACGTGAACGTCTTGCAAGAAAAGCAGAAAAGACTCAAGGTATGAAACTGTCGTCTTCACATCTAGAATTTAGGCCACATGAAATGAATAATAAAAACACCCGAATGACTTGATGTCTTTTTAATATGTTTATGTACATTCAGCTGACTATTATTTTATTTTATTTTATAATCTAATATTGACTGTATTTAGTTGTTCATCCTCACTGCCTCAAGCCCATCTACAGTTTGGGATACTTGCATGTGTTGTTTGCTTGGTGAACATCTTTACTTCTTTGAACAAGTAAAATTTCCCCTCGCTCTGCAGGAAGCACAGAAGGACCTCAAGACCAAAGGGGAGGGCATCGCCGAGGCTATCCGCTCTGCGGAGGAGCTCCTGGCAGACCGAGGAGAAAGTCTGAGCCCAGAGGAGAGGGAGAACCTCCAGGGGGCGCTAACAAGAATGAAGGAGCAGTACAGTGCCCTGAAAGATTCAACAAACACGTCACTGTCAGAGCTGGACACAGCCATCAACACAACTGTACAGCAGAACACACAAAGGGTAAGAAGATGAGTGGTTATAGATACATATTGTACAATTTTAGTTTTTTATTGTTTACTTGTTGTGTGACTTTTTTTCTTGTATTCAACCTTTTCCTCTTCTCTCCTTCAGGCAAAGGCTGTGGAGGATCTCCAGGAGACACAAGGCCAGATAGACTCTCTGCTGAATGAGTTGTCCTCCCTTAACCAACCAGGTGGGAGAGGAGCTGGATCTGGAGTGGCCCAAGATTTTACTGATGCACCATTCTCACAGCCAGAGGGCGCTTTAATGTCACGCACAGAGATGCTGCAGGTTAGAAGCTCTACTTTATGTGTAGCACATTTTGACTTAAGCATCTTACAAAGTTACCAAGTACCTATAACTTTGGACCTCCCTCCCAGACGGAGCTTCAGCAGCTCCAGTCTCAGCAGGCACAGCTACTCCAGATCACACAGTCAACTCGCTCCCTTCTGGACCAACCGGACTCCACTGTTCCTCCCGAAGCGAAGCGGCGTCTCCGAGCTGCCCTGGATCAGCTGCAGGCCCAGCACCAGGACAAGCTGCAGAGCTGCCAGGTACTCAAAATAAATACTGATGTGTATGTTAAGTCTATAGTAGTCTATATCCACGAAGTTCCACTTCCGGGATTGCTCCAGTGCCACCGGAAAATCTTCTGGATGTCCCTCTTTTCAGCCGTTACCTTCCTCTTTCTTTGTGTTGTAATTTTACACTCTGGTCGATTTATGAGGACTAAGGTTAACTGTTAGCAATGATGACGCAGTGATTAGTGACGAGTCTCTCTGACCAGTCTGTAGTCTGCAGGTTTTCTCGTCACCTTTTGGTATCGCCTCAGCTCGCTTGGATCCTCAACGGAGGTGATACTAAAAAAAGTACCTGTTAGTAGGTACCAGGTACTTTTTTTCACAATGGAAAAACTAAAAAGGAGAGTAGAGTTGGGTAGGGTAGAGTAGAGTTGGGTAGGGTAGAGTAGGGTAGAGTAGGGTAGAGTAGGGTAGAGTTGGGTAGAGTAGAGTAGGGTAGAGTAGGGTAGAGTCGGGTAGGGTAGAGTAGGGTAGGGTAGGGTAGGGTAGAGTAGGGTAGAGGCGAGTCGAGCAGGTACCATGTAATGGAAAAACAACATAAGTCTACAGCAAGTCCTCCTGACCTGCCTTATGAGCTCAATGGGGGTCTCTGATTCTCATTTTAATTTTATGAGAATAAAATTCAACATGGTCAACGAAATGTGGCAATGCACCTTTTAAATTTAAGTGATGGGGATAAATGAGTCCATTATTATTTTTCTTGTTATTTTCTTATACATTAGTAACTGTAACTATGTCTTCTAGGACCGTCTGAGGAAGTCTGAGGCTCTGAAGGATGAGCTGACAAAGTTCCTCCAAGAACATGGAAATCTGGGTACCTGGCTGGAACAAAATGAACAAGAGCTCTGTTCCTTAGGGGAAGGAGAAACCGATGCACAAGGACTGAAGGGCAGGCTGGAAGAGCACAGAAAGGTACGCACGTTAATAACGTAATGGAAATTTCTCTATGCACTGTTTTAGGTTATTATTTCATCTTTTTTAATATGTACATATGCAGCTCCTAGCTTACCCACAAACTCGGACAATCACAAACTCACAAACATGAGTGTGTGAGTTTATCGTTACCATTTAACAGGCTCCAGATTTTCCACAAGAGGGAGCTGTTCAGTCATGTCAGACCAAATTTACACAACCTATGACACTCAAAGGACCAGCAGATAGAGAGAGACATGTTGATGAAAAAAAAATGAACAGCAGCACATGTCTTATAATATGGTGTTGCAAAGAAAGTAGGAGCACAATCCCAGGAAAGTATGAACTCTGCACTCTTCCTAATATTGATCAAAAGAATGCTACAGACGGAGAAAGAATGGACATTTGTTACAGTTTAAAATGTAGGCAAAAAACCTTCGACACATACACACTCAGCAGCTATACAAAATATTCAAAAACAGCAGTTTTAAGAGTCATTGTCACTACGTGGTAGTATCAGAACGTCTACATCTGCAGGTTCAAACTGCTGCTGCTGCTTTTACTTTACTTGCCTGAAATATCACTCACTGCATCTGAGTCCAGTGTAGCTGAGTAAAAACACACACTGACCAACTATGCTTTTTTTCACCTTTAATTACCCATGGAAGACTGAGTTTCCATGCTCAGTTGTCATCCGTCCATACACCCTGACATGCCCTGATTTACACTCACACATTCTCATCTGGGAGCCACTAAGAAACTGAAGCAATTTTTGGGCTAATTTTCTTGTTAAAAGTCCCTTGACAGCACATTTGCAGTGTTTTATAGCCTTTCCCAGCTATTCTGGAAATTTGAACTAAGGACTTGCTGGTCATGATCATGCTTTCCATTAATACTCAGGTTTTTATCAAAATGTATTTTTTTTCCCGAACATCCTGCACATGCTGTATGTGCATGAATGTGTTCCCAACTGACCTGTAAATGTCTCTGTATTTCCAGCTTGCTGAAGATGTCATTTGCCACAAGGCGGACCTGCGGTTTGTTTCCATCTCCGGTCAAAAGGTTCTGGACTCTGTACAAGGAGCTCTGGAGCAAGTTGGTGGTTCAGACCCAGCTCTGGACGACACCAAGCAGCTGGTAACTGACAAACTGCAGGATTCAAACCACAGATACACAACCCTGCACACCAAGGTGAGGGATACTAGAAGGCATTCTGAGAAAGTGTTATCAATTGTGCTTGATTAATTAAAAATTGCATTCCCACCCCTAACCCTCTAACCCTAATTACAGACATTACATTACAGACATTACATTATAGATAGCAACACATTCTCACTCCCATCTCGTAAAATATAAACGCTTGGTCAGCTGCCTTTAGCGTCTGAAGAGGCAAAAAAGGTGCCCTTCAGCGTGTTTGTAGAACACGGGGGTTTGAAGATGATGTAGTTGCGAGAGGCAGGGGAGAGCAGCAGAGGAATACGGGGCGCATTTCACGGGGACAGGCAGGGGACAGCGCATTTCCTCCGCTGCATGGTGTGGGAGGATTGCATTTTGTCTTGAATTTATACAAACATTGACATTCTTTGTGTGCAGTCAACAGAGTTGGGCGGCCGTTTGTCCGGCCTGTTGGAGAGGTACCAGCAGTACCAGGATGAGGTTGTCTCCCTTCACTCCTGGCTCAGCACTCAGGAACAGAACCAAAGCATAGCCAAGCCCAGTGGGGAGACAGACCCCCAGAACCTGGAGAACACACTACGACAAGTACAGGTGAAGCACAGATTACACACATTAAGATAAACAAAAGAATACGATGAGGCAGAAGGCAGAAAAAGATTTTCATATAATGGGAAAAAATGTAATTCATGACACCTTTCCCAGTTACTACATCATGTGGACTTCTGACCAAAAATTGAAATTGATTCCAAAAAATTAATGTCTGGAAAAAAGAGTGGAATACTAAAATGAAAAATATGTGGAAACATTGTCTTTTTTTTTTTTAATTCCTTCTCAACTATAGACATGATTTAATTTTGACTCCAAGTCTGTCATCTGTCCTCAGCTGCTGCAGGACGAGCTGGCTGAGCGTTCGGTGCAGCTGGAGAAAGTGAAGAGAGCAGGAAGAGATCTGGTCAGCACCGATGAGTCTCCTTCCCTAAAAGCTGTTGACATCCTCTGTGCAGCAGGTAACTTAACTCACTTAATCTGCCCCTCTTAGTCTCATCCACAAACCACTGACTCTGACTGTTTTTTTTGTCTCAGTCTGTGAATTTTTCAATGTCAAAACAAGCACTCACAAATGCACATTCATAATAAACTGTTTGCATTTAGTAGATGTAAATGAATGGATGTAAAAATGACGAGTAAATTAAAAGAAAAGATCATGTTTTTATTTTGCTTTTTAGATGGTTTGGAGAAGAGGTTCGGCTCCCTCTCTGCGTCTGTGTCAGAACGGGCCGAGCAGCTGCAGACAGCTGTGGCCCAGTCGGTCAGCGTCCAGGAGGGCTTAAAGGGTCTGCTGAGCTGGCTGGACAAGCTGGTTCTGAATCCTGGTCCTGTAGAGCCCTCCGCACAGGCTGTACAAGACGCCCTGACACAGAACCAGGTAGGAGTAAACCCAGAGGAAACTCTGCAGGTTTCCTTAGTGAATAGAATGATTGCACAACTTTAATTGCCACAAACCATTGCTGATGATTGCATTCTCAATTTATTTAAACACAACATTTCCTCTTCTTTCCCCAGAAACTTCGCCAGGAGCTGCTGTCCAGGCAGGGCAGCGTGGAAGCAACACGAGACTCTGTTTCCAAACTCCTTAAGAGCTCTGACACCTCCACGGCCTCTGGCCTCCAGGGCGCTTTAGATGAACTGACTCAGCGCTACGCTGCAGCACAGGCTAGTCAGGGCGAGAGGGAAGCTGAGCTCAAAGGACTGTTGCCCCGGCTGGAGAGCTACGAGCGGCTGGGGACTGACCTCCAGGTCTTCACCCAGAGCCGACTGAAGGCTCTGAGCCCCGCCGGCCAGCCAGACCGCAGCGTGGATGACTACAGGCAGACCATTGAGGTCCGTAGAGTTATATGATTTCTTAAAGCCTCTCAGGGAATCAGTAGTTGAGTTATACTGTCAGTCTATTCAACACGTTTGTCCTGTGTGTCTTTTCTCAGGAGGTCAGGTCCGAGCTAGAGCAGGAAGCTGGCCAGCTGAAATCCTTCTGCAACCTCGGCACCGAGCTCAGCCAATCAAAAGCTTTCAATAACACTCAAAGTTTATTGGATAATGTCAAAGGGGTGTCGGATGAGTTCACCCAGCTAGAAGCCACTGTCAACAAAAGGTAAAAATGTTAACTGATAACATGTTAGACGTGCCTTTTTGTAGTATTTGGCCATAAATATGGAGTCTTAACACTCAGCCTTAATTTACATGACTTTGCTCAGGAAGGTTTTGTCCTGTTTTGTTCTAGTTAATAGAAAAACAGAAAAACTTCTTGTCTTTAACATGGTTGATTATGTATAAAATATAAAATGGGAGTAATGGGAATGATTATCTTTAAAAAAAAAAATCTGTCTATAATATAACTGCCTACATCTTTTTATTCCCTTTCTTATAAATTTACCATATATGACACAAGGGGGCACCAAATACAAAGCTGTTAGGAATCTATAGATCATCAGGCTGTATAGTTTTTGATGTTGAAATATGGCAAACAAACAGAAAACCTTTAGAGCCTGAAATAAAATGATAATATGATAGCCTTACTTGTTAAAAAAACAAACAAAAAAAAAAACACTGCAACAGGTTCTGCAGAACAGACTATGCTGCTTTTATTTCTCAAATTTGATTTCTAAATTTGTAGCCTTCATGGAGCACCAGTTGCTATGCCTACCCTGTCTGACGTAATTTCAGCCTGTCAGAGGGGGACTGGGAATTTATAAATACCATCTGCCTGGTGCAGATATATTAGATTATACTTGAGTTTGGTCAGCCAGTCACATAACAAACAATATAGGCTGTTGTATTGACATGTTTAAACATGTCCTGATCAGATATTAAAAGAAAAAGAATGTGATCACTTATCTATAATCTAAAACACAGCTGTCAGCAGGTTATTTTAGTAACCTTGTACTACTGTACTGTACATGATGTACATGTAGGGGATTATTTTCTGTGTTGCATGATGTTTCACAGCAGTTGGTTACTGTACAGTGTGTGTTTGTGTGAGTGTGTCTAGTGTTTGTGTGTGGCCAGTGTGAGCTGATGAGCAGTCACGGGTGCTAATATAAGCAGAGTGGACATGGCTCATTGTCCGTTCTATAAACGGCCTACTCGGATGACTCCAAGCCTCGAATCCCGAGGGGGAGAAAATAGCAGCACGATAATGATACTGCTCCATGCCAGACGACTTCTCAGGGCTGTTTTGTCTACGGGGAGTCAGCACTTTTCCAGCCGTAGCTCGAGAGAGAGAGAGAGAGAGAGAGAGAGAGAGACAGAGAGAGAGAGAGGGCGGTCAAGGCTGCGTTAATGCTGACCAGAGTGAACCTTGAATAATAATAATCCCTGTCAGTAGTGTTTTGTGTTTTATTATTATTTTTTGTATTTCTTTTAGAGAATATGATGTAGGAACATCTTAAGAGAGATTCATGTTTTAATGCTTTACTTTGCATTGAAAACATAAAAATGTGATTAAAGCGGAGTTTTCTCTGCTCTGTCCTCACCTTGTCCTCTTTTCTTCTCCACCTTTTCCTTATCTCCTCCTCCTCATCAACTCCTCCCCATCCTCTTTATCACGGCTTCCTACCTTCTCTTGCCCCCCCCCCCCCCCTGCCCTCCTCTGTTTTCCTCTCACAGGTTTGCTGCCATCCAGACCTGCGAGCAGCAGCTGCTGCAGTTCCGCGGCCTCTCTGGCTCTCTCCTCAGGTGGCTTCAGACAGCACAGGACCAGCTGCCGTCCAAAGAGGCCAACCTCAACACAGAGGGCCTGCAGAGAAGAGTGCAGCAGCTCAAGGTGTGTGTGTGTGTGTGTGTGTGTGTGTGTGTGTGTGTGTGTGAATCATCCACCGGTTTCACCTAAACAGGTGGAAAACATTTAGTGAACATGCTGTTTGAATCCAGTGACTATATCACATGCTTTTAAAGCTCAGTGACTGAAAATGCATTTCTTTTCCTTCAGGACTTGCTAAATGACTGGGAGTCACAGGGATCAAGAGTTCAGGAGCTGAACAAGACGGGCTCCGAGCTGGAGTCCCTCATCATCGACATCACCACTCCTCAGACCAAAACTGGTAAGAGCAAAGATGGAGACGCTGCCGAACACATCGACTCTCCCCGTGTTTAAATTACTTATTTTTCCTACTGAGAGCATTTCAGTAAGTGATCTGAGGTGACATTCACAGATGATGTAGGTGGGAGGAAGAAAATCATAAAATGATTTGACCCAAGAGAAACACAGAAGTGAAAAATAAATCATGAACACAGTGGAGCAGGGAAGAAGGCAGTACGCATGAATAATTCATTTACTTAATGGTAATTTGTTTTTGGTACAGCGAAGCTGTCACGGCAGGTTTGATAATGTCACAGCAGTTATCTTCAAACATCCAAAACAGTCTTGTTACCTGCATGTTTTTTTTTAAATTGCACAGGGGCCAAAAAAGCAGCAAACTTTACAGTAAAATGCAGTGAAATACAACAAAACCACAAACTAAGACCTCAATAATTCTCCCTCTAGCTCCAGTTATGTTCTCCAACTTTCTAAGTATGGACCCACTCTTAGTGTGTTTCCCTCTATAAGTCCCATGATTAGTAGTTCGTATATACATAAGTGCATGGTTAAATCTAAGCAGTCTATTCCTTTTTGTTTTATGGAAGGCAGAAAGAAATATAATTTATGTTAAGTTAAAAGTAAAATTGAAAGGAAGCAGAAAGAATCAGGACATACATGGAGGTTTGTATAAATGTTGCATTTTGATTTATCCATTAAACATCTGTGTTATTAAAGACTATGGGTATGCTCCATGTCTTTCTCACTACTCTTGTCAGTTTTCACGGCTTTTGTGCAACGTCCCCAGTTCTCCTGCTGAGCTCTGTGTGCTCTGAAGTATTTGTGAGGCTTCCTGGTGCTGTTGAGAGTTTGTGTCAGAACTTTAAATGTTTTGAACATATCCGGTAAATCCCTGGTCCTGTTTTGTGTGTGTGTGTGTGTGTGTGTGTAACCATGCTTGCGTGAGTGTGTTGTAGGGCCACTGTCTCAGTCAGGTGTGTGTCTTTCTCCCAGGTGCTCCTCAAATCAATGGCTCAGCCGGTCCCAGCAGTGTCAATGGCATTCACACCTGTAAAGGTGAGCTCTAGCCCCCCCCCCCTCTCTCTCTCTTTCTCTTTCGCTCTCTCTCTCTCTCTCTCTCTCTCTCTCTCTCTCTCTCTCTCTCTCTTCCTCTTTTTATTTATTAAGATACATTTTAACACCAATTGAATGGCGCTCCAGCTACTGTATGTTGGTGTTTATAGTTTTCTCATAACTGTCACTTTGAGAGATTACTTTCTGTTTGACTGTTTCCAGTGTCCTGTCTCTGTCAGCTGTCTGTCCATGCAAAACATCTGTCAGTGGCACATTTGTTGAATTAAAAAAACACATTATTATCGCAACATCAGCGTCTCCCTTCATCTAGGCTGTCCTGATCTACCTGAACTACACACCTGCAGGCTGATAACAATCGTAGTTCTTATTATAACTAGATCTGTCGACTTATTCTATGAAGATTTACATCTGTTTCCTGTGTCTGCCCTGCTGCTAATCTCTCCTCTGATTTTCTCCCTGCTCCTGTTGTGCCCTCAGACCTGACGGAGCTCCAGGTAGCCGTATCTGATGTAAACGGTCGATATGAGACGCTGGGCGGGGAGTTAAAGGAGCGTCTTGGTCGCCAGAAGACCTCGCTGGAGCTGAGGCAGAAGGCCAGGCAGGGCACTGATGAGCTGAAGAACTGGCTGACGGACAGAGAGCACAGCCTGAAAGAGGGACAGACCGCCTCCCCCTCCAAACCTGAGGTGGTACGCGCCCAGGCCGAGGAGAACAAGGTGGGTCCATCTACCATGCCTGTTTTATCACCTACATTAGCACTGAACACCATACAGTAAAATCACCTAGTATACATTATACTCTTTGCCATTCCTAAAACCGATTTCTAACTAAAAAAACATTTTCCATTTTCAGTTTTGAATATTACAGCAGATAATGTAGTGCCCAAATTGACACAAACATTGTCTTATCTGCTTATATCTAAACTCACACATCAAAACTCATGTCTGCTTTATCTAATTTATTTTATGCGTCTCTTGTTTAAGTTGATGTTTTAAAGTGCTCATATTATGCTTTTTGGCTTTTTCCCTTTCCTTTATTGTGTTATATATCTTTTTTATGCACGTTATAGGTTTACAAAGTGAAAAAGCCCAAAGTCCCCCCCAAAGGGGAAAACACTGTTCACAAACTGCTCCAAACAGCTCTGTTGTAGTCCAGCCTTTACTTCAGAGACAAACGTGGTCACTTAGTAACACACGTTATAATGCTCGCCTAGCTGCTAGCATGGCACGCCCTCATACTCTGCTTCTGACTGGCTAGTAGTCCTTACCTAGGTACTGTCAGGACACGCCCTCATACTCTGCTTCTGACTGTAGTAGTCCTTACCTAGCTACTGCGCATGTGTGACTCCCAACAAAGATGGAGTATAAGTGAGATGTCTCACTCTGTAGCTAAAACAGAGAGCTCAACACACAGGGTGAAAAGAGGAGCTGCAGCAATGTGCAGTACAACAAAAAAAAGATGGTGTTTTTTGAAAATTAAACCATGTAAACCTATTCTGATATAACCTCTCAATACAATAATGAACCTGAAAATGAGCGTAATATGAGCACTTTAAGTCCTGTCACGGCCTTCTTCCCTTTCTTCTTTAGGCTCTGCTTTTAGAGCTGGCTGACCACTCTGGGAAGGTAGAGGAGCTGAAGAGCACACTGAGGAAGCTGATCGCTGACAATCCTGATTCTCCTGAGGCAGACACCTGGAGACAGCAGCTGCAAGAGATAGGTAGGTGCTGCAGATGGCAAAAAATATATAAGGGACATATGACAAGATGATAAGACCGACATTTTACAGAAACTGATTAGAAATCTGACTCAACTAATGCCGATGGCCAAAGGCAAAAACTAGAGTAGAATGCTGGGTAAAGGCTATGCGCAGTACTTATAGCACCACGTTACAAGTAAAGGAAGAGCCATTATGAAGATAGTATATTGTGTCAGAACCTGAGGCAGTCATATGGAGGTAACATGTATCAGTTAGTGATACAGAGATCAAAGAGTCATCCATTTAGAGGAATGTGGTCTGTGAGAACAGTCAGTAAGTTTATTTCGCCTTATGTCTGTCTTGTCTGTATTTTTATTATATTGGTATTGTAAGAGCATGCTAAAGGGATAATGAAAATATTTGGAGTAGATGTTCATGGTTCTTGTTTACGTTAGACATGTGCAAAAGCCTGGATATATGGGACGGCTGTGGCTCAGGAGGTAGAGCAGGTAGACAGTCGCCAGCCGCATGTAGAAGTGTCCTTGGGCAACATTCTGAACAAATTGTTCCCGAAGGCAGTGCCATCGGTGTTCGAATGATTAGATCCCGATTAGCAGATTGGCACCTTGCATTGCATCAGTGTATTAATGTGTGTGTGAATAGCGTAAACATGGCATGTAGTGTAGAGCGCCAGTCCACAAGTCCACATACTTATAGCACACAATGAATATATTTTGTAAATGCTTTTGGCTTCTAGCAAGAAAGCCATCACGCAGAAATCGTTGCAGGCAAACCTTCCAACAAAAAGGATGGCAATGAACTGTATTGAGAAACTGCCTTTTACCTTAAGACTACAATATAACAACAATGTAAAACACTAGATAGTATTATTTTGCCCATGTCAACCCTCTCACTTTGCTTAAAAATAATTAAAAAAATAAAGTTGCAAAAAACAAGGGAGCTTCAAAACTGAGAGAAGAAGGAAACAAGATTAGGCATTGTTACTGTGGTGTGTTTTTGAAAACCATTAAAACGAAAGTGGCACAGTGCCTCAGGATTTGTAATATTTTTTCTTAGAGATGGCGGGGAACAGAGATCAATATCATCCAGGGAGAGAGTGGGAAGTGTTCCTGTCAGAGCTATTTGTTCGCTGGCATACTTGATATTTTTCACCAGGGCCTCCTATGAGGTAACCAAGACAGAAATATTTAAGGTGAAATCCAATAAGGGAGCCTTTACATTTCATATTTTAATAATGCCTTTTCAAAGCCATGTGGACTGAATGAAACACACATCGTGGATGGATGCCCAGAACATGAGGGAGAAAGAGACAATAGAAGTGAGAGGAGGGACAGAGGAAGACTAATGTCTAATTGTTATGTCAGTTTTCTTCACGTTAAATCAAGTTTGGTTTCATCACCATCACTGATATCATTTCTGATTAGCCTCATTTTTACACTGTACAGTAGGACATTAATGTAATGTTAACAGCTTTATAAGAAAAGCAAGGAAACAAGACAGAAAATGTGTAACAACGAATATTCTTTGTGACAACCTGCAACCCCAAATACTGTATATATACACATTCATCAACATTTTGCATCACCCACTCCTGCTTTGATTGGTTATTTCCCCAGACTCCCGCTGGCAGACGGCCAATCAGACTGCAACACAGAGGCAGACTGAGCTGGAGACGTGTGCCGATAGGCTGGGCAGCTTTGCTTCAGCTGCCAGTCAGCTGGGCCCGTGGCTGAGAGAGAAGGAGCTGATGATGAGTGTGCTGGGACCGCTGAGCATCGACCCCAACATGCTCAACACACAGAAACAACAAGCACAGGTACTGTATGTGATAGAAGACAGAATCACAGAGATAATACCAAACGGTACATGTGTACATGCACACAATGTGGTAATCTTGATAGAAAATCCAGCATGAGGAGAAATGCATCGAAGAAAACCACAGAATGTTGAGAACAGCTGATACTGTATGTGTTAATAATTGTGTGCAGTTAATGAACGGTAAATACAGTGTATACTCTTTTAATTCATGTATTAGATTGTATATCTCTTATTTTGACACTAAAATCTATTTCAGTCATGAAGGCACGCTGATAATGAAGATAATAACCTATTTTAAAAGATTTGTTAGACTGGTTATTTTTAAGACATACATGGTACAATTAAAATTCTAAATCCCAAACTAATGTGTAGGTATTCTATTAGTACACAGTTATTAACAATGTCAAGATTTCATATTTTTACTTTAATTTTAACAAGTTCTTTTTTCTTTGCTAATGAGATTCTATTTTTCATGGAACCTGATATTTGATTTCCTGATCACATCACTGAATATTATGCTATCACCTCTTCTCTTTCTTCAAGTTCATGCTTCGCGAGTTTGAGACCAGGCGACCACAGTTTGACCAGCTGACTCAGTCCGCTGAGGGAATCCTCTCCCAGACTGGTGACTCTGCTCAGGACCCCAAGGACCTGGAGGAGGTGCGATCTGAGTTGGGCTCCATCTCCCAGCAGTGGGAGGAGCTAACAAACCGACTGACTCAGAGGTCAGACCACATCGACCAGGCCCAAGGAACCAGCCAGCGGTACCAGGTAGGTCTAGACAGATTGGTTGTATGGTTTCATATTATACGGTATCCCTTTCTAACCCTCCTCCTCTCCTGCCCAGGCCTTGCTCAGAGAGCTCTCCTCCAGTGTTTCTGCTCTGGGCGAGAGGTTGGATAGCCAGGCCTCGCTGAGCGCCCAGCCCGAAGCGCTGAAACGTCGCCTGCAGGAAACCGGAGAGATCCGCTCAGAGCTGGAGAGACGGCGGACTGAACTCGCCGAGGCTGAGTTGCTCTGCAAGGAGCTGAGCGCCATCGTGGCTGAACCCTACCTGAAGGAAGAGCTGAGTAAACGACTGGAGAGTGTCAGCGGGCCGCTGAAGAGTTTAGAGGAACGCGCAGGTTTGTGGAGTTTATGTGGTTGATATAGTAAGTGTGGTGTGTCTCAATATGTCCCAATGTTCTGTAAATGTTTTGGTATGTTTAGGCTTGACTTGTGTGCAGATAGTGTGATTTTCTCTACAGAGATAATGGTCCACTTTGATGAATTTATTAGCATTGTTTTGATGTAGTCAAACAATGTTCCCTTTTTAAACTTACAGTAATCCCTCTTTAACTGTAATGGGAAAATTGTTTTGATTACAAGAAAACACTACTGACAAGTCCACTTTTTGTTCTGTTTGAAATAGTTTTTCAGTGTTTATGTTTTGTGATCACGCTTGCTTTTCTTTCCTCTAGCCGACGGTCTGTCTCAGCTCCAGGCCGCCCTGTCATCCACCCAGCAGTTCCAGCAGATGTTTGAGGAGTTGCGCTCCTGGCTCGACAAGCAGGCGGATCCCAGAGAATCCTCCACCGACCCTCTACCCTGTCAACCAGAGGCCATCCGCTCCCTGCTGGCACAGACAGATGATCTCCAGCGTGGGATCGCCAGTCAGCGAGGCTCCTACGAGCTGCTTCAAGCTGAGGGAGCGTCACTGCTCGCCAGCCTCCCTGCTGGCGGAGACGAGCGCTCTGTCCTGCAGTCTCGCCTGGCCTCCTTGAAGCAGGACTGGGAGGGGCTGAACCAGAGGATCTCAGACAGAGAGAGCAGGCTGAAGACCACTCTGAGCAAAGCAGAAACCTACCAGCAGCACAAGGCCGAGCTGGTACCGTGGTTAGCAGAGTGTGACGAGAAAGCCGCAGAGATCCAGCCGTCGCTGGACTCTTCGGCCCTGGACGAAGCCTTGCAGAAGGCTCGAGGTCTATCACTGGACCTCGAAAGACGACAACCTCTTTTCGAGGCTTTCAATAATTCAGCAGATCGGCTGCTAGAACAATGCTGCATCGGGGAGGAAGAGGTACATAGTTTTTAGACTTTGATTTATACTCCCAAGTGTGTTGTATTTCAGGATGTGTTGCTTCATCTGCTCGATTGTCTTAATATACTTATTTATTATGCTTTGGGAATTTGGGAATTTTCTTAGCAAATTAGTATTGTATGTGCTTTAAAGGCAGAAAATAAAGCGTAACTTTTTTATATTAAAGAACGTCCGTTACATTCAAACCATTGCCACATGAGTTGATATAAAGCTAATTAAGACTATCAGCTCCACCAAACTCTCTCTGTAGTTCTCAGTATGGCTATGTTCAGAAAATTGAGGGAAAATAATGACCTCTTCTAAAGAGTCCAACATGTTTTTTTAATCCTCCGTGTCCTCCTTGGTTACAAGCAACTGGGTGGGGGTGGTGCGCTGTCACGGAAGACTTGTGTCATGTGGATGTGCCGACAGTTTTGTTGTCATTGCTTAGAAATCCTCATGGTAGAGACAGAAACTATGCACTATAGCTTTAAGTAAATAAAGAAGAGTTAATAGCGTAAGCTTATTTTCTTGTAGGTACGAGATGAGAAGGCCCAGCTGAACCGCAGGGTGGACGGACTGAGCGAGAGGCTCCACAGCTGCACCTCCCAGCTGGAGGAGCTGGCTGGCCGCCTCAAGGAGTTTGAAGAGGGCAGACAGGCTGCAGAGAGGAGGCTGGAGGCTGCCAAGCACCAGATTGAAGTCCAGGAGGCTCTGGGACCACAGGTACTGAAAAACAGTGTTCGTTGTCCTCATGTCACTTTGATTGTTCTTTAAAAAGTGCAAAATTATGAAGACCTAATTTAGGCTTTAGCAATTAATGTTTACTTCTCCCCCATTCAGGCATGCAGTGCAAAGAGCCTGGAGCGTCTGAGAAGTCAGCAGGAGAGTCTAAGGTCCCTGAAGCCTCAGGTGGTCTACCTCAGAGACCTGGCCCAGGGGCTGGTTCAGGACGCACCCCAGACACCGGGAGGCAGCACCGAGGGGACACTGAGACTTCAGGAGCAGGCCAAGGAAACCGAGAAAGAGTACAGTGATGTAACGGACAAGGTCAGGAGCAAAGTCACAGTCAGGAAAACGGAACAAAAGTTGAAATGTGGTGTTTTTTTTGTAGATATCATGACAATCGAACATGCCTCAAATGTTCTCTCTTGACAGTAATCATTATGTTAGGGCACATGTTCATGTTTTGAGTCCCTAGATGTTCACTATAATATCTGACACAGTGCACTGATGAGATTCAGGGGAAGTGGTGGTACTTCTTTGTAGCGTAGTGTCAGCACCCAACACTTTTACTTAACCTTCTTTCATATTGTAGCTGATTAGCTGATTTTTTTTTTTTTTTTGGGTTGGGGTCTTCCTCCTCCCAAAAACTGATCACAGATAGCCATTGAAATATAGTGAATGTCCAAAATATAACCTGACCCATATATATATATATTAGAAAAGCAGTGCAGTGAGTCCTCCACCCAGCAGGTAGCTGTGGAAAAACAGCAGAACATGAGAGTGTTGAAAGGAATCATAAGAGTTATGTATGTACGAATTAATGTAACCTCTACAAATGATGCTGTCTGGAGAGAAAATAAGCCAATACCATAAATACCATTTATACCGAGAGAGAGAGAGAGAGAGAGAGAGAGAGAGAGAGAGAGAGAGAGAGAGAGAGAGAGTGTGTGTGTGTGTGTGTGTGTGTGTGTGTGTGTGTGTGTGTGTGTGTGTGTGTGTGTGTGTGTGTGTGTGTGTGTGTGTGTGTGTGTGTGTGTGCTGAAGGTGTTTGTGGGTGTCAGTGAGCTGAGAGAGAGCAGAACAACCGTAGCTGTCAGAAGAGTTTGGCTATTTGAGTTACAGTCGTCATATATGGTCATTGTGGACATTTAACACTGTATCATAGTTTGAAATGTAAACCGGAGCTGCGAGAATTCATCACCCACAGTATTGCATCTATTTTCTGTAATCCAGCTTCCACATATTCCATTTATGGTTACAGCTATTACAGGGATGCTTAACTGTATATGAAACCACTGAACTACTCTGATATTAACTGAGAAGTTGTATTTCTTTTTTTTAAAAAAGAAATCACATTCATGTGATGTCATTGTTGCTAAAAAAAAAAAAAGAAGAAAAAAAAAGAAAAGAGTTGTTGCAGAGATGATGCCGATCAGCCTGCTCTTAGATAATGCTGCTGTTTGTTGCACCTACACAGACAAAATACATTTTTTCTTGTCGTTGTGTTGCATCATCTTCTGGTTTAGTTACACATTATTCTGTTCTAGTGAAATATTACCACACAGGCTGCTTTGGTTTGATTAGGTGATCGTTGTTTATCACAGTAATTTCATCACTGTCCTTCATATATTCATATTCAGTTTCAGATTTTGTTATAATGTTGTGACTAATTGCAACTGTACTCCAAAAAATATTTGAATTTTGATGCACTTCATGATGAAATACAGATTTGACTGGGCTTCTCCTTCACCTCTGTACATCTTTTTTTCCTCCATCAGATCGAGCAGTGCTGCTCCTCCCTGGAGTCCCGGCTGCAGGGCGTCGGCGAGGTCCAGTCTCATGTGCGGGATGTCTTCTCGCGCATTGCCGACCTTGATGATGAACTGGACTCCCTCAGCCCCGTCGGACGCGATGCAGACTCCCTGGCCTCTCAGGCCGAAGCACTAAAGGGCTACTTGTCCCGTCTGGCCAACCTCAGGACGGAGCTGGAGGGCCAAACGTCGGAGTGCACCACCATGCTGCGGCGAGAAGGCTCCTCACCTGACCTCCTGGCTCTCAGGAGGGAGACGGAGGCTCTGAGCCGCCAGGCCGGCAAGGTGAGGGAGAAGGATGAAGATGGTGGTGGTGGTGGCATTGTTTAGGGCAGTTATTGACTCTATTTATGCAATGTAAACGCTAATGTAGTTTCATCCAGTTACGAATCCTGTTCATTAAGATAATTTTGGGGGGCTTTTAAGATAAGATAAGATGGATAAGATAGATTTTTATTCTGGGTGTCCTTCAAAAGTCTAAGTATTGTGTTTTAGGTCCTAAATCATTTTAAACAGGTCCTAAATTTCCTTACGTCAATGTAGTTCTTTCTTTCTTTCACTAGTCCAAATATAGTTTGCTGTATGTGTGCAGATCATTATTACTCCGGTTTGCTTTTTTTCAATTTTTTGTATTTTTTTTTTTACTTTGCAAGTACGTTTGTGACAACTTTTGTGTGGTCTTAAAAAGTCTTAAATTTGACTTGTTGAAACCTGCAGAAACTCAGTTTATTGTCCTGAAGGAAATTTGTTTGTGGCCTTTACTGTAATTGATAGGATAGATTAAAGACAGGAAAGAGGAGAGAGAAGGGGGGACAGCATGCAGCAAAGGGCCACAGGTCGGATTCAAACCTTGGCCGCTACCAGGGGCTCAGTCTACATGGGGGCGCACACTCTACTAGGTGAGCTAGAGGTTGCCCCCAAGTTAAGATTCCTTTTTTTTCTATCCCTATTCTCCAGCTGAGCGAGCGCGGCCAGGCCAGGTTGGACCAGATCGAGGACGCTGCCGAGAGGGTTCGGGAGTTCTACAGGCTGGTTGGCGAGCTGCAAGGCCTGCTGGGAAGGGCCGAAGATGGGCTGAACGCACAGGGCATGGTCGGCACAGAGGTGGAGATGATCAAACAGCAGCTGCAGGAGTTTAAGGTAGGGTGGACTTCTTCTTGCTGGTTATTTACACGGATGTGACATGTATACATGTGCATACATATGAGTGTGTGAAGTGGCAGTATGTATGTGTTGAGGATGGTTGGAGAATCTGATGGAACTCTGATTTGCAGTACAGTAATTTCTTGTCTAATCTCCTCTTTCTTCATGATTCCACTTGGTTTATTTTTTCTTTGGCATGTACTGCAGTACATATTTGAGTAGTGTGTATGAGTACATGTGTATTTGCATTGGCTTAGGCAGTCATAATATCTGCTTCATTGTGTGGGTAAAAACATGAGATAATCTATCTGAATTCAGGGCGAAAAGTTTGTGCGGGTTTGTGTTCACAGTCTCTTCCTTCCATGCCACTGAAACTAATTTGCACAGATAAACTTCAGCGTAACACAAGCTTAGGTTAAGGGCACAGCACTGTGTGTGTCATGAATAGTGACATTCAATATGTGTAGAGCCTTTGAGGTCTATACCCATCTTTTCCTCTTGCTCATAGTGTGTGTGTGTGTGTGTGTGTGTGTGTGTGTGTGTGTGTGTGTGTGTGTGTGTGTGTGTGTGTGTACTCCCATGGTGTGTCAGGAGTCAGGGACGGTTATTAGTTGAGTCATACGTCTTTGAAATGCCTGACACGCTGCTGGATCACGCAGTTTTTTTTTTTTTCCTTTATAGGACAGTTATGATGCTCAATGTTTCTTTTAACATTTCCCACAAACTCTCTCCCTTTCCCTCTCTCTCTCTCTCTCTCTCGCTCTCTCTCTCTCTCTCTCTCTCTCTCTCTCTCTCTCTCTCTCTCTCTCTCTCTCTCTTTCTGTCTCTCTCATACACACACACTTCATGATGTTCAGGCACCGCCTTTCTAGCGTTTTGAACATGTTTGCCTAGTCATTGTGGGGATGGACTCTGATCTTTTTTCCCTCCCTTCTCTTGTGGTTTACAACACTTGGTACTCTAAAATCATGTGAAATGTCTGTACTGCCTCTCTGTTGTTTAAACCTCAAGCATTTGATGATTATCCAATACAAGATGCTGATTAAGGACACAGTCCCCAATAAAAAAAAGTCAAAATCAAAGATAAACATTGACATAATGAGGGATTGCTCGTCATCATCGACAAACACAAGTTGACTTTATTAATAGGAAATGATTGGCATTGTCAAAATGTGCTTTTGAGCAATAAAACTACTTGAATATGTGACAAAATATTAATCATCCTGCATTAGAAATTTGCAGATTGTTACATTAACAATTAGTAAGAGGATACAAATGAGATTAAAAAATGGAATGAAGAAAATGACGGCTTACATACAAGAAGCAACACTTTCAACACCATAACTATGTACTAAGGCTGCAACTAACAATTATTTGGTTATTCAGTTTTTTTTCATCATTTAGTCTGTAACATGGCAGAGAATAGTGAAAATGCCTAATGTTACATCTTCAAATAGTTTTCAACATTAATAAAAACATGTTTGTACATGATGTTTATGTTTGTACACATGAATTTATTCTGAGCGAGAAATGAATGAGAAAAAGAGTTAAATGAGTTTGTTGTTTCCTTCTTGTGATATTTTAATATTAAGACTGTAGTTTGTTTCTGCATTTAAAGAGAAATTCCTCTTTACTGTCTAGTGCATCGTAGCTGACCTCAGGAATGTGCTTCGCAGACGCCTCCATTGTATTTCACTGCGTTACTCCACTGCTCGCTTTATGGGTACAGGCTTCTCTTTCAGTCTGACTACTGTCATTAAACAGCACATTTTTCTTGCCATGATGTAATATCCTGTCCACTTTAGAAAACTATGCAAGCATGTGAGAGCCCAGGAGAAGTATGCACAACCAACACACCAGAAGGTTGCGTTTCTTTGAAATGATCGATGATTCATGTGATATGAGCACTAATCATTTTCATGCATTTGAAAAATGTAGTAGGATTCCTGCTCGTTCTCTGGGGAGTTATCGGCTCCACTGTTGTTAAAATGAGTGGGTGGATCAAAGAAAAAAAAAGAAATCTGATTTTCTGAGACATTTTTTTCCTCCTGAATCTCTTCATCCTCGATGCTGCTTTTAATTCCTACTCTTTTTTCTCTCTCTAGTCTTCATTTGATTTCTGGATATTTAGTAAAGCATCGTCATTATCCTCACATCTCTCTCTCGACGTACTAAACCTTTCTGCGTCTGCTCGTTTCTTCTTCATCCCCTTCGCCTGTTTCTGGGTCTCTCTCTCTCTCTGCCTCCTCTCCCCCCTCGTCGCCCGTCTCTTAATGAGAGCAAGCCGAGTAAATGTGTGGCAGAGAACAAACGGACAGAGGAGATAAAGAGGTGCTGAGAGAAGGAGAGGCGGATGAGAGGGAGGGAGAGAGAGAGATTCAGAGAAAGAGGGAGCTGTGAAGAGCTAAATAGGCTACACTTGAAAAAGAGAGCCAGATCAGACGAAGAGTGTGAAGCTGTTACATATGTGTTGCCTGGTGTACAGTTAATCACGAGTCCTGCAGGTTTACAGGTGCACTAACAATGTGCTTTAAGAAATATTTCAGTCAAGACGTTTACATGATTTAAAGTAACCATTGATACGTATTTTCTTTTCCTAATATAACAAACCAAAGACACTCTTTAAAAGCAATCTTTCCCATCATGTTTTGGCATCTTAGAAACAGTGTTCTGAACAGTATTTTCTGTTTTTAATCAATGTACCTGAGCAAGCCAGAGTAACTTGGATGGATTAAGAGAGCTAAATACTTACTGAGAATAATATTGGTGGCTTGCATAAAAAGATTGACCTGCTGAACAATATTTATATAACTAAGATAATTATTTAGAACTTGAGAATTAAGAAGGATGCATTTGTTGAGAACTGGTTGAAATGGATTACTTATACTTAATCTTTGATACCAGATTTTGGTGTGTAAATGTATCTCCTCGTGTCATTTCTAGTCGTCCGTTGTTATTTTATCTGTAATATTTTGCAAAAATGTGCAAAAAGTCTTCTTGTTTGTGCAGTGATTTGCCTGTTTTGTTTAAATGTCATGAATCTTAAAAAAAGAAGCAAATAAAAGAACTAAGCCATTCAAGACATTACTAAGCCCAGATAAAATAAGCCGAGTTGTAGGTGTTAATCATGTTATCCGCGCACTGATTACGATTTTCCTTCATTAAAGCTGTGAACTGTGAGCTCACAGGTGCAGACAGACGGGTGCAAAAGTAATCGCAGGGGCAGAATGTATAATAGCTACTGTCTGCGGGGTATGTAGAGCATGGAGAAATGGTCTGTCACTCTGTCTGGGGGCAGAGGGGTATTTATAGGAGGACAACGAAGGGAGGATAGCAGGGGGGATATTGTTGAGAAAGGGCAGAAAATAAGAGTCAAACTGAGAGAAAGACAGCAGATCGTCATGGAGAGCAGGATCACGAGGCAGGCTTACAGATGCACTGAGAAAGATAAGGAAATAATGGGATGAAAGGGATACAGTGAGTGCTTCTGTCCTCTATCTGAGCCTTTTTTTGGACTCTATTTAATTTGTATTTTCTCTGTATTGTAGTTCCAGTATATATTGCCTCTCCTAGAGAGAGGGACGGATGGAAAATAGATGTGAATGTCTTGCGTCCACTCTTTGAAGCTCACCCCCTGTCCTGCTTTGTTTCCACCTCCCTCTGCCTTCTATCCCTCTCTGTCTTTCTCTGTAACCGATCCAGCTCGGCTTATTTCAAACCTAAACATGTCTGTCTGGCTCCAAAGCAGACCAGGCCACCCCTCTCCTCATCCTCCCTCCCCTCCCCCACCAGACCCCATTTCCAATCCAGAGGGGTGATGTCATGCCGATGCTTAGAAAGATGAGGGCGCTTAGGATGGTGTGTGTGTGTAGTGTGTGTTGTGTGTGTGTGGAAGGTAGCTGTGGGATAAAGGGTCATGGGAGTGGGAGGAGATGTTGTCAGATTATTGTTTAAACTTTCCAACAGTGATCTCACATAGAGTTACTGGGTCGATAAGACAGAGAGAGAGTGAAAGAGTAATTTGAGTTAGCAATGGTTCATATTTCAATGCGTATATACAGTATAAGTAAAACATTTTGAGTATAAAACCTCAATACTTTTTTGGTACCAACTGAAATGTGTCTCTAGCACCAAGAATTACAAGCTGGCATGAAATGTCTGGTCAGATTCTTGGTCTTGTTTTACTTATTGTTGAACAATGTTATTTAAGCAAAGTTGTGGTACGGCTGCTTGTGTTCAGACATCGTTAATGAAAATAGTGTTTGGTAGAAAAACATGTTTTTTTTCCTTCAAGTATAGTGTTAACAAAAATGGCCGGGCTGGCTCAGTGGGTAGAGCAGGCGCACATATAATTGGAGGTTTATGCCTCGACACAGTGGTCAAGGGTTCGAATCCGACCTGTGACGATTTCCTGCATGTCTTCTCCCTCTCTCTCCCCTCCCCTTTCTCACCTAGCTGTCCTGTCAAATTAAAGGCAGAAAAGCCCAAACAGCCCCCCCCCCCCCCCAAAAAAAAGATATATATATATATAGTTTTATTAGAATCAGTACCAACCCTTAGGTAGGCTGTTGTATCTTCACTGAACAACATGAAAACATAAGGAGAAAGCAGCGCATCAGCAGATCCCATCATTACATCATTGCGCGTGTACAATGGAAGAAAATAGATGTGTTGCGTGAAAGTAGGCTTTGGGTCTCGGTTACGTGCACAAAGTAGAACACAAGCTGTTAACGTGGCCTGTGTAGAGAGCTGTATTAGGACGTGCAACTTAAAAACTTGGCTTCCTCTGTGTAGATGTGCTGTAAAGTCACTCCCTGTTTACTATAGAATGCACTGTATTTACTGTCCACCATTTTATGTGTGTCCAAATAGTCCAGTGTCAAACTTATCCTCAAAAACTCCCACAATGGAACTAATGAACTAGTGTCTATGGTATGTACACTACGTTCTGCTAACAATCCCTCAATGCAGTGTGTCGCATTTTGTAGTCACATTGCAACCAGTTGATAAGCGTTTGTGATCTCCATTAATTGCTCACTAATAGAGTAAATAGTGTCTATCTTATAGTAAGTGATTTCAGATACAGCACAAGTTTTTAAGTGAAACAGGATCAACAAGTTGCCCGCCTGTCTGTTTCCCAGTCAAAGCATTGCTATTTACCATGTACATGTTTATACATGGCCATCCTGTCTGCACATATGTGTGCTACTGTGGAATCTGTGTTTGTATTTAGGGTTGCTTTGTGGGCCGAGGAGAGGTGTGTGTGTGTGTGTGTGTGTGTGTGTGTGTGTGTGTGTGTGTGTGTGTGTGTGTGTGTGTGTGTGTGTGTGTGTGTGTGTGTGTGTGTGTGTGTGTGTGTGTGTGTGTGTGTGTGTGTGTGTGTGTGTGTGTGTGTGTATGTGTGTGTGTGTGTGTGTGTGTGTGTGTGTGCACTCTGCATCAGAGGATGCTTCTAATTCCAGTCTTTTTCGGGGTGCAATCCAGAATCTCAGCTGTCTCTTCACCCCACCCTAACACAGAAATACACATGCGCACATACATTAGGGTGTGGCATCAACATCCCTCTGCATGCCCCTGGCTCCCTTCGTCCCTAAGCAGCTGACATAGTCTCTGGGTGGGATGAGAAAACACACGCGCACACACACACACACACACACACACACACACACACACACACACACACACACAACCTGGAGTTTTAGCAGAAAGGCATTACAAGGCTCTAAACCCGAAGCTGCAGATGGACATTCCTGGGCAGGGCTGGTTAGTCTGGGTGACAGCAGAACAGGAGCCCAGAGTGTGTCTTGTGCACACATGTTTGTGAAAATCCCTATCCTAAATCATGACTGCACGCCTCCCCTGTCTTCACCCCCTCCATCTCTTTCCACCTCACATCTTTCACCTCGTCCTCTCTATTGTTTTCTCCTCCTGTAGTCTCCCTTATCGTCTGTCCTCTCCACCTCATAATATTGTAGTCTTCACTCGTTGGGGAATCTGTAAGCCTGTGACTCACTGTCCTTCCCCGCACTAACTGTGTCAGCAACTATTTAATGATGGGAGTAGAAGTCAAGCCAAACTGGGCCAGCAGCTCACTGGTTGTCTTTGGGCTCATGTTGTGAGGCTGGAACATTTCCTAATTTTCACCTATAGAGCTGCTTACACATTAAAATGTTAGTAAGTCAAAAATAGACATTTTGAGCCTGTCCAAAACGCTGTTAAAATCTTTTTTCCCCCCGTTATACTCTAGATACTCTGTTAAAACAAACCCATGTAATGTAACCTAAGATGTGTTTTAGAGAGCCCATATTTAATGTGGAGACCCTCAGCAACATTTCTGTTCAGCTCTGGAAATTATGAATCCGTAGTGACATCTAGAATCCCTGAGTTAAACTGCATGTCCAGCTTTTGAAAAGGTTGCACAAATAAAGAAAAAAGCCGTAAAATCTGATACACATTTTATGTTGTTGAAAACCCATCAACATTTCAACTGTTGAACTGTCAACTGAGTGGAAAAAATACAGCCTTCTGCCTAACAGAAAATAAACTCTCCATTTGTCATACTGAATATTTACATACATGTATGTAAAACCACATGATGAATTTGACAACTAGAAAACATATGAAACAAAGGATGATAAATAAACATGGTTGGAGTAAATTAAGTCCAGGTTTCTGCCTTGTCCATTCAGACCGTATCAAATGAGTTTCAGTTACAAGTTGACCTGTTTTTCCGCTGTTAGCAGCCATGTTGGCTTGCCTAATTCAAAGTCAAAGGCGGCGTGCAGTCAGGAGAGTTCAGTGTGTCAGAACCCAGTAACCCTCCCATGACTCCCCAAGCTAATCCAAGTCATACGTCACCTGGACGGCAGCACATTACATTTTCCTCGACTACTTTCTGTCTTTATGTTTTTCCTACTGTCTTCATATTCATTCTCTCTCTCTCTCTCTCTCTCTCTCTCTCTCTCTCTCTCTCTCTCTCTCTCTCTCTCTCTCTCTCTCTGTGTGTGTGTGTGTGAGAGAGAGAGAGATTGTTTTTCTTTTTGTGTGTATGATTTCATGACTCTTAGTCTGCATTTGGTCTCTCTAAGGGGCTGATTGGATCACGCTAACATCATTTCTCTAATCATATAAACTGATTTGTCCGGACAAACTTTACTGTAACATGCTGACAAACACACACACACACACACACACCCTACCTTTCTGAGACTGAAGAAAGAAAGTGTTGTTATGACTTGGGATTGTATGATCTAAATATTTCTAGGATGTTGTGTGTGTTTGTGTAGCGTCTTAGCCTTTACACTCGCAGGTTCTGTATTGTTTCAGCTGTTGTGAATTATAAAGGCATGCCACGGCTCAGCCTCTCCCCCTCTGTCTTTTTCTATTTCCTACTCTCTGTTCAGTGGAATTAAATATACTCTCCTGAGATGACACATATTTATATGCTGTGTTCAAAAGTATTTCATATAATCATTATTTTTTATTTTTAGAACATTAAGCAAAATAAATGTATTGTTTTAACTCAAAACTAAATTATGTTGTAGGTCATATTTTACAGGAACAAAAACCCAAGATTCACTCTCTTCACTCTCTTAACTCTTGATATAATGTTGTATCACATAACTGATATAATTTCCATACATGGAGCAAATTTAATGTGATAAAAGATAAGCTGATCATACATATCATATTAGTGACAGTAAAACTGTGACAAACTGATAATGTGAATCATATTGAAGAATGGGGTGAAACAAAAACACACATTACTGTAAAACAGTCCCTCCAGAAAAACGCGAGTTTTTTTGTGATTGTTTCGGGCAAAAATCCTTGATTATGCAGCACGTTTTCATTTATGCAATTTAATGCGATGAAATTGCGGGAACTTGCAAAAACTGCGGTTTGATGAAAAAGAGAAAAAAAAGTGATTCCCCCAACACAGTGTTCTCAGTAGGTGAAATTATGTCACTTCATAACGTTCCCATGGCAACAGGGGAAAATGGCAGCTGTTGTGTGAAGTAAACGCTGAGATATATGTGACTTTTTTGCAACGAAAATGCGGGGATTATGAAATCATGCAAGCCCCGCATATGTTGCGTGGAAATCTGCAATTTATGTGGCAAAAGTGCGGCGAATTTGAAAAAATGCGGCCCCCGCATTAATATGCGGACTTTGGCTGATTATGCATTGAATTATGCGATCGCATAATCGTGTTTTTCTGGAGGGACTGGTAAATGTAAACACATTGAATCAACCTGAAGGGGTTGTATTCGCTATAATGACCGGCTCGCTCTACACTATCCCGCTTGTTACACAGCTACTTACCAAATAAATCAACAATTTGACACAAAATATGGATTTGAAAAGGATTTTATTGATTTAAAAATGACTGTATTGCTTCTGCTAAAGAAAATAGTCCGTTCTGTCTCTACGTTTGGAACACTGCATCCATAGCAACGTAAACTCTGTAGCCTACTTAGCGTTATAATTCACATTAAACTGAACATTTGCGTTGACGGTGAAGTGAGACACGGTGAATGGGACTTATTTAGGAATATTTATGTTGACGTTTCTGTCCTCAGTCATCTCTTTTCCTTCTTGCCCAGGCGCTACAGTTGACACACCTGTAAACACGATGTTGCAATGGAACTATTGTCCCTACTGCTGAAGTTACCTATTAATCTGAATATCTTTGGGTTTTAGAATGGCAAAACAAGACATGTAAAGACATCACCTTGGACTTTGAGAAATTGGTATGGACATTTTTCACTATTCTCTTAAAATCGATTAATCCAGAAAATAATCTGCAGATTAATCGATAATGAAAATAATTGTAAGTGTCAGCCCTATAATACATAATAAATAGCATAAATAAATAAGTCCCATTTGCTGAGTAAACACTGACAGAGACTTTTGGAGCTGCATTGTACTGTAGCGGTGGTGTAAGATCCTGGTGAAGAGGACAGGTGGATGTGTGGGAGGTGTAGGAGGCTCAAAGAAAAAGGGAAGAGGAGGGTGTGTGTGTGTGTGTGTGTGTGTGTGTGTGTGTGTGTGTGTGTGTGTGTGTGTGTGTGTGTGTGTGTGTGTGTGTGTATCCCAGTGCTCCTCATTAATAGCTGCCGTTCTCTGATGTCATACAGTGGAACCAGGCAGTCATTGAGGGAGGGGTGTGTGTGGAAAAAAGAGAAATGACCTCCCGCATTGACCTCCCAGCAGGCAGCCTCACAGGTGTTGTTTGGTGTGTGTGTGTGTGTGTGTGTATGGGAGAGAGAAAGAGGAGGTCAGTGAGAGAAAGAAGAGAGGATAAACCTATTTTTACCACACTAAAACTCCCCAAATGGTGTGAACCACCGTAGAGAATTGACCTCCAAAGTGTTCATAATGTGGAAAGTCCTTCTTGCATGAATCGCACATGGACGTTGAACTCCATCTGTAACATAGACTGCTGCTGGTGCTGAATGAACACACACAGTCTAAAACTACCATTATGACTGTCTGTGGTATGTTTAGATGATTGACAGGCGAGTTTATTGAAGTTATTGAGCATGCTTTATTTGCTTAGAGGTGTGTGTGCGTGCGTGTGCTTCAGTGTCTTTGTGTGACTTTAGAGGTGTGGTGGGGGGTGTCCAGTCCAGGTTTCTTTGTAACTGTCTCTCTGCCTCAGGAACAATAAAGGCTTTCACACACACACACACACACACACACACACACACACACACACACACACACACACACACACATACACACACACACACACACACACACACACACACACACACACACACACACACACACACACACACACACACACACACACACACACACAGGCAGGCAGGCAGGTGAAATGCCCTGCTAGTTAATGTAAAACTACCCCTGAGAGTTGCAAAGAAGGAGGGTGGATTTAGGAGAGAGACAGAGAGCGAGATGGCAGCTACATTTTCCTGCTGCCAGGTTACCACAAAGGGGGGCGGAGAAATTGGGACGGGTGGAGAGAGATTGAAAAACAAGACGTTAAGGAAGAAAATGACATTAAATGACTGTCCTTTGAAGAGATGGATTATGGATTTACTCTGGCTTTGGAGGGAGGGAGAAATGAAAGGAGAGAGTCGGAGAAAAGTATATTTTCCTGTCGACAGGTGTTTCCCCGTGAGCAAATAAACGACCCTTGAAAAGTCAATAATACATACTTCATGCCCTCCACCTGTGCTTGTGTTCATGTCACTTAACTGCACTAAGTGGTTTCAAGCCTCTAGACGCAGACAAAGGCAAAACCACCACAGCATCACGTGTGAATAACAAGCCATTTAGTGGACGCTGTGATCCAAAGTGCGACACGCCACCATGGCCGTAAAGTTTTGCTCCACAGTCTGACCCCCCCAGGGAAAAATAAACCCATAATCCTCTCGTCCCCTCACTCCTCTCTCAACACCCTCCCTGCTCCTCTTTCCGTCTGTTTTGTGACTCTTAAATCAGCCGTGACGACTGAGGCACGAATACAATTATAGCAGAGGAATTGACTAATCAAGTTTAATGTTAAACAGGTCATGGGAGGTCATGGGTGGAGGCATAGACTCTGCCTGTTCAATGAGGCAGAGGAAGAAGGGGTAGGGTAAAGGGCATCATCTGAATGGGCAAATTAAATAAGCTTAATGTGTTTATCAGTTCCTCTGCATCCTTAATGCCTCCTTTACTTTTTAATTTTCCTGGTTTTCTCTCCCTACTGCCTGCCCGTCCATCTCTCCTGGTATCTGGCCCACATCTGTGAATGCTTGGATTTAAATCTTGTTGTGGTCTGTGTAGAGGGGATTGTCGGTTAGCCGTGGGTCACGCGAGAGTTTGTGAGCTCTGCATGTGTGCGTGGGTGTGTGTAGCAAATCAGTGACAAACCCCTTTTGTTTCTATGAAGACGTTTGCGTTGGACGCGGCAATGACAGCTGCAGTGCAACTGACAGAGAGGGGGGTGGGTGGTTAGAGGGGGAGGGAGGGAGGGTAGTTAAAAAGAAAGAGTGGAGTATTTAGCATATTTGACATGCAGGCCACGGGCTGCTCTGTGCAACAGTTGAGAAAGGGAGCGCTCCTCTTGTGAGTATTGGAAATGTGTTTTGAGGCAAAGGGGTGAGTAAGAAAGAAAGCAAGCAGGCGTGCTTTGGTTCAGATCAGCAGGGCTCTGCCAGACTGCTTTAAACAAACAGACTGGCTGAAAAAGGAGAGCCGAAGAGAGAACAAGAAGAAGAAAACGAAGGAGGAGGAGGAATGCTACAACTGGCTCTGAGAAGCCTGTAACTTTGGATAACAAGAGAAAAACAGAGTGGCTTGGCGCTCCCTGTCTCTGCTCTGTGGCTGCAGGTTGCCATATTTGCTGGTATCCCCCTTCTGACTGATTGGGTGGCTGTTCAGAGGTTTTGTTGTGGCATCCTGAAGGAAAAGACAGCACCCCCCTCCCCTTCTCTCCTGCTTTTTTGTGCACAGCCCCTTTCCTCCTGGCCCCCCGGTCTCTCCCTCTGACACACACACACACACACACCACACACCACACACACACACACACAGCCGGATTGGGTTTCAGTGAAGGCGCAGACGGGAATGCACAAGTGGAGTCTGTGAATATCACAGACTTTTGTGTGTGTCTATATCTTTTCCATATTTATTTTTTAACACCTTTTGCTGCTACCGACTCTAGCTCTAGCTCGATAGAGGGTTTGTGGCTCAGCTCTGACAAAGGAGGAAATAATAGAGTGAATAAAAACAGACTGGACTCACTTCCTTGTCTGCCTACAGCCTGGACAACTGCTTTGGGGGGGAAAAAAAGACTCATTACTGATAAGCCTCTTTCTCTCCTGTCGGCTTGCAGTCCCGCCCCCTCTCTCCCTACCTCCATTCCTGCTTACTTTCTTGTTTTTGTTGCTCCAAAGGAGGGAGAGGCGGTTTGCCCCCGGAGAATTAAGAGTGGATTACAAAGCTGTGATGAATGTAGCCATGAATGTAGCCGTCTCACATCACTAGCCCCCCCCAAATCTGGCAACAGTGGCCAGGAGGGTCAGTGAGATACTGTATTAATATGCTGCCAGAAGGAAACCCTCATCTGGGTTATATTACAGTATATTAAATCATTGGAAATCGTTCCTCTTTTTATTTATTATATATTTTTATATAGTTTTAATAGTTGCTTGCTGCTCAGCGTGAAATAATCAGCAGCATCCCGGTATTCAGCTGATATTTCTTTGGTAACAGGCAAAATCTTCCTCTGCACAACTCTCTTTCTCTCTGGCTCCACGCCCCCCTCTTAGCACCCTGCCTCCCTCTCTATCGCTACTTAACCCCCCTCTGCCCCCCCCTCTCTCTCTCTCTCTCTCTCTCTCTCTCTCTCTCTCTCTCTCTCTCTGTCTGTCTCGTGTTTTTTTCTCTCTTTTTTCAGTAGAGAGGAAACCAGCATGATTGGAGCACTTCCTGTGTTTTAATACCAGTGCAGGAAACAGAACAAACGGAGCTGAATTCAAACACAAACAGCAAGAGAGCAGTGAGGGAGGTAGGGAGAGAGCGAACGAGCCAGAGAGAGAGAAGGGACATGTGAGTGAGTGAGTGAGTGAGAGAGAGAGGAGACGAGGGGGGAGCAGCAAGAGAGCGAGAGTGAGAGGAAAAGAGGGAGATTTTTTTAGCAGCTGCAAACCATTTCAGCTGTGTAGTGGCCTGAGAACAGAGACTGGGAGTGAAAGAAAGAGAGAGCAAAGCTTGGGAGCCCACACGTCTCACACAGAGAGAGAGAAAGAAAGAGGAACTGGGATTGCGTGGCACTTTGTTTCATTCTCACTACGGCGTCGGGAGCAGGAGAAAGAATACGGCAGAGAAAGGGAAGGGAGCGTGTCCTGGGATTGTCTGCTGGTGAAGAGGGGGAAGACGCTGCCTGCAAAGCTTGGACTGGAGCTGGGAGGGCTGTCTGGGTCTTTGCCCTCTGGATACAGTCCCACGACTCACTGCCCTGCTCGCCTGCCTGCCTTGCCTGCTCGCCTGGCTGGTCCAGGATCCAGTCCCCAGCCCCCCCTTTTCTATCTACCCCCAGATGCCCTCATTCACTCCAGCCTCACCCCCTCCAAGATCCTGCCTGCTTTCGATCTACTGTACCACCTCTCCCCTGGAGCTGTGGATGATCTGAGGATAATAAAAGATAGAGAAAGATAAAAGAAAATAATTTAAACATTGACAGAGATTTCTTCACTCAAAAGCGGACTGCTTTTTCTCTTTGTTCTGATTTAGCATTTTCCTCAAATGCTAGACTGTTGTGTGGATGACAGAATTGATTTTCATTCACTAGTGATGACTGTTATGATGGTGATGAGCTGTCTTAGACTAAATTAGGGTTTGTCCTGCAGGCACAAAGCCCTGATTCTTTGTGATGGAAGCAGAGGACAGAAAAAGAAAAGATGTGGACTGCTTGAACACTCACCGGACCACAAAGTGGCAGTGACTTGATAAAGGGATTTCTACTTTACTTCGAGTTGGGTTTTCTTGCCACAAAGAGGAAAGACATTTTCTGTATTTTTGTGTCTTTCATTTACTGGCTTCTCACAAATTTTTCCTGCAAGGAATATTTTTTTTTAACAAATGTGAAACAAATCCATGGAGTATTGTACTTTCCTAGTCATTGCACCCCACGCAGCCTTTCTTTTATATAACAGAGAGTGGGTTTTCTCACCTTAAAAGGAGACTTTTACACTTCCCAGCCTGCCTCTCGCTGAGACTGTTGAAGTTGTCCAAGACCTTTCTGCCTTTCCCTGTTGTGCCACAGAGAGGAGAGGACACCGGAGAGGAAGGAGGCCGGCGCTTAGTGAGAGCAAAAAAGGGGGTCAACGAATGAGAAGCGGTATATGAATATGGAGGAGAGAGCTGTACTCAAAACAAAGGGGTGTTATCTGCATGGTCCTCACCTCACCTTGGACTTTGTACTACTCAGCGAGGGAGATGATGAAGGTTTATTTCCCTTCAACCCTCCATCTCTCCCTCATTCCTAACAGCCTTTCAAATAACAGAGCTGGTGATTAATATGGTGCCGAGGGGGAGGGCCGTCTCTCCCACTCCCTCGCTAATGCCACACAGCATCTCAGAAAGACCAAGGAAATGCACAACTGTTGAAGTGACATAGAGAACCTAACCCTAACACACACACCACTGGAATCATACTGTGGATTATAACATTTTGAATAATAGATTGTGAAATCTGAAGTATTTGTTGAATGCAGCCAAATGGACTGTGTGCCTTTGTGGATTATTGGACTGAGGACTATTGAAGGTAAAGGAATTCATTTCTCACAAACATCCCTCTTTTTCTTTTATTTCATCTAAGTGCAGTGCCACACCTGCACCTTAACCAATAGGGTTTCTGTGGCAGCCCAGCACAGGTGAAAAAGACAGAATGGGGAAACCTCTAAGCCGTCCGGACTGCCTGAGGCAGAACCCTCGCTGCCTTGGAAAAGGTGATGAGGATGAGGCGTACATAGAGGATTGCTACGTCCCCCAGCGATCCATTTACGATACAATGCGCATCAATGAACAGATTGACCAAGGGACCAAACTGTGTCAACCTTCCAGAAGCACTCTAGGCTCTGGGGAGGTGCGAGGAGAGGGAAGTACACTATCCAGCAATGGCACCATCGGAGCTGATTTGGGCTGCGTTTTTGTCTCCAGGAATGCAGATCATGCTGGTGGAGCGAAGAGACTAGATGAGAGAGTGATCTTTGATGCCTTAAAACTAACCGGTGATCCTCAGATAATGTCACCACCAGTTGGCATTGTAGGTTCAGGTTTGCCTATTGCCCCTTCCTCATCTGGCTCCAGTGGGGTAGCTGCAGTGGCCAAGAGGCGCCATCAAGGTGGTGATAAGAGGGACAATCCGAACCGTCGCTCTTGGAAAGCCTTCATGCCCCCAAGTTATCCAGAGTTTGCTGAGAGACTTGAGTTCTCGTCTGTTGAAGGAGCAGAGAAGCGTATGTCAGTGGCAGGCATTCCTCTCTCTCCTCTACAGCCCATTCCTTCTCACCTCCCCCCGTCCACCCCTACCTCGTCCACTCCTTCCTTACCCGCTTACACGCCCTCTCCTCTATCATCTGCTCCCCACACTCCTCCTGTCTCTTCCTCGCCTTCTTTGACACGCACAATTAGCCCGGTGCCTCCTCTCCAGCAGTATCCTCTCAGCAGGCAAAAGCAGGTTCATCCTGTGCTGCAGAAGCAACACAAACAGACTCATGTGGTGCAGTCACCTTCCAAAGAACATTTACCTGCCTTTAGCCAGACTCAGGCAACCCAGGTATCTGGAAATACACCACAGCATAGCCCCAGTGTCTCCAGACAGGTAGAGAGAAAAAGGGAGCACCATAGACGGACTAGTAGCTCTTCTAAAGCTGGATTTAGGCAGATCCCAGAAGAGCCAGTTGAGCCAGTTAAGACCTCAGATTCAGAGAGGGACTCTCCTCTTTTGGACCAGGGGGACAATGCTCCTCTCATCCCACCAAAACCAGTCTTCTGCCCTCCTACCAAGGCCCGCACCTGGCCCCGAAGTTTAACAACAGGGAAAGGAACCCAGGTCGGCCTGAGACACAACTTCCCTGTTCTCCCCCCTTTACCTCCCCTATTGGGTGATGATAGCAACACAGATGATGAGTCACTTTATCTACTAGACCCACCATCTCCATTCCTGAGGGAGGAGGACGGGTTAGTATATGGAGGTCTGCCTCTCTCCCCTTGTATCAGTCAGGAGGGATGTGATGAGGGGCTGCTTGGCTGGGGTGCTGATGGCAGTGAGCTCGAACGCACAGCCTCCGAACTCAAATTTGAAGAGGACGAGCGCAGAATTCTTGAGGAGCTTGAAGACGAGGAGCAGGAAGAGTGCAGCACAATATTTGAGGAGGAGGAGGCGCAGAAGAAAGAAAGGGACAAAGTAGAGGAGGAGAGAGCTCAGAGAGAGGAAAGAGAGTGGGAGGCAGTTCTTAAGTTAGAGAATAGGGAGATTGTTGACCAGTCTTGGGATAGGGAAACACTAGAATCAGAGGGATGGGATTTAACAGGTTCTTCTGGACATTGGCCAGTATTGACTCCCCCCACAGGGTTTGGAGGCCCTGGGGCCCCCAGTGACTCACCCTGCCCCAGCTCAGGGGCTGAATCGGATGACCTCTTCCTTGAACTGGAGAGGCAATGTCAAGCGTATGAAGGAGAGGAGGGAGTGGAGATGAGTGTAGACCCTGAGCCTCTTGATCCCTACACACTTCCCTGTTTAGAGGAAGAGGAGAGAGAGGAAGAAGCAAAGACTGCCTGGGTAGATTTTGAAGGAACTCTTTCTCTAGATGCGGTTAACTCTGTAGAGCCTAATAGCTTTGCTCCAGGCTCAGAAAATATTACAGAAGGCTTTAATTTAAATCACTCTGAGCACATAGAACTGATGACAAACTTTGACTTGGTGCGAGCACGAGACTGTGAAAGGGAACATGGTTTCATCGATGAAGAGTGTGATGTTGACTATAATGAGGTAAAAGCAGAGGTCGAGGAAGAAGAGATGAGTAACCAAACAGACTCTGCTCTTGGTCAACAACTGGAGTCAGACTCCAGTGGGGTCCACACGTCCCAACCAGACCGAACTGGTATTAATGATATTACTCAGACAGACTGTGAACAGGGGAGACATGCACGGACTGAAACAGACCCAGATAGTGGTGCATCATCAGAGCGTGATGGCGAGGATTGTGAGGAGAGAGCCTCCTCTCCATCTCGTAGCCCTATGAACCCTTACTGTGAGGAGGCAGAGAAAGTGGAGGAGGAGAATGAGCAGGACGAGGGAGAATTGAAAGAGGAAGAGGAGTTAGGAACAGAGTGGGATGTGTATGACCAATCTGAGCCAAGTTTGGACAGTAGCGAGGGAGTTCTCATGGATCGCTCCCCTGAGCCTCTGCACATGGTTGAAAAAGAAATCGACAATGAATGTACACAGGATGTTGACATTCAAACTTCCTGTCAAGAAGATCCAGTCCCCTCAGAGATTAGCAGCCCTGCCATGTCAATAACTTGTGAGACAGAAGGGACATGCTTTACATTGGAGACTTTTGTTGTCCCCACAGATGTAGTCTCAGAACTGGACATGCCTGGACAACAAGACCCAGCTCTGGAAACTTCAACAGAAGTGACAGCTAGCACCCCAAAATCAGACTCTGTTCCTCTCATACACCCTCAACATACGGACTCAGCACCTCCTTCCTCTTTACCTCAGTCACCTTCTAAATCAGATCCTAGGGGTGCTGGGTTGGACACTAAAGACTCAGAGGCCTTTGTGGTATCAGATAGTTTTGTTTACCTGGCAGTGTCTGCACCTCCCCAATACTCCAATGACTGCCCCCCATCTCCACTTGAGGACTCCATTCCCCCGAGTCCTGTCCCCAAACATCCGTGCTGCCCAGAGGAAGAGGGAGCCTTCCTTTCCCCTGACAGCTTTGTTTACATGGCAGCACCTGAGCGGCCCCAACCTGGCCCCTCAGATGCCTGCTCAGCCTGTGAGGATACTCAGGAGCAGGACTTGGACTCGTATTCTGAAGGGACCCAGTCTGGGATGGATGGGGTGGAGTTTGTCCTAGGCTCTATGACAGGGGACAGTGACTGGGAGTCAGACGGCTCTACTCTGGACTTTCCCCCACTTATGTCCACAGACCAGGCCTGGGACCAGCTTGAGCCAGGCCTGCTACAGAGCCTATTTACGCAGACAGAGACAAGCCAGGCACAGGCGTGTAGGCCCCAGGAAGATGAGCCCCAGACGGGGGCCACAGCTTGTCATGCAGAACCCATCTTAGAGTCAGGAAGGAGCACTAAAGCAGAGAATGAATGGACAACTATAGTACCAACTTCCGACACTGACATAGAGGCAGAGGTATGCTCTCATTTACATTTTTTGTAAAATTCATTCCCATAAAAGACTGTATAAAGAACCTCATATTGATGCTGTGAGTTGATGTATTCAGTTCACAGTATTATTAATTGTGCTGTTGGTATTGCATAACACAATTGAGTGATATGAGGTAAACCGTGAATTGAATAGTGCAGTCATATTGTAACATGGCAAAAAACATAAAAGAAAGACCTTGCATCTGGGAGGTGGTTTACTTACTGTACCATGTGTATATATTTCAACCTTTAGTATAAGCACCAATCCAGAGTGATTTGGAACAGATTTAACACTACCATGCAATGCCCATAAAGAGTGCCAAGTAGAGAGAATGAATTAAAATTGAACCACAGACACCCTGGTTTGTTATCCTAATGAGAAAAGTGAAGAGTAAAAGCTGAGCAAAAATCTGTTTTTAGCAATGAATGCATTAGATGTGGGCATGTGGACACACAGAGCCATAGCATGGAAAAAGAATTGGGTCAGGTATTTCAGCGTGGAGTGTAACAGATCGAGACAGCATGGAAAATGTATGTGGGGTGGGGTGAAGTTATGTAGACGCCATAATTAGCTAGTGTTTCAGTAGTAGGGCTTTAAATGATTGCAATATGATGCTTTTTTGCCACTTATGGGAAACTACCCTCAGGGTTGCTTTGTGTGTGTGTGTGTGTGTGTGTGTGTGTGTGTGTGTGTGTGTGTGTGTGTGTGTGTGTGTGTGTGTGTGTGTGTGTGTGTGTGTGTGTGTGTGTGTGTGTGTGTGTGTGTGTGTGTGTGTGTGTGTGTGTGTGTGCGTGCATATGGTATGTGTTTGGGTTGGGGTCAGTGATAATCTACTGTGCATGCACATATTTGAGATTGATCACATGTTTATTTGTGTGAAGCTAAAAGAGCAGTGTGTGCCTGAGGGCCACTTATAATGGTGATCTCAAGTGCAGAGTTTATAACATTTATCTCAAGGGTGCGCTATTGTTGTGTTTACACTGTCTGTATATAGAGTACAGAAGAGTAGAGTCTGTGTCCATACAAAGTCACGGGTGCTGGGTGTTTCCCAGCTGTGCATGAAGTAATACATGCCAGTTTTCCATGTCGTTTAAGTAATTTGTGAGAAAGGTTACTCTTTGAGGAGGCAGTCTGTTTGTATGTGGAGTGGGACTTGTGGACTTTCACTGTTGTTGTAATCATTGTCACAGTATACACAGTGCGACTGCTGTGAACAGACATGGATCTGAAATGGATATTGTATAAATGCTGCAATGCATTCATCTGCATTCAGTCTTCGACTTGTTTTGTTTGTGTTGTCACTCCTCTTCCGTCTACCTCTGTGTTTGACTGTGTGGGCTGCATGTAAAGGTGTGTGTATATGTAGACAGTATCTCAATGTGACAGCGTGTTCGACAGGCTGTCGTGCTTTATGAAGCTCTGCTATATGTGTTATGTGCCAAGTGTTTGGCCCAGATTTGCCTGATCTGATGTTGCGTACAGACTCAGAATTTAGCATTTTTTTTATTATAGTCCTAGTTGAGAGGACCGTTCTTTTTTTCGCATGTGAAACATGCAAAATTAAAAGTCTGATTTTGAAAATTCCATGTGCATTTCACTACTAAAACATCTAAACAAAGCAAACCAGAGGTTTAATGTCAGGCATCATGAACAGGCAATGTGTGATTTGGGTGGCGTCTGATGTGCCTGATCGCATGCTGACGATGCAAACTCCTCTTTTATTACATTATAGTTTCCATCAGGCACAGGCTTAGCATCGATTTATGAGTACATTTGACTATACAGTATGTGTATTTGTGAGAATGTATGTGTCTGTTTTTTCCCTGTTTGTTTGTTCATCCTGCAGTCACAGCCTCTCTGGCTTTAGTTTAATGTAATTAGTTGTGTCCACTCACATCTAATAGAGGAGAGTTATAGTTGTACAGAGTGCTGTAGTGCAGATGATCTGTAACAACGTCACGCTTGACTAAGGGAAAAAGCTTTTGAAAGTCAGAAATATAAACCTCTTAAAAGAAACCGCAACAATTGGGCCCCCCTTTTGAGTGGCCTGTATGCATCAAAAATATATCTACTGTGCATACTTTATATATTGTAGGTTTTTGAGACACTTGTTTTGATTTTGTGACATTTTGTAACGCCAGCTACTAGTACATTTGTTCTATCCCAGATCAGACACAGAAGACCGTTTTCACACACAGAAGAGTAAACCTTTCTAGACATGATACTTGGCTCCTATTAAAAGTTAGCTAGCATTTAATAATGCACACTTTCTCTAATGAATTTATTTTAAAATCACTGCTGTGATTCTCAGTTATAACATGCAACTGTACCACAGAAACACTGGGTCCTTGTTTTTGTAATTTTTTGTTAACATTTCTGAAAGGTGACACATGCACTTTTGTTGTGTGATGAAATCCCCTTTCTTTGGCCATGCTCACTCTCCTCAACTGACTCTCATTCTCTCCCAAACCTCCCTCTCCCCCTTCATGCTTGGCTGGTGTTGTTGCTGAGATAAGAAGGTGAGAGGAAAATACTGTGGCGCTCTGTGAGGGGAGCTGCCTCTGCCATCATGGCTACACAAGTGTTTGAAGTTGTCTGGGGAATATAAACTTAGATATCTGATAACAATGTGTCAGGGCTAACACTGGAACTCTGGACTCTGTGGCCTGTTGACGGTCCTGTCTTTCGCTCTCTGTTTTGTGTGTTGTACACCAACCTGTCACACTTGCCCTTAAATCTCTGTTGGCCTTTTTTATTTCTTATTTCTCACATCTATCTCTTTTTTGCACTCAGTTTTTCTGTCTTTGTATCTCCCACCCCACTTCAGTTTTCTGATCCGATGCAAAACCAGCAACAGCAGGCAATTTTCATGTTGTTGCATTCAAGTTGCTGATAGAAATTAATTGAAAAGGAACAGTGTTGACACAGATATGCACACTGAGTTTAAAAAGACAAAGAAGCAGACACAAAAAGAGTTGTGACTGGCAACGGGGAGGTTGGGTGGAGGAAGCTATTGTTCGCATGGAGGAGCACCTTTTAGCGCTGCATGAGGCTTTGGTACAATGATAAGAGAGCTACGCTGGCAGGCACACATAAGCAGAAGGTCTTTGGATTAATATGGAGCTCATTTTAAGGCACAGTATGTGTGTGTATGTGTGCCCCACAAACAGAGAGACAGACAGACAGATGGACTGGCTTTGCATGCTGTTTGATGAAGTGGGGCGAGGGAACGCACAGTACAGACAGACAGACTGACTGATAGCAGCTTATACGCAGATTTAGAAAAATGGCAGAAATGACATGTTTCATTCAAAGCCCATTACAAGATACAAGATTTAAAGGGTCCTCAAAAATCCTTAAATTATCTTAATTGAAATCCATTAAAGTTTCAATCACATACAAATATTACTTATTTCTGCCATGCAGTGACAGGTTTTTTTTAAGCTGCATGACCATAATTATATTTCAGAGGTTGCATAACCTGTTTTACTGGATATACACTGCTTTTTGCCAGTTGTATGTCTTATTATTGGTTACGACATTAGTTTTGAAAATAACTCTGAAGCAGTAAAAAAACAAAAAAAAAAAAACTGTAACTGTAGGTTTATGAAATCTGCAGTTTCCAAATCATTTTCAATACAAGATGGAATAGAAAGAACACATGGTTTGGAAAAAAGATGAGGCATTGAGCGAAAGATGTTGAAGCAAAGAGAGAAACCCAGGGATAGAGAGAACCAGGTGGCTTCAGGTCTGCAGCTCATACATTTATGTTTTGATTGATGTGATAATTCTGGTTCTGAACAACCGCCTCCGGGATAAACCTGCGAAAGACAGAGGGAGAGAAGGAGGGGGACGTGTTCAAGAACACAGAAATGCATGAAAGCAAATGCAGGAACACATTGATCTCCCACTGGAATTGAATGTAGATGCTCTCAAAATGTAAAAAGGAGATCAAATATTTGAAGCGCATTTTCAACGATTTTACATATTTTTGCCTCTACATCACTCCTCCTCTCTCACAGTGAGACAACACAGCTCTTGCGAATTATGTATTACACTCTCTTTGCCTGTCTCACGGGGAGCTGATTAGCAGCACAAACATTCCCAAAAATATGGGAAGAGCACTGATGACTTGAATGAAGGAAAAGGATGTGTGTGATCTAAGGCAGGATACCAATACCGTGACTTCGACACCGGTTCCTAAACAATACTTTTTTCGAGACCGATGTTATAAAACAAAAATAAATTACAACATTACACATTACGGCACAAATCTTCTTATTTATTTTTCAGCTACGTGAGCCCCTTCTCTGTGCGTAACGTAGTTTTTCCTGCCTCCTTCTGTGACGTGTAACGTTAGACAGCCAATCACAAGCCTTATTAGAACTTGGTAGAAGCATGATGCCTGCTTCCTGGCTCGCTTACGCTGGTGAGATTTAATCCTTAGGTATTGAAATTGGGTATTGAATGAAGAGGCATTTTTCGATACTCGATACTTTAGAGGCAATTCGGTCGGTGCCTAAAAAGTATTGTGATCAAAACAATCATATTCCTGAAAGTGAAGAAGAAAAGCCGGTGGGACAATAAAGTAGAAGAAAAAGAGGATAGTGAGGTTTGAGCCAACATGCTTTGAATGCAGGCCACATTTGCATCAGATTTGTATCTGTTTGACGTTCAAACAAGCAACACTGGTTTCAAATGGGATTTATTAACCCATTAACCCTTTCATCCCTGTGTCTCAGATCGGTTAATCTGTGGCTTAAAGCAAAGCCTTTCTGACAAAATAGTCCGTCCCCCCCCCCTTCATCGACATTAGTTTGGAAACAGATTTCTACCCTTCCCTTCCTCCCCTCATTCCTTGTTCCATTAAAAGAGAAAGGAGGGAGTGCGAGGAAGGATGAGGGGTTGAAAGACAGGAAGAGAGTGCGGGACGAAGGCTGAGGCAGGAATAAGAGAGGGAGGGAGGTGTGGGTGTGTGATGGGAAAGCAAAGTGATAGCAATGCTGTTACTGGCTGCCATGTTGCTTTTTTAGGAGAAACCCTTTACACATGATGGTACAGAATCATTCCCCCCCCCCCCCCCCCCCCCCCCTCTGGTTTTCTATTTATCGCTCCTGTACACTTATCACATTCAGTATTAATCAAAAGATCGCTGTTCCTGTCTTTCTTCTGCATGCCTTGCGTACTGGTCTCTTCGGTCCAACTGAGTGTAGCTTTAGAGGCAACACTTTGAAGATGCACAGGTCTTTCCATATGACCACCAGCTCTATTCATGGTCACACAGTTATGGAAATCAGTTATGAAGGGAAAGAAAGATGAAAGGAGAGGACACAGCTTCTGAGAACTACTTTAAAGCTTTGATAACAAGTTGGAAAACTCTGTGTAGCCGCGCAACATCCTGCATGCTCTCAATGTCTTTGAGATACTAGTTCTGGATGCTCAGCATATTTTCTTCCTTATTTTCGGCAGAATCTTTGCATGTGTTTCTATGTGCTGTTACTTGTAATTATCTGCGTTGTTTTGTTAGGAGCGACATGTTCCTCATCTGTCCCGATTAAGAAATTGATTGTCCTTGAGTGATGTTTCGGACACACTTCATCAACACAGCTATTCCTCTCCTGCGTTATTGGCTTGACAGATGACAGCTAAATATAGAGCATCCATACACACACACACACACACACACACACACACACACACTCACACACACACACACACACACACACACACACACACACACACACACACACACACACACACACACACACACACACACACACACACACACATTCATGTACAGGAGACATACACTCGCACTGTCTTCTCACAGAAAAGGATTTGGTTATTTTGCGTTGTTTGTGCTCTTCTCACTCATTTTAAAATAGGTGTGGTTCGGTTGAAAAAGTGATGTCACATAATTTTCTGATCAAACCACACCCACACAGTCCAGATGATGCAGATTAGTTTTTGAGTGTTAAACTCTTAATAAATAATACTGAAGGATGGGTTGGGTTTAACTTTGTTTATTTAGTCATGAATATGTAATGTTGTGGAGGAAAACTTTTAAACCAAGGGGCTTTAAAGTAGGGCAGCAACTAAGGATTGATTTCATCATCATTTAATCCATCAATCTTTTTCTCTATTAAACCATGAATCACTTTGTCAATTAAATGTCAGAAAATAATGAAAGGGGCTCACTATAATATCCCAGAACCCAAGATAAAGTAATTAAATAGCTTATTTTATTTGACAAAACCCAAAAATATCAGACATGTCAAAGAAAAACAGCAAATTATCACATTTGAGAAGCTTTGCCCAGCAAATGTTTGGAATTCTTGTTTGAAAAATGTCTAAAACAATTTATCGATTATAAAAAATAGTTGCAGGTTCATTTTATGTCAATTGATTAATCGTTACAGCTCCACTTTTCAGTTAGATGTTACTCTCTGGTCCAACCTCTTTTCCTCACTCACCTCACCTGTGTTTTTGAATGCTGTTCTGTAAATGTTTTAATGCAATTATCAAAGCGTAAAACTCACCAAGAACCAGACAAAAATCTGTATTCTTTCAAATTCCTGCAGTTTATTTGATAAACATGACAAAAAAAACCTGTCAGTTCTTTTCTCCTCCTATGCATTTAAACAGCCTCTCAAACTGATGTCTATTTGAGGAGCCAAATAAATGCAAACAGTATTTTGTCAGTGTCCACCTGCCCAGCTTCAGTCAGATGTACTTTTCATCCCAGTGCTTTTTATCGCCTGTCCACACTGAAGCCAGAACGCCAGTGCGGTCCAGATGGAGAGACTGAGTAGGACAAAGGAGAGGATGAGGGAAAAGAGGAGGCAGCTGTGGTAGGGGGAGCAGAAGAGAAGAGCTAGAGAGATGAGTGATGAGAGGAAGAGGAGAAGTTGTCGGCAGAAGGATGACAAGTACGGTGGTAATAAGTTCAGTGAGCTCACTTAAGAGTTGGTGTTGCTGTGTGCTGGCTGAGGTGGGGGAAGAATGACAAGTATTTGGGACATCTTCCAGAGCTCTGGTTTAGTGGAGTTAACCACTTAGAGCTGGTGAGGAACAGAAAGAGCAGAGAGGGCGGCTGGAATAGAGACCGAAAGAGAGAAAACACATAGAGTGCAACAGAAGAAAGAGAGGAGGTAGAATGGACAGACATGTAGGCACATAACCTATAACATGTTAATATACATTCTAGTATATGTTTAGATGATGAATGGGTGTACTTTCCCTGTTTTTTCCTTTTCTGTTCCCTTCTATCTCTGACACACACACACACAGACACACACACACACACACACACACACACACACACACACACACACACACACACACACACACACACACACACACACACACACACACACACACACAGGATAAGGCCTAGGGTGGAGCAGGTCATGGCTACAGTCATTGTTGTTCTGGCCGACAGACTTCCTGTTCCAAGCAGCTATGACGCCACAATCACCACAACACAGCTGCGTCCAAACTGGATAGGAACACACACACAAACACTACTCATTCATATTTAATAGTGCACTGAGATTCATACCTGTAGAAAACGTATTTTCACACACACATAATTACACACATAGATTTATACACAGATAAACACATGCACAGATTAGGAACTATACACACACACACACACACACACACAAAGCCTTGGCATGGAGAACCTGTAGTTTGATGCCATATTTAAACCAGATGAGCAGAAACCTGTAAACTCTTTGATTATGACCCACTGCAGAGACTCAGAAACACGTTCTAGCTCAACCACTTCCAGCTGATCTAACACACCAACTCAGTACTGTGTCTGTAAACATCCTCAACACGTCATAAATCTCAAATCTAAGGCTTTGACAGCTTTTAAATGCAGAGGAATATATTCTGAATGAAAGGCAAATTCCAAACCTTTTTAATGTGGCCTTGTTTTGTTGTTCGGCTTGATCTTGCCTTTTTAATTTGAAATCATCCAATAATCATCACAGTGGGGGAACTCAGTGATGACATTCTTCCATAAACCTGTACTACCCATCTTTTTTACCCATACTGTTTTGCTTTCATTTTGTGGTGAGAATCTTCAGATCCGCTGCTGTTTGCAGTCTGATAGCTGGCTGTTTATTGGAGGTCGTAGGAGTGATTTAATTCAACATGAAAAAATATAGCATCACAAATACATCTTTTTAGATGTAGTGGTATAAATGGGGGGAACACATTTCTTGTTCAGATTCTGTCATTCCAGTTGTATTTGGTTCAGTAGTGTGCAGTGGTTTATTATTTGACACCCACGACTGTTGTAGCTTCTTCCAGGCCATAGTGGTATTTCACTGAAACCCAAACCTACATTTTCCCTCTCCCTCACTTTAACTGCACCCTCTTCAGTGTTGTCACACCAGCCATTTTTCCCCAGGCGTTTGACTTAACAAAATCTTGCGTGCACATCTGTTAAGTTGTGTGTGTGTGTGTGTGTGTCTCTCTCCGTCTCTTTGTGTGGCCGCTGGGGTTTGGCTACCACAGCATTATAAACCACCAGGCCTAATTCTCCCCCTGTGGGCCTTGATGTCAGGACTTGTCAAATCTGTCAGGATTTTGTCCCAGGAACGACCAGACGAAAGGAATTAAATCTGTAGTGGTTTACTGGTGAAATCGTGAAAAGGGTTTTGTGAATTGTTGCATATAGCAGAATGGTTTTCAGGAATTCACCTCTTTTCCACTTATTTCATTAGCTGTTTGGTTTGGGGTTGTTTTCCTCCACAGTAAACCCAACAGAAGGAAAAACCAGACTGTTTACCCCTTTTACAAATCAGGCACGGGCAAGATTTTACAGGTCAGGGATGTTTTCCAAATTATGAAATTGAAATGATGAAAGTCGTACAGTTTTGTAAAGGGGCATGGGGGGGGGTGCTTTGAATTCGATTCAGAGTTTCCTTGCATTGTTTTAGGGCTGCAACTAATGAACACTTTCATTTATCAAATAATTCCTTACTTGATCAATGAGTCTTTTAGTCTTTAGTTTGACAGAAAATTAAACTTCTTTCTCTTGTCCAGTCACCATTTTCTAAAACAACTATATTCAATTTACAATGATATAAAATTGAGAAAAGCAACAAATTCTTACATTTGTGAAGCTCTAACCAGTGGACATGGGGCACTTTTGCATGATTAATGACTTGAAAGACTTATTGACTGTGAGAATCTTATACACTTAATTGCTTGGGACTTATAGAATCTTCCTAACGACCCCAAATGGGTCCCTGGTCCAAACTTTGAGAACCCTTACTGTACTTATATGTTTGGATACAGTAGTGGCCCAGATGTGTGATGACAGACGAACTGTATTGGCTGTCGCTTCGTCTTTTTAGAGCCAGGGAAGTCAAGTCTGGTTGTCTTTAGTGTCGGGTGGCTGCCTCTATTGTCATCACAAGATGGCTCCAGCCCTCCACTGGTGTGTGTGTGTGTGTGTGTGTGTGTGTGTGTGTGTGTGTGTGTGTGTGTGTGTGTGTGTGTGTGTGTGTGTGTGTGTGTGTGTGTGTGTGTGTGTGTGTGTGTGTGTGTGTGTGTGTGTGTGTGTGTGTGTGTGTGTGAGAGAGAGAGTAATGTGTCCAGACAGGCGAAGTTGTGTGTGTATTTGCTATAAATGTGTGTGTGAGTGTTGGTCTGAGTGTCTGCTTGTGTGTGATTAAGTGAAGGTTGTGTGCACCCATGCACGTGTGTTAGTGTACTCTGCAATGTGTGTGTGTGTTGTCGACTCAGCCTTTTCCAGCCAGCCCCTTACTTGCCTAACCCTCTAATCCCCATAATCCTCTTCTCCCCCTCCTCTTTTTTTTGTCCTCCCTCCACCCTAATTTCTCCTGTTCCCTTCCTGTCTCCCACTTCTCTCTTATCTCAGCACATCCCTGTGTCTGTCGTTCCTCTCCTAATATCCAGTCGCTCCTATACAGTATATAGGTCCATAATGTGGTAAAGTTTACTTCCATGTGTTGTTACGCAGAATAAATGTTCAGTGTATATTTGACTTCTGCTTTCAAATAAACTGTTTAAACTAGGGCCTTCTTTTCTCGCTTACTTGTTCAACAAATCAATTCTAACTCTTTTCTGGCTTCCTCTTCCAGGCCGTGGAGAGAGAGCAGGTGGACAGCATTCAACCAAAGCTGCAGCACATCAACGCAGTGGGTCAGGGTCTGATCCAGAGCGCCGCCAAACACACCGACACCCAGGCACTGGAGCACGACCTGGAGACCACCAACCTTCAATGGAACTCACTCAACAAGCGGGTACGACTTCACTCTATGACCCTCTGACGTTCGGACTTATATAGACTTGTTTAATACACAGTATATTATATCCACCTCCTTTCTCAACTCCGTCGCTCCTGTCCTCAGGTGGCAGAGCGGATCGCCCAGCTGCAGGAGGCCCTGTTGCATTGTGGGAAATTCCAGGATGCTCTCGAGCCTCTGCTAAGCTGGCTGAGCGACACAGAGGAGCTGGTGGCCAATCAAAAGCCCCCATCTGCCGAGTACCGCGTAGTCAAGGCCCAGATCCAAGAACAAAAGGTAGGAGAAGGATGAAGCGCATTAAAATAAACCCTCTTTTCGCATGTAAGAACACAAGTTGATGAGAAATCTTCATATTTTTTCAGAAATCAAAACAGAACTGAGAGATTTAAAGCTTAAAACAGCAGACAGCAGTGTCTTGCTTTAAGTCATCAAGAGTACATTTTGATGAAAAGTGATTTTCATTAAGGGTCTGCTCAGATTAATTTCATTCATTTTTGGGATTTGAAGCGGTGGTCATCAAACACTGCTTTTAAGCTACTGCTACCCACATCCTTCTCTTCAAAGTATCCTGCCAACTTCTGTCTGTGGATTTGAATTTTTTACTTTAAATTTTTCTGGATTATTCATTTATTTATTTTTTAAACATTATTGTGAGAAACAGTTCTTTTATTTATCAGACCGGTTGATTTGAGACATTATTGACATTCAGATGTCCTCAGTGTCCTTCAATCACAAACAATAGACATTTGAATGACAAACACACACACACACACACACACACACACACACACACACACACACACACGCACACAGTCAATGATCCGTCTGCCTGGCATCCAAACGGCCCCAGTTGACCGTCTGCCAGTCAGACTGGCATAAAAACAGACACACACAAACACACACATACATGCCTGGTGGATTTGTATTGTTTTCAGAGACACTCACACACACACACAGTTTTTCCCTGTTTATCCAACATACACTTCCTGTGTTTGTGCACGTAAGTGTGCTGCAGTCTCGACCAGCGATCAATCACATGTGTTTACATCCGTGACAAAGAGTGGTGTCACCGTTTGGCTGAGAAAGAGAGCGTAAACTGTACAGAAGCATTCCAGGGGCTCAATTGCAAGCTGTTGGTTTAAAGCAGACAGAGAAGCTGCAATCTAAGCAGGAAGAAAGTAACTTTCATTCAGACTACATTTGAGAACTACCTCTCAGTTTACAGAAATACTGTAAAGCAGTGTTAGTCAAACACGAGGTGTCCGAGGGACAAATCTGGCAAAACTAGTTGCCCCCTTTACAAAGCTCAAGTTTTCACTTTCATAGATTACGTTACAATATTTTTCACCCATCACTCATCTGTAGATAACAATATAAATATGAGGCTCATGTAAATCTCGAATGTGACTTTGAAATATATAATACCACAGCCCCATAAGGATTCATTATATCAGTGCATTTTATCCTTATGAAAAACGAGATCGGCGAGCTTCTTGGAACTTATATTAGTGATAAAAAGGCGGTGCTTTTTGGTAGGGGGCATGAACAAATCCAATACACATCAAGAAAGGAACCAAGGCACTCGTCTTTTACAAAATATATATATATAAAATGCCTTTAATGCATCTGGCACATTCTGAATAGAATAAGATATAAAAAAATAAAAATAAAAAAAGGTTGACCTTGATTGCTGAATGTCTGCACCTGTTGATGTGCTCACACCTGGTGCTTTAAATTGTTTCACCCCACTCCTGAGGCTGTAACTTCCTGAAGAAGGCTGGACACCGACGTAAATAAATAAGCAAACACTGAACCTGTACAACGTCGCCCCCCCCAAATGAACAGCGCTGAAAAAACTGGCCCATGGTCGATCTTAATTGCAGCTGTAAAGAGAACCCTCTTAGAAATGATTTGTAACAATAACTGTGTGTGTTTCTCTTCCTCCAGCTGCTCCAAAGATTGTTAGATGACCGCCGGCCGACGGTGGAGATGATCAGCGCTGAGGGAGAGAGGATCGCAGCCACAGCGGACACTCAGGACCGAGAGAAGATTCAGACCCAGCTTCAGTGTCTGGCAGCGAGATGGACTGACCTGCTGGACAAGGCCAGTGGCAGGTAAGACTCCTCTACGGTACTCGGGGGCTTCAATGTGGGAAGGATCTGAGTATAAGCTCTTGGATCTCTAAATTCCCCATAGTGTAAGAAGAACGTAATTTCCCTGTAGCAATCAATACCAAGATATCATACTGCTCCCTTATGGTCATCCTAGCACTTACAGATGCTCCTGACTTTCTTGAGATTTCAGTTCTGTATCTCTCGATAATTGTTGACACTTCAAAATGATCCATCCTTTCCATTTTAGCCTTCGAAGAGGCAACACAGATAATATCACAGAAAGCAAAAAGTTACACATTTGTCTTGCTGTAAATATCCGGTTTGGGAAAGTAATTGGTGGTGGTCCTCAACTGCATGTTATCTTGTGGTTATTTTCTGTTTTCTCTCTCTGTGTGTGGCTCTGTTGAATAGTATCATTACTTTTGGTTTTTGTGGTCTGCGAGTAATTTCAGCAGCTCTTATGTTCACCGGGGAAAGAAATGACTCTTTAGGGGGAAATACACACGCACACGCAGAGCACAGTGAAGAGGGTTGATATCCCAGATGATCTCATGTTAAGTATTGTCGTATTTATATAATGGTTAGAAAACATTCATGCCTGACAATTTTCTGTTAGGCATGATGTCTCTGGAATGTATTACACTGTCTAGTATGAACACTAACATAAATACACACACCCACACGCTACTGATTTCGTTATATGCACGCCGTTTGATGCTTCGGTTGACACACAAAAAGACAGACATGATGTGTTTTCTCACCGCTTTGCAACAACCTCCTTCCCTCTCTCTGTCTCAAATGTACTAAAATATTACATTTTATCTGTGTATGAAATTCTTTCAAATTTAATAATGTATCATAAAAATGTCATGAGCGTTTCACAAACTGTGTTTGTAATAAAAGTTGACAGCTGTGTGACACAAAATCAGGTCTGAGTTGAGCAACAAAATCAGTGAAAGCAATACAATAGCAATAACAGTTCCTCCTCCTCCTCCTCATCCCCCTCCCGTCCTTTAGGCAGAGGCAGTTGGAGGAGCTGCAGGTTTTGGCTCTTCAGTTCCACGAAGCCGTGGAGCCACTGGGAGAATGGCTGAGTGCCACAGAGAGACGCCTGAGCTCCGCCGAGCCCATGGGAACCCAGACGGCCAAGATCACCCAGCAGATCGTGAAGCACAAGGTACCGTTCGGCCCCCTTTGTTCCACAGACCCTCACCTCATGAAAAAGTCACAAAGGTTGATATTTAGGTGTGTCAATGAGCAGAATCCCTCCCTCTGTGAGTATTATTTTTTTAATTGGGTCCTCTAAGCAAAAAAAGTGAAAAAATACTTAATGTCTTACATACTTACCTTTAAATATGGTTAGTATTGTTGTTTTTGCAGTCCCTGTTTGAACTGACAAGTAACATAGAGAATGATTCATAATAGCAAACACACATGCAATCAGCAGTCTTGATAAAAAATGCTCCTGCACTTAATCTAATCCAGTGTAACTCAATGGAAAGAGTCTGGAAGAGGAAGCACGAGGCATAAGATCCACAAAACACCCAAACATACAAGTCCATTTCTTGCTTTACTCATGCTATGTTGAGTTTTTATTTTTCAGTTGTGTCAAGTTCTTTTTAAGTTGTTCTACTCATTCATTCATTTATATTTATGATTTCCTGTGAACTTATGATTTGTCATTTGCATGCTCATATTTTGAGTTTTTACCCATTTGTTTTTCTGTCGTTTTGCTGTTCTTTTCTCACTATACTTCACCCTCCCCTCAAACACAAACACACACACACCCACCCACACACACACACACACCTCCCAGGCGGTTCAAGAGGACGTGTCCTCACGTGAAGCTGAGGTTGACCGCCTCGAGTCCCTAAGCCAATCGCTGACCCCGCTCAGCTGCGATGCCGACCGTGATTGGTTAAGTGAGCGTGTGGGGGCGGTCAGGTCAGGTCACTCGGAACTTACTGATTGGTGCTCCAGGCGGGCGGGCATGCTGGAGCAGGCGCTGGCTAACGCTCAGCTGTTTGGGGAGGAGGAGGTAGAGGTGCTGAACTGGCTGGCAGAGGTGGCTCAGAGGCTGGGTCAGGTCTCTGTCCAGAGCTACCAGCATCAGCTGCTGGCCGAGCAGCACAAACACACTCTGGTACGACTTCATCAACACAACAACAGCCAACTTAGTTATTCCTTCCAAAACATGAGAACAGTAGTTAGTAAATGTATTAGGCAAAGGGCTTCAGTATACATGTAGAATTGCAATAATATCGGATTTAAAGACTCCTATATATAAAAAGATATACCAATAAAATATCCATGTGTGACATTATATATACAGTATGTGAATCAGGAACACAGACTGTGGGATCATGAGTGAATTTACATAATAAGTTCCTTCAGTACCTTTTGTTATATTAGCTTTTGCATCGTTAGTACAAAGAATAGACATGAAGCACAAACACAATGGTGTAGTTTTATTACTTAAACTTGATTGAACAGTTAAATAAAGGATGCACACTGTTAACACACTTAAGATGTCCTTGGAGCCAAAGAGAACAATTTGTTTTATCTACCACAGGTTAACTTTTGCTTTCTTCCTTCCTTCAGTCTCTAAATGAAGAGATTGTGAGCAGGAAGAAGACCGTGGACCAGGCCATCAAGAATGGGCAGGCCTTACTAAAACAGACCACAGGTAATTTCAGACTCCTAATTTTCTTTAGATTTTCCTCACCGTATTTTTTCTGTGTCCTGTGTGATATTAAATACAATGGTTAAATGGTTATCCTTGGTCATTTTCCAATTTGTGCTGGAAGGTGTCTGACTGGTGTCATCATCTTTCCCCATATGTTTTAATGGTTAGTAACTTAAATCAATAAAGCAATCTGTATATTATGAATTTTATATTGACACACAGTTATCACACTTGAAAGAAACTAAAACACTGTTTTCCTTTTAGTTGTTGTAGATTCATATCCAAACCACACATTTTTTATCAGCAGTGAACCAAACTGTAACATCTGGTTTGTGTCTCCCTTCTCATGATATTAGCCATGCTGACTGACCTGACATTGTTGGTCTACCTCATGAATATACTTTTTTACGTAAATGTGGCCATGAGAGGTATGCAGAAATGTCAACATGAGGATACTGTGAGATTTTGCAGAACATATTTGTAATGGTGAATTTTATAAGTAATAGATATTATAGATAATATAAGGATTAAGACCCCAAAAGTGGATGTGTACATTTGCACATACAAGGACTTTGTGAGTCCACAGTAAATAAGTGCAAAATTCTCAAAAATAAATAGAAATTGAAAACTAGAAATGTTATATTTTCTATACACTCAGCACATGGTTCATTGTTGGATGCAGACTGATTTATGGATACGGATTTATGAAAGCATCAGGACAGTGTGTGACCAGACCTCTGTGTCCTCCTGCAGGTGAGGAAGTTCTCCTGATCCAGGAGAAGCTGGATGGCATCAAGTCTCGCTACGCTGAGATGACAGCCGGCAGCAGCAAGGCCCTCCGCACCCTGGAGCAGGCCCTGCAGCTGGCCACGCGATTCGCCAGCGCCCACGACGACATCAACCAGTGGCTGGACAGCGTGGAGGCGGAGCTTAACAATATGGAGCCCGACGCCACGCCCGCCTACCAGGAAAGACAGAAGGTAGATGGAGTATAAGATAGATATAACTTTTTTTTTTAAAGAAATTTGATTTTTTTATTATTATAAAATACACTGTAAAAACATATCAATTAGAAACCACTATCCATGCAGCAGCTCATTTATGTCTTTATAATTCCCTATTTAAACATTTCGGTACAGTTAAGGTACAGTGTTTACATGTGATGTTGTATATGACTCACTATCTATTGCATCCGTTGCCCTGTACACACACATTTCATGGTTTTGCGTTATAAAGGAGGAGTTGTTTATTAAACTGGCAGAGATGCAGTTCTTCTTTGGCATTATTTGGTTTTGTTTCAGTGACTGCTGCTTTACAAAATGATTGATGGGGCAGTTGAGTAACTGTATTTAACCGACGTGTTTAGTTGGTAGAATTGTACAGACTTAATCATTAACATTTTACAAACTTATTTTAAAAGATGATTTTTCTATATATATTCATATTTGAAAAGAACAACTGATTTGATGACAGCTCCTGTATGTAATGACATTTTCAGCCGTTCCAATAATAACCCGCCCACAGCTGAGTTACCATAGTAACATTGATTTCTTGGAACAGTTTGTAAAAGCTATTGAAGAAATTATTGTCATTTAATTTGTTGCCGCTTTCCAGTCTTTTCATTCTACAATGACATTTTCAGTTGTTTAGAATTTAAAATGCTTTCAGTTTACCCCCGGCAGCAGAAACAACTGTGTGATGCACTGGATGCCATTTAGTCAAGTTAATTTCAGCTTTACATTTGTATATAAGTTTTTATTTACCCATATTGAAGCATACGTTTCCACTTGATTGCAGCTTTTGCTCATCTTTCACTTTTGCAGGAGCTGAAGAAAGTGTCGGCAGAGAAGCGTCTGGTGTTGGATACGGTGAACGAGGTGGGCAGCGCCCTGCTGGATCTGGTGCCGTGGCGAGCCCGCGAGGGCCTGGACCGCCTGGTCGCCGATGCCAACCAGCGCTACCGCCAGTCTGATGAAACCATCACTCAGCGTGTGCAGCTGGTACAAGCTGCCATCCAGAGGTCACAACAGGTACTGCAAGCAGTTTCACCTATGTGCAAAGATGAATGTAGAGCTAACTTTCCATTAGATTTGTCTATTTCACTGTGGGCACTTACACTGCTAAACGCTCACTCATCCCTTTCAGTATGAGGAGGCAGTGGATGCAGAGCTGGCCTGGGTCGGGGAGACGGAGCGTAAATTGAAGTCTCTGGGGCCCCTGAGCCTGGAGCCTGACGTGACGGTGGCCCAGATGCAAGTGCAGAGGGCCTTCAACATCGATATCATCCGACACAAAGACACTGTGGATCAGCTGCTCAGCACCAGAGACGAAATCCTGGAAACCTGCAGCGACGCCCAGAAGGACGCACTGATAGTGAGTCACTGATGGAGAATTAAGAGGAAGAGACTGAGCAGGAGAAATTTACATTTTGTGTAAATTAATAACGGGAAAGGGATGGATTGAGTGAGAATGGAAAGTGAGGGACACAGTGCTTAACTGACAAGTCATCACTTTCTTCTTCTTCAGGTGAAGACAGATTCTCTCAGTGCCCGTTATGATGCAGTGAGTCAGAGCCACAGTGAGCGGTTCTCAGCCCTGGAGCAGGCCCAGGTTTTGGTTGCTCGGTTCTGGGAGACCTACGAGGAACTGGAGCCATGGTTGGGCGAGACTGAAACCCTCATCTCCCAGCTGCCACCGCCAGCCATCGACACCGACGCTCTCCGACTGCAACAGGACCAGATGAGAGTAAGAGAAGATATCAAATATTTTCTCTTTCTTCCAAGATAATTGTATATTTTTTTTAATCCCCCCTTCTGTCCTTCACTGCCTCTCCAGCTGCTCAGGGAGTCTATCGCAGAGCACAAGCCTCACATCGACAAGCTGCTGAAGATTGGACCCCAGCTGGCCGAGCTCAGCCTCCAGGAGGGGGCGACGGTGACGCAGCGCTACTCGGAGGCCGAGAGACGCTACCTGGCCATCAAAGAGGGGGTCAAAGGTCGTGCGACAACCCTAGACGAGGCAGTGTCCCAGTCTTCACAGGTGCGTCACAGAGGACAAACAACTGTTTGTCCAAGCTAACTGTTTTAATGCTTGAAATGGGAGACTGTTTTAACTGCAGACCTGGCTCAAATGAGTTTTATTATTTAATCTACTTGGGTAGCAAAAAGTCAAAAGGCTTTGATGAGTTGTTTGAAAGTTAATTCAGTACACTTAAATAACATTTTGTGTATGAATTGACCTAATTTGTTACACTACTCACCCATTTGCCTCTCAGTGCAGCATGAAGAATTTGTAGATTGGAGCAAATAAGTAAATGCTGTTGGTCCAGGTCTGTTTACAGCTTGTTAGATGATTACAAAGCAGCATGACGTCTATGTGTTTGTTTATGTTTTTGTTTATTGTTTGCTGCTCGAAACTAAATGATATTAAAAGATTTACCGCGCAAAGTCATGAGTTCAGTGAAAGCCAAGTTTTATTTAGATTTTCTGTTTTCTGGTCTTATGTCTTTACTTTGTATATTTTAAAAACGTTTGTACAGTATATTATTAGCAAGAGCTAATGCATACATCTCATCATAATAAGACTATTGCTCAGACAAAATGTATCATTTTGTCTTCTCTTGTCACATCATGTCTTCTTTTAGTTCTAGTTTTCTTTACGGATATTTTACTTTCGCTTTTTGCACTTCACCTCATGACACGTCATTGAATCACCTGTGTGACAGGCTGAGTGTTGCTGCGGTTGATATTGCCTGACAGTTTGTAATGTGCGCATGTCTCTGATTTAACTCATTGTATTGTTTCTCCACCCTCCGCCCCCATCAAACCAACTCATGTATCGCTCCCTCTCTTCCTCTTTCCTGCACTTCCACACTGTCCTCATCCCTCACTCCATCCTAAACCACCCGCCTCCTTGTCTCTCCTCCCTCATCCTTTAAACTTAACCTTAATCTCCCTCATCATGTCTACCCCTCGCCCTTGCAACCCTCCGCCATCCCATTCCTCGTTCATTGTGGATGTGCTGTGTGTGTTGCCTCCCCTCACCATCATTTTCTCCATCGTCACTGCTCACTGCAGCTGGTAGAGGTAAGACCACTGACTGACAACATCAAACTGGCACTCAGGCTGCGGTTACACCACATGGTTGACTGAAGTACTAATACTTATATTAGTATATATACTAATCAAGTACTAATCTTGTCAGATAAATTCAATTATGTTAAGTAATGTATGCAGTCAGTTTATCTCAAATGGTAAAGGTTGTCTGGATTATTACTGATTAGAAATCACAGCTCAAGATTTCCAATGAATGAAGAAATTTATTTCAGACATATCGAAAATAAACCACACAGAACATCAAAGAAATGTACAAATAAGTTAACAAATAATTATTAATAATAATAATAATAATTAAATTCATGATCTACATAATGGTCCAAACCATGTGTCTGCCAACCCCTGAGTGACAATAAAACTGAATTAAATTGGTTAGGAAATGTGTAGGTTTGTAGACTTGAATTATGCCTGGTCTTAAACTGAGACATGCTTTCCAGTAATGATTGTTGTAGTCTCAGACTAGGCTTGATTTACGTCCTTGAAACCAGTCATGAATGTCCTTTCGTATATCACAAAAATCTCTCCCTTGTGGCTAGATGTGATTTGTTGTGTTATGTAGTGATCAAGCCATTTTGATTTCCCTCAGATGTCTAAAAAAGCCCATCAACTCACTAGAAATTGTAGCATCTTTGCCCTCTAGTCTATATTGTCTCTGGACTGAACTTTGTGATTAGGGGCTCCCTCTTGTGTGGTAGATCAAGACCAGCTTTGTTTTACAACCTGGATGACATGCTGAAGGTGCAACACTGAGATATGTAATACTGTAGAAGAACTGTACGGCTACATGTTCTACACCCCCTGTTGAAATCTGTTGTAAAATGTATTATAAAAAAGTGAATGCAGTCTGCCACAGATGGCTGACCACCCACATATCTCAGTATTTTCCCACTTTCAAAATGTCACCCAGCTATCAAAAACCCCAACCCAGCCCCCTCAATACACTCTCTCCTCCTCCTCATAATACTTTCTTCCAACTCTCTTTCCGTCCACAGTTTCACGACAAGATGGACCCCTTGTTGGAGACCCTGGAGGGGGCGGTCCAGCGGCTGCGGCAGCCTCCTCCGGTGGCCGCGGAGGTGGAGAAGATCAGGGAGCAGCTGGCGGAGCACCGAGCCCAGGGGCTGGAGCTGGACAAACTGCTGCCGAGCTTCTCCGCCCTCTGCGCCCGAGGAGAGGAGCTCATCGGACGAGCTGCTCACGACGATCCTGCTGCTCAGGGTGAGTGGCGGGGATGTGTCTGACAGGGAATGACAGACAAATAACATTCAAAATGAAATACAGTCCATGTGTTAAAGGTATAGTGGAGGATTTTCTTTTTCCGGGTGGATCATCAAGACTATTGGTCCTCCTAGTTGTCAATCATTCTGCTGATATGTTTACGTCAGGCCGTCGTACGTGCTCGTCCCTAGGTAGTATTCGCTTTCTGCGGCCTCTAGCCCGACCACCTTCTCCCCAAGACTCTCTTCTTGAAAGCTCTAAACGCACCACCAATGAAAAAAAAACAACAACTTAGATGCTAGACGATAGCTTGTTTGTTGGCCTGTAGCATGCTAAAGTTAGCTATAGAGATGCTTGTCGTAAATAGATTTTCACTTACCGGTGGCGAGTCTGACATAGTGGAAAAAGTGCAAATCTTCTTTTGGAAACATGTAAACAGAGCGTGCACGAGGAGAACTAGGCGTGTGCATGCTCTCTCGTGCACATGTTTAATAGGCGTTCCCTCTCGGTAGCAGGTAGTGTTGTGCATGTGCATTTTTTCAAAAAGTGGAGAGGGCGGTTCTTTTCTAAAATTCGGGAAAATCCTCCATTATACCTTTAAACAGGGCGAGGAGCTTTACACAAACATGAATAATCTCTGTTATTAAATTAAACAGAGTATGCTTTTTTTAATAATTCATTTTAGATTCACAGTTTTTGCACTTGTTGAGCTGCTGTGCATGTGCCAGCAGTTAAAGGGGGAAATGGCTTCCAACTAAACAGCGAAAGAACTAAACAGTGCGGCCAACTCTTGTTGTAGGCATTCAGAGTGTGCCTATGATTGTTGCTTTTTCATTTCAAATGGAAAACACTGGCTATACCTGGTTCAAAACATTACACAATCAAACAAAACAGACATCAGAAATTGTAGTGGGTCACAACAGAGAGGCACACATAACAGGCTTCTGTAATCTGGGCGGAAAAATATTAATTTCTTATTTTACGCTCCATGTCCAACTAGATCGCTGTCTGAACTATCAATCAACTGGCCAAAGTAAGTCACTGTTTGGCTGGCACAAAGCCAGCGGGAAGACATTGTCAAATCCTGAAATAAAACAGATTTAGCACTGAAGCTCTGCATATTTCTTCCAACTCCACCACGTGATGAGACAAAACACACACACACACACGCGTCTTTGTTATATTGCCCTCTAAATAACTTTGTGCTTTGATATCCTCCATCCATGAAAATGAAAGGCCTCACTGTGCAGCGATAGTGGGAGTGGGCTGATGAGAAACTCGACTTACCAGTTCTGGCCACTAGATGGCAAAATTCAAACAAAGAAAACATTATTACTTCTTCATATACACAAAGAATGACCAAGACGTTTATTTTTCCAGTATGCCCAGTGAGATGTTTAAACTCTGACTGCTCTCCCCTCCAGCCGTTCGCACCCGCCTCCTGCGCCTGCGCTCCCTGTGGGATGAGATCCGGCAGCGGGCCGAGGAGAGGGAGGGGAAGCTGAACGACGTCTTGGACCTGGCTGGGAAGTTCTGGGCCGACGTGGCGGCGCTACTGAGCACTCTCCGAGACTCCCAAGATATCGTGAAAGAGCTGGAGGACCCTGGTGTGGACCCCTCACTCATCAAACAACAGATTGAGGCTGCTGAGGTATGTAGGACCATGACGGAGGGAGTTAATAGCGATAAACAGTAGGCAGAGAAACAGAAGAGCTATTAGACGAGACGTGTCTAGCAGAAATGCACTGTCTGTACTCCATACAATGTCTCTCTATCCTTCCACCAGGCCATTAAGGCAGAGACGGATGGTCTGAGGGAGGAGCTGGAGTTTGTCAGGACCCTCGGAGCTGACCTTATCTTTGCCTGTGGAGAAACCGAGAAACCTGAAGTCAAGAAGACCATTGATGAGGTGAGAAATCAATACCGTGTTCTTGTGATAAAAGCCATTATATATATATAAACATATTTTTTTATTTATTTGTAAAGCTCTACTACATGTTGACCCACTAACATAATTCCTCTGTCTTCCTCCCAGATGAATGCAGCCTGGGAAGGTCTGAACCGCACGTGGAGAGAGAGGATGGAGAGACTGGAGGAGGCCATGACAGCGTCTGTGCAGTATCAGGACGCACTGCAGGTTTGTGCATCATAGTTAGTCTATAGTTAACTGGGCCAAATCATACGTCACTGAGCTAGTGTTTAAGTTTCGTCTTGGCACCAACTTCAAATCAAAACATTTCATGGTAATATGTAGCAACTGTGATCCTGTTGATGTGAGCTATTTTTTCTGTATAATTTCCAGTCTATGTTTGACTACCTGGACAACGCAGTGATTAAGCTGTGTGACATGTCGACTGTGGGAACTGATCTGGGAACTGTCAAACAGCAGATTGAAGAGCTCAAGGTTGGCAAGAATCTCATTTTTTACTCTTTAATTTTGAACAAATTACTCATTCATGAGCACATTTTACACACAAAATCAGTTTTTATATAACTTCTTGCATAATCTGTACTATTATAGTTAGTATATATCTCAGGGTCAATGCTAATAATCTTTGGTGGAAAGTTTGCATTGCTGGATTTGCTGTAAAATGTTACTAATCCATATACAGTTGATGCTAAATGTTCAGATTCCTCAAAATTAAATAAAATTTTTAGATAACCTAGGGTCAGATATGTATCAAGAACTAACGAAGCGCTTCTCTTCTCTCCTCTCATCCCTCTATTCACCCTGAGCAGCAGTACAAAGTGGAGGTTTACCAGCAGCAGATTGACATGGAGAAGCTGTGCCACCAGGGGGAGCTGCTGTTGAAGAAGGTGTCAGACCAGACAGACAGGGACATGATCCAGGAGCCGCTGACCGAGCTCCGACACCTCTGGGAAAACCTGGGGGATAAAATCACCCACAGACAGGTAATAAGGCAAACAAATGGCAACGGTGTGGCTAAAGAGTTAGAATCTACATCACTGAGTAACACACTGAAATAAAAACTGCCTCAGGAAGACATTCTGTAGCTGACCTCCTGCTCTCACCCCTCTGTTTCCCTTGGGAGTTGGCGATGTTGGTCTTTGTTGGCATTCTGGAGGATTGCATGTATACAGCTGCTTTTCATTACAGTCCAAATATTTGCGTTCCTATTTTTAAGCTCAAACTTCTGTCTTTCTTCCACCACAGCACAAGCTTGAGGCTGCCCTGCTGGCCCTGGGTCAGTTCCAGCATGCCCTGTCTGAGCTGCAGGCCTGGCTGAACCACACACACACCACTCTGGACACACAGCGACCAATCAGCTCTGACCCCAAGGCCATCGAAATCGAGCTGGCTAAACACCACGTACGTCTCCGTTCATTACAACTTGAAAAAAAAAAAAAAAACTGAGAATTCTCATCTGTCTCCTTATCTTGTGTCTTCTTCTTTTTGGTTTGGCTGACATTGTAAATAAAGACAGGCTGTTTCTTTAAAAGAGTTTGAATCTTTAACTGAATTTGCTGTCACATTGTTGGCCGGTGTGCTTATGAAACCCATTCATGTCCTGTAGCCCTAATGTGGTTTCTTTTCTTCTCTTTGGAGAGTCACACACAATAAATGTTGGCCTCTTATGTTATTTTAACATCCCAAATCGTCTGTTCAGCTCTTGTTGCATCTCAACAAATGTAATTCTGTTTAAAAAATGTCTCTCTCCCTCCTCTCTGACCCAGGTTTTGCGTAATGATGTCCTATCCCATCATGCAACTGTGGAGAATGTGAACGGTGCAGGCGCTGAGCTGCTGGAGTCGTCTCCTGGAGACGAGGCCAGCCATCTGAGGGATCAGCTGGATCAGCTCAACCAGGGCTGGGAGAGCCTCCTGCTCAAGAGCCAGGAGCGGCAGAAGCTACTGGAGGCCGCCCTGCAGCAGGTACGGTGGGGTTAGAAAGAGAGACTTAGTCCTGTTGAATCACAATGACAACCCTGTCTTTGTTCTAAGGAAGAAAGGAAACACACTGGAACACTTTATAGATGTCATACTGAGAGTTTTTACTTTAATATTTTATGCTGCAGTAGTGGTGGAAGTATTGCTACACCAATACAATGGTATTATGATTAAAAGCAGTATTAATGGCAACAGTAGTAGGGAATAAAATAATAGCACCTATGGTGGCAATATGTTATGGTATCCTAATGTGCAGTTAAAATAATGAATGCATACCTGTTCCCCCTCCCCCACCTGTTTCTGTGTAGGCTGAAGGCTTCCATGGCGAGTTGGAGGAGTTCCTCCAGTGGCTGAGGAGGACGGAGAGCCAGCTGTCTGCCGCCAAGCCGACAGGAGGTCTTCCTGAAACAGCCAGAGAGCAGCTACAGCAACACATGGTAACAGAGAATCACATTACATCTCTATGCTCAGAGTATCATCCACAATACACATAGACTTTATAGGTATAAACCTTATTCGCCATTTACAGTATGTCTCTTCTGCACGTCTGCTTCATTTGGTATTAAACTTGCAAGAAGAAATGTTTGAAAATCCCACATAATTTAATTAGGGTTAGGTGCAAGGAGCAGATGCTCAGAGTATTAGCTTGCACATGCTCTTCTATTCACACAGAGAGACATTTGGTATATGGCGACCATGAATCTTTTAATAGCTTCCATTGTTCTCAACCAACCAGTGAGACACAACAACTCACTCACCTTTTAACCAGAGTATCGATTCACATTTGTGTGGTCTCTGTCTGCAGGAGCTTCAGAGCCAGCTGACTCAGCGAGGAGAACAGTACCACCGCCTGCTGGATCAAGGGGAGTCCATGCTGCTGGCTCGTGGAGGAGAGGAAGCAGGACCCGGTACCACCCAGACCCAGCAGAACCTGGCCATGCTGCAGAACAAGTGGGCCAGCTTCAACACCAAGATGGACGACCGCAGGGTAAGACTGTGACACGAGGAGAATGTTTGATTGCTCCGTCCTATTGACTTATATTATCCCTCTGGCTTTCGATGATTTATTGGTGTGTTTTTAACTTTAAACTGATCTTTCCAGGCAAAGTTGGATGAGGCTGTTTCCTTGGCAACAGGTTTCCAGACCTCCCTGCAGGACACCATCAACTGGCTGACCCAGGCTGAACAGACCCTGAACATGGCCCAGCCCCCCAGCCTCATGCTGGACACTGTCCTCTTCCAGATTGATGAGCACAAGGTACTGAACATACTCCAGTCCATGCAATATAATAATAGAGAGCTACAGTAGGTGACCGTGAAGAGATATTCCCTGAATTTGACAAAAAGTGTATTGGATTAATATCACTTACTATGCCTTTTCCCCTTTTCTTGTCTGTCTGCCCAGGTATTTGTGAATGAGGTGAACACCCACAGAGAGCAGGTCCTGGCTCTGGAGAAGGCCGGCTCTCAGCTTCGCTTTGCCAGCCTGAAGCAGGACGTTGTTCTTATTAAAAACCTGCTGCTCAGCGTCCAGGCTCGCTGGGACAAGCTGGTCCAGAGGTCACTGGACCGTGGCCGACACCTCGATGAGGCCCGAAAACGTGCCAAACAGGTACTGAAGTGGTACTAAAGGGTGATAAAATGCTGATGAAGACCAAGGGCACATCACTGTGACTACACTGACAACATTAAAACTGGTTGAGATTTACAATAAATGTAATGTCTGTATGGGCAGTGTGACTTAAGACTTTAATGTCTCTGCTATTGGTTGGTAGCAATTGTGAAATATAACGTTATACTGCTTCTCCAATTAAACTTATTGATAGTCGTTTCTGGTGGAATTTGAAACTTTTAAGGGAACTATTTGCACCTTAAATGATCATAAATCCAGATTGTGAATATCTGATTTTATTTTTTAGTAATGAGCTCAATCAATTTTGGCTTCTTTCAGCTAGAGAATATGTATGTAGTGCATTGGTACCCAAACTGGTGTTCACAAAGTGACGGGTAGGCGGGGAAAAAAAACATTCACATAAGAGTGGGTGGTATTTAGCTGGAGGTTGAAAGTCTAAAGAAAAGTTTGGGAAACACTGATGTAGTGGAATATCAAACTGAAACTCTGTAACTCTCTTTCTTCAGTTCCACGAGGCCTGGAGGAAGCTGACAGACTGGCTAGAAGAAGCAGAGAAAAGACTGGACTCAGAGCTGGAGATCTCCAACGAGCCAGACAAGATCAAAGTACAACTGGCCAAACACAAGGTAGTGCAAGGCAATTATTATGCACACTCTGTATTTCTAAATTTTGTTCCCATCTAAAAATCTCTTTCTTTCCTTTCCATTCTCTCCTCTCCAGGAGTTCCAGAAAGCGTTGGGGTCGAAGCAGCCGGTTTACGACACTACAGTGAGGTCTGGGCGGGCCATGAGGGACAAGGCTCAGCTACCTGCAGACACCCAGAAACTAGACCACCTGGTGGGAGAGGTCCGCGACAAGTGGGACACCGTCTGTGGCAAGAGCGTCGAGAGGTAAAGAGGGGGGGGGGGACAATGAAACTGGCTTTCCCCAAACTATTCATTACAGATGGGTATGTTCATATGGGATATAATTAACAGCTGCTTGTCTTCTCTTCTCTTCTCCATCCAGACAACACAAACTGGAAGAGGCTCTGCTGTTCTCAGGCCAGTTTGCAGAGGCTCTGCAGGCCCTGGTGGACTGGTTGTACCGGGTAGAGCCCCAGCTGGCTGAAGACCAGCCTGTCAATGGAGATCTGGATCTGGTGTCCAACCTCATGGACTCACATAAGGTGTGTAAACAGAACTGTACTCCTTAGTTTAGTTTAGTTTATTTATCCATCTCGAACAATCAACCTACTTCCAAAGAGAAAAAAGGAAAAAGATTAAATAAAACACAAAAATAACACACAATCATATACAAAACAATCTGATTCCAAAAAAGGATGAGTTTGAGAATGCATTCAGAAAATAAATATGTATGAGAGGATGATAATATCACACAACGAAAGTCTGACAGTACTGATGTCTAAACCTGCAGGCTTTCCAAAAAGAGCTGGGTAAGAGAACCGGCAGTGTTCAGGCTCTGAAGCGCTCAGCTCGGGACCTGATGGATACCGGCCGCGATGACACAGCGTGGGTCAAAGTTCAGCTTCAGGAGCTCAGCAACCGCTGGGATACAGTGTGTGCTCTGTCGGTCACAAAGCAAACCCGCCTCCAGCAGGCCCTCAAACAGGTCAGAGAAGAAGCTGCACTGCAGATTCATTGATTGCTCATGCTTGTTCTTAGGGGAATTGTTGTGTCTCTTTAAAGTGGGGTCTAGACCTACTCTGCCTGTAAATGTCCTGAGATAACGGCTGTTATGATTTGCTACTATAAATAAAATTGAATTGAATTGATTTAACGTTGTGTTTCCTTAAACATCAATGCTTGTCAGAAATGCACAGGACACTATTAAAGATCTCTCCCCTTTTCTTCCATCAGGCGGAGGAGTTTCGTACGGCCATACAGATGCTCCTGGAGTGGCTCTCTGAGGCGGAGCAGACGCTTCGTTTCCGTGGCGTCCTTCCCGAAGAGGCAGAGACTCTGCAGGCGCTGCTGCACACACATCGTGACTTCATGGGCACCGTGGAGGACAAGAGGACGGATGTCAACAAGGCTGCTGGCATGGGAGAGAGCATCCTGACGGTTTGTCACCCGGACTCCATCACCACCATCAAACACTGGATAACCATCATCAGGGCACGCTTCGAGGAGGTAAGGAGGGGAGGGCGGGGCTTAGGTTTCCTGTTTTTATTTAGAAGATAGACCATTTTTGTCCTCCAGATATAAAACAGCTTAGTTTAACTATTGTTTTTAAAGGTTGTCATTTCAACATTTTAGCTTTAGGCTTTGAGATTTTGTAAGACCTAAATTTATTGACCTCCTCTTAACCTTTATTTACCCAGGGACATATTTTAACTAGGTACATGTGCGAATAACATGATGAAAACAAGATGGAAATTTCTTATATTAATCCGCACCCTTCGCTCTACAGGTGCTGACGTGGGCCAAACAGCACGAGCAGCGGCTGGAGACGGCTCTGACCGAGGTGCTCAACAACGCCAACCTGCTGGAGGAGCTGTTGTCATGGCTACAGTTTGCTGAGACCACATTGGTCCAGAGAGACACAGAGCCGCTTCCTCAGGACATCCCACAACTCAAAACGCTCATCACAGAACACCAGGTGGGCTTCGCTGTCGCATCACGTTTGTGGGCAAACATAGTTTGGGGTTTTAGGTCTTTACAATGCATCCGTTATAGCTGCCTGTGTTTGTGCTGTCCATTAACAGTTGTGTTGTCCAACTTTGCTTGCTTACTCACTGCTGGTGTTTGTTTTTCTCAGATGTTTATGGAGGAGATGACGAGGAAGCAGCCAGATGTTGACAAAGTGACGAAGACCTACAAAAGAAAACCAGCTGAGCCTCCCAGCAGCCTGGCTGAGAGGAGAGGAGCTCGTAAGTCACCTGTGTTTACCTTTTGATGCACAAATATTATCATCTCCCACTCTTTTTGAAGATAGCGTGAGTGCATTCATGACAGAAGGTTTATCAGAAGTAAAAGAGAGGATTTGTTAACTCTCTGCTTCCTCCATAGGCAAACAGCAGCAGCAGCAGCAGCAGGCAGCCATGCAGCTCTCCGGAGGAAACCCACGGCTCAACCAGCTCTGCGCCAGGTGGCAGCAAGTTTGGCTGCTGGCTCTTGACCGCCAGCGCAAACTCAATGATGGTCTGGACAGACTGGAGGAGGTATCTTTCTTGTCACCACATCATGAATAGGCCTACATTTAAATATGCACCTATTGTAATTAGTTAAATCCCAATATCGACAGTGTCCTGGTCAACAAAAGCTTTGACTTTGTGAAGATACAGTAACTGGCAATAGTTTGACATCACTTACACACTCAGACTCACATTCTTTCTGCCACTATGACATGAAAAGTATCACAGCACTGTCTGTCCATTTTCAGCTCAAAGAGTTTGCCAACTTTGACTTTGATGTGTGGAGGAAAAAGTACATGCGCTGGATGAACCATAAGAAGTCTCGCGTCATGGACTTCTTCAGACGCATCGACAAGGACCAAGATGGAAAGATCACGCGCCAGGAGTTTATCGACGGCATCCTGGCATCAAGTAGGTTATCTAACAACGTGTTTGGTTGGGGGTTGACTTGCTTAGACAGGTATAAAGACATTATATGATGTTTTTATTTTTCTCTATTTCTGTTATGGCTGCCATAGTTTCTAGGTTGCTACAACATATTAGATTGTACTACTTTATTCAGGTCATTTTATTATATTTCATTTAAATTATATTTATAGTTTTTATCAGAAGAGAGGGCCAGGGCAAAACACATTTCATTGCATTCTCTCTGTACTTTGTACTTTTAAATGCACATGACAATAAACTTGAACTTATATGAATTCCTGTTGTGCGTCTGTGCAGAGTTTCCTACCAGTAAGCTGGAGATGACAGCAGTGGCAGACATCTTTGACAGAGACGGAGACGGTTACATTGACTACTACGAGTTTGTTGCTGCTCTGCACCCCAACAAGGACGCCTACAGACCTACCACTGACGCTGATAAGATAGAGGATGAGGTAAGAGAAATCAGAAGTAAAATACATGGAAATAAGTGCATGCAAATGTGAAGATGTGTATGGTGCGTTATCGGGGCAAATAACAGTGAGCTACCAGCCATAGGAGAACCAGTCAGCCATTGGACAGGCCCAGTAACGGCCTGGTGCATGGTAAGTAGTCTGAATGCATTCACTGACATGTTGTTTGTTGTTGTGCAGGTGACTCGGCAGGTGGCCCAGTGTAAATGTGCCAAGAGGTTCCAAGTGGAGCAGATAGGAGAGAACAAATACCGGGTACGTTCAGCTCAGTCCTTTGGTTGAGTTTAATATTATTTAGAGAATAAGTTCCAATGTATACTTAAGATACTATAAAAGATGAATTGTTAATGTTCATTGCAATTCATTGATTGTTATATGTTAACAGACCTGGGTCAAAGGGGATTTGCAAATGATTGTTGGCTATTTTTTTAAACTTCATTCTTAGACTAGCAGACAGGAACAACAGGTCAACTTAGTAGTTTGAGTTTGCTGCGATTGACACTCAATAAAGTCCAGAGTCAGATTCAATTCTTTATCAAGTTACTATTAAGTCCATAGTTCAGCTTTACTTGTAAGAAGAAGAATACACTTTTACGCTATGATTAAGAGTTACTTTGCAAACACTGTTTGACCCAGTTCTGATTAATGGACAGTTTATTATTAACTGGCTTTGTCTTCACTTGTCCAGCAGGCAACAATTAACTTCTCAACATAACTTCACAGCATTTTCTCTTGTGTTTTCATCTCACATCATGATCTCATGGTGTATTAAAATTTGGCTGTATCTTAACATATCATATAACATGTCACGATAACATTGATGTATAACGTGTTAGTAACATCTCACAGCCCTCCAGGATTGTCAGCTGAGCCTTCTTTATCGTCACCAAAACATTAACAAAAACCATGTTAACGTAACATAGACACACAACCGGGCTGCTGGGTATGAAAGAGACAGAGCTCTGGCTCATTTACTGGCAGTGCTGTCAGGGGGTGTTCAAACCAAGCCAGTTTAAAGACGTTTTAGTCCAACTTAACTAAAACATGTTACACCAAATGAACTCTAGGAACTCTGGGGTAATTTGATGCTCATATTCAGCTCTTTGTTTATCTTTTCTTCACTGCCATTTTAATAAATAAAATTAAATAATGGCAGCGACCACAGTTCAATATTATTAGTGAAAGTTGGAGAGTGAATTTTTTATTTATTTTAACTAAAAGAAAAATCTCATTCCTGACGGGGTGACTTGTTACTAAACCTGTGGAATAATCGAACTACTACGCAAAAGTGGTTCAATTATCTGATTTACATAATATAATATGTACATAATATACATTATAATATACATTATACTGTATATATAAATAATATGTCTATCACATTTTCAAGCCTATAAAAAAAAAAACAAGATGTTAACACCTTGTTGGCATCATCAAATACAGCCCCAAGGAATGTTCAAGCATTCAGGTGTTATTTTGTAGGAATTTGAAGGTTGTTTAAAACCTTCTGGAACTACAGTGATTGGAATGGTTCTCCCAGCAGTCTGTGTGTATCTATGCACCATTTTACAGCGGTTGTTGATCGTTTTCAGCAGCATACTTACAGGCTCGCCCATCACTAGCACTACTACAGTATGTGTGTCCACTCCATCATTATCCACTGGGTAATGATATCCAGCGTCTGACTGCAGGACACTGGGGATACTAATACCACACCAATATGTTGCTGTCACATTGGTTGTCTGTCTTGTCTGGCTTCACTTTTCTTCACTGCCACTGTCTTTACCTCCATCTTACCATCATCGACTGGCAGTTTTAAAAAGCACTTTCATAACATCCACAGGCATTCATGTCCACTGCATCTTTTCGCTTACACAACTAATTCTGAGCTTAAATAACAGAAATACACAGTGAAATGTAATGTAAGCTCTTGAACACACATAAATGGTATCCATTCATACATTACAAACTTCAGTTATCAGTACATGTTGTTTCACTCCTGCTCTGTTTCTTTCTCCTTGTGTTCCTGTGCTCCATGTCTACTGGATTTTATTGTAGTTCTTCCTCGGAAACCAGGTAAAGTGACGCTCCCGCTGCTGTGATTGGATGTGTGAAATCTGCTTCCTGTATTCCCCACCAATGGAGTGTTGTCCTTTCTGCTTTCACACACTTACAAATTTCCATATTAAAAAAATGATTTAAAACAGAGGAAGCACTCCATTGTGGCTTTGCAATGTGTAAGCAGGTTTCACCGTCCAGTTATGTTCCCGCTGTGATTTGTTTGGTGTTGAGAGTGACGAATTGCACAATGTGAAGCAGGCGACAGTGACATGGCTGAAGTGGTGATTAGTGGTTAGGTGATATATAGTGTGCTGTGGACTGAAGCTGGGAAGCAAATCAAGCTGCTTGGAGAGAGATCCAGAACATTTCTTCTGTGCTGGTATCGCTTTGGAGTTCTGCTTTGCTCAGCAGTTTGAACAAAACTTTTTGACTGAATACAAACATACTCGTGATTTCTACTGTAAATGATAATGCTTATATTTGGGTGGCTGGGTGAACCAGGCTGAGAATCATCAGATTGACTCTTTCAGTGCATGTTTTTTTGAGTCATTGCATGAAGTACAACAGATCGTCCGTTCAGATTTGGTACATGGGCTGCTTGGTGTGATGCTGTGATTCAATTAAAACTTCAAAACATCAGTCAATATATCAACTATTATTTTACTCACTGATTTTGTCTCCTTTTTCTGATTCTTTCTTTCTACCCGTTATGCTTTTTCTACTCCTCCCTCGTCCTCTCTTCTTTTTTCTACTCCGTTCACTTATCTCTTGCCCTCTTTTCTCCTCATTTCTCTTCTTCCCTTCCTGCTTTATGTTTTGATCCACTCAGTTCGGTGACTCTCAGCAGCTGCGTCTGGTGAGGATTCTGCGCAGCACGGTGATGGTGAGAGTCGGAGGTGGTTGGATGGCTCTGGACGAGTTCCTCGTCAAAAATGATCCATGCAGAGGTGAGTGGTGTTTACACACCACACACACACACACACACACACACACACACACACACACACACACACACACACACACACACACACACACACACACACACACACACACACACACACACACACACACACCTTCTTTCTCCTCTGTCTCACTTTCTTTAATTCACATGCATTTACTAGAGCCCGACTGGTAATTGGATTTTTGTGGCAGATGTCTTTTTTTGATTATATATTACGATAACATTTTAAATATTTTTTCCATTGCAATAAAAATGTGAAACCTTTTTTTTAAAACTGTGTGTGTCACAAACACTCACACACACATTTGAGCCATCAAGTCCAATAAAGAGCAACAGATCTGGAAAACCTTTGAGCCAGGGAGTCACTAACTTTAGATTTAGCTCCACGGGCCTAAAAATGCACAAGCCAGATAAATATTTTCAATGTATGCATGCCGAGAGCAATTGTAATTGAAATGTATGGGGTACGTTGTGGAAGGTGGATATCTGTCATCAGACATCAAATAATATCGTCCGGGCTCTAGCACTAACACAAACACACCCTCACTTTACTCTTTACAAAGCAAACACACCTCCAGTGGTGCCTCCTGCACTGAGCTCTTGACATATTTACACCACCAAGCATAAGTGAGTGACAACATACAGATCAGTGGAGTCAGCGGAAGGAAAACACACTGACGAGACTGACTTTTGTCAAGTTGTCTGTCAGCAGGTGATGCAGTGAAACGCTGCCCCCTCTCACTTTCTCTCTCCAGTGTTTCCTTCAAGTGCCATCTACGTTTGGTGTCTTTGTTTCTCTCTCCATCTCTTATTTCTGAAATCTCTCTGAGCCTGTCCTCAATGAGTTCACGTTTGATTTCTGTATATGCACGGCCGATTCTCTCTCTCTCCTCGGCCTCTGTCCTGTCTTACTTATTTCATTCTCTTTTAAATAAAACAGTAGTACTGCATGGTGCATGGTCCTCAGTTCTCTTCCTCCCCTCTCTCTTCCTCCCTCCCTCCCTTTTTCTCTTTCCCCAGTGCAACATCCAGGACTTAAGATTCTCCGCTCCGATTCCAGTAGCTCCATCTCATCTCGTATAGGTTGGACTTCTCCTCTATCTGTTACGCTTTCACTCTCTCCTAACTGCCTGTCTTTTCTCCGCCTCGTCTGTTTTGCGAACTTTTTTTCTATCTCTCCTGGACTCGCTTTCAGATCTCTTCTCTTTTCTTCCTCTCTGTTGCTTTTTTCTTGTTCTCTCTCCTATTATCCTCATCTTTTCTTTTTCTTCTTCTTCTTTGGTTTCTTGGTTTGGCCTTGTTGCTGTGCCTTGCTGACTGTGATCACCAGACTAACGTAATGTCTCCCCACTGTTCTGCTTTTCCTCTCTCCTGACCTCCCCTCTCCCGGCTGTTGCCACTCATGCAAGCTCTGATATCCTGACCTGTTTTTTAAAAACACTTTTCAGGGGTCACTGACACTCGTCCGGACCCCCATTGGTTGGCTGTTTGTGTTTATGACCCGTGTGAGTGTGTCGATGGAGTGATTTTTGACTCCAAAAGCAGTGCCTGTGTTTGAGTGTGTTTCCAAGAAGTGATATCTTAATGTGTGTGAGACTCTCTTCATTCCACCATGACCTTGCTGTTATTTCACATTGTCTCTTGTGTCTCTTAGTGGCAGTCACTCCTGGCTATTTCTGCTGCCGAGGTATCTACACTTCCTCTCTTTCTCTCTGCTCCTCTGTCACTCCATCTCTTTCACTCTCCATCCATCCGTCCGTCCAGCTGTCAGTCTCCATCTTCAACCACAGCTCTGTGTGTGTGTGTGTGTGTGTGTGTGTGTGTGTGTGTGTGTGTGTGTGTGTGTGTGTGTGTGTGTGTGTGTGTGTGTGTGTGTGTGTGTGTGTGTGAGTACCGTTTCTAACTGTGGTCAGGTCTGTGTGTTTAGGCATTGATGTCAGTCTTGTCTGTGTGCCACATGTGCGTCATGCTTTCCTCACTCACAACAAAGCAGGATTTGGCCAACCCCTGGTCTATATATTTTTTATTCTATTTGTAAAATAGATTTGTAGAATTTATTAATTAAAGATGGTTGAATTTTACAATTGAAGAAACATGGATGGAGATGCTCAGCAGAAAAGAAGACATAACGTATAAAACTTGAGAACTAAATAGTTAAAATAGTTGTGTTTCATGTTACAATGAACGCTACTTACATGTATCTTCTTTTTTCTGTTAGTGTAAAAAAGTAAAAAAAAAAATCTTATACATGCTTCACAGAGACAGTGAGTGTCTAAGACCTGGGCGTGGCCAGCCTGGGTTTCTAATAACTCTGGCTTCCAACGCGGCTCCTTTAAATGTGATGGCTGGTTGGTGGGAGACACAATTACAGGGTGCACCTGGCTGGCTGGCGTTGAGGGGGGATGTAATTGCAGGGTGCAATTGACCGGCCTTGCTGTTGGGTTGCTAGGGACGATGGCCGTGAGGCTAAGAGTTGCACTGCTGCTACGGCTAGCTGTAGCCTTCTTCTCCTCTCTCTTTCTCTTCTTTTTTGATTCTTTTTACACTATTTTTCGCTTTGATTTTGTTTTTCTTCCATCCACTCTGAATCTGTCTTTCCTGTCTCTTTATTTCTTGTTACTTTTTCAACACTCTCTCTCTCTCTCTCTCTCTCTCTTTGTGGCTGGCTTCTCCAGGCTTGTTGTTGTCTGCTGGGGCTGCTGCACTACTTTTTGTACAAAAATGCTGCTGAGTGTCTTTTGAAGAAGGGGGAAACCCTGAATCTGTGGGCTCTCTCCCGCTAAGCATAAACCAGGCATGACCTCCACATATATATTTATACGCATGCTGTGTATACACAGCAGCTGAGATGCTCCTTCGCAGCAAGAAGTGAAAATGAATTCAAATGGGAGAGCTTGTTGAAAAACGAGAGAAGAGAGGCTGTGCTTTTTGCTCCCGCCAACCTCAGACGTTTTTAAGCAAATACGCAATGAAAGTGTGTGCGACATTTTTCACAAAATTGGAGACACTTGCAGTTGCTTAAAGGAATGGTTCGACTTTTTGGGAGAGCCAACATTATGATATCACGTCTGGGCTAGCCTCTGTTCCACTAGCTTCTGTGACTCGATCTCTCATTTAGCATTTCCGTCATAGGTCTTCCTGGAGTTACTTTTCCATACTCTAAGACAAACTGGCTTCCACAACAGCGCTTGCTATCAGAAAAGAAAACCTTCGAAACGATTACTCAGTGAGCACCGAAAAACTACACCCCCCATGAAAATTTACTAACGCCATCGTAACTTTGTTTCGTCAAAACTTTTGCCATTACGCTTAGGCCGCAAAGGTCTAGGGCTTATGGGAAATGGTGTTTGTTAATGGCTGCTAAAAAACTGAAATAAATCAAATATACAATATTAGGTGTAGAAAAAAAGGGAAAACCAAAGCACTCTTCTTCAAAATGATTTTAAAAGCCTTTATTTTGCTGGCTATTTCATAATAGAAAATTTTAAAAACATAGGAAGAGGAAAATTGTTTGTCTGAGAATCACACCCTGAAGAAGGCAGTATGTGCCGCTACGCATGGGTTGCTTCTTCCTATGTTTTTAAAATTTTCTATTATGAAATAGCCAGCAAAATAAAGCTTTTTAAATCATTTTGAAGAAGAGTGCCTTGGTTTTCCTTTTTTTTTCTACACTCAATTGAATTCTCGACCCCAAAGAGCACCTTCTAACATATGACTGAACTTCCTGAGCACCCTGGATTTTTTTGTCTGTCCAAGATACAATATTAGGTTATTTAAAAAACAATCAATCATTCTTATCTTAATAAGGCGAGTCACAGACATACACTGTTCAAAGGCTGGATTTTTAGTTTTCTTACTTCTGGAGAAAAACTTGGGCATTCCTCCATATGCCCTCCATACACCAATTGTTTACGTACAATGGAATATGTGCTGGACTATTTTTGGGCCAGCCGCGGTGATTAACTTTTGGTGAGCTTTAATTCTCGGGAGGAAAACAAATGAGCATATTTTTTCCAAAATGTTGGAACTATTCCTTTAAATATACTGTACAATCAGCACTCTGTTAGCAGCTTTTTAATTCTCACTTGTTGAGAAAATAATCTGTACTGTAGTGCAGAAAATGTTCTCTGGTGATGAAAAAAAAAATATGTGAAAAGAGAACAATGAGCTGTGGACTGGAGTTGGTTGATAAATTTGTCTGCAGCGATGACAGTGTGTCTCCAAAACGTGTCCACAAACGTGGATGACTTGCTGACTTTCTTTGCGTATCAAATTGATTAATTTACTACTTCTTTTGCACACAAACCAAATCAAACACGCTCACTCACCTCTCCCCTTAAAAACAACTCAACCAAAGTGCACTTAAGACTCCCTGATCCCCTCAACCGCACCCCTCCAAACACCGCCCCTGCTCACGTGCACTCTCATATGAAACATGCACGGACTCATGTCTGCAGCCAAGGAAGCACGGACTCTCTCCCTCACTCTGCTCGCTGCCTCTGTTGCCCCCTGCTGGAGGAAAAATGTGAGTCGACACAACCGAACCAACTCATTTGTCTTTTTTCTCTCTTTGTTTCTCTTCAGCTCGTGGCCGTACCAACCTGGAGCTGAGGGAGAAGTTCATCCTTCCTGAAGGAGCGTCTCAGGGTCTGGCCGCCTTCCGCACCCGAGGTCGACGCTCCAAACCGGGCTCCCGCAACGCCTCGCCCACCCGCTCCTCCTCCTCGGCCTCCCACAGCGGCGCCTCCCTCCCCTCTGCTCCCTCCACCCCCGCCACACCGACAGCCTCTGCATCATCCAGGGTAAGAGCTGACGTCAGTCTGAACACATTTTAGAGTTGAGGCAGGATCTCATTTTATCGACCTACAACGGTGTCTGAAATCCAGTTTTCTTATTTTCTACATACAATGAAAGGTTTCTCTGCTTCATGTCCACTCATTGCACTGCATTAATAACAGAACAGGAATAGTAGTATGTTATGAATCATATCAGTTTTACAGAACATAACCAACCTTCACTGCCTTTAATAAGATAAAGGATAAATAACTTGGGTTTAAAATTCATCTTGAATTTAATAGCAGCTATACATTTAAAAGAAAAATGTAAAATTTGGATTTTTAAAACTTGCAGGTGTCTTTTGTTCACACCGAGATAAAACACAGAAGACAACATGGTTAAAGACAAATTCAACAAAGTCAAGAAAATGACAGGACACTTTACACAGCATTATTTAACACTGAGACAAAACATGATTGTGCAGATTAAAATAAAATAAGACAAATTTAAAAAAGATCACTGGAAACTCTTCCATCCATTTATTAAATTCCTCATTTAGTCACATTAAAGGGGACTTCACCGATTATGTACATCAAACTCTTGGGGAGCACTATTGCATATGTGAAAAATGCTGACTAAATAAAGAGACGAGGAACAACCGTCTCTGTCTTTGGAGCACTCTGTCCCACTCATATTCTGTTGTGTTTGAGGCTGTAATGTCAAATAGAAACACTCATAGCTCATTGTTAGAAGGCAACCAGACTACATGTAGTCATTAGTGTTGTTCTCGTCATGTGAATGTGTGTGAAAGAGAGAGACCGACTGAATGTATATGTGTTTGTGCGTTTTTATGGGTTTATGTTATACATTGTTCAGTTGTTGTTGTTGTTGTCATCCTCCTGTTGTTCTCAAAAATCACCACATCCTTAACTGTGATTTTTTTGTTTTTTTGTTCTTGTTTCTTTGTTTTGTCTTTCATCTTTGTGCCTTTTCCCCTCGTTCCTGCCATTCCTTCTAACCTGCCTTCAAAAATATCCTACCTGCATTGTTGGGTTCTCTGTTTAAAAAACAAAACAAAATATTAAAATCAAATCATCTGCTTTACACAAAAATACACTGCGCTGCACTTCCTCGCTATCCAACCGCTGCTCCCCTTCCCTCCATAACTCCCTCCCGCCTTCGTGTGCTTCTTTCTTTTGCTGCTTTGCTCTCCTCCACCCACCCTTCCATCCATCCTTCCTCCTTCCTCTCTCCCTTCCCTTCCTCCCTTCAGTCCTCCAATACTCACTCGCGTGACTATGCCAAGCCCTGGCTGGCACACAGTAAAACTCCAACGCCAGCCAAGTGCCACTGCTGCCCAGATCTCGGTCAAAGCCACACCACTCCTGGGCACGAGGTAACACACTCACCCCACCCACCCAAACCACCCACCTACCTGTCCCGCCCAACCCCACCCCACTGAACGCGCTAATGCACTAACGCACACTGCCGGGTCCCCACACACTGTAATGTGAAAACTTTGAACCTGCCGTTTCATTGGTTTCCATGTTTGAGTTAATACATCTCCTAAGGGTTGTGAAAATGTTCCGACCTTTGAGAATAAACATGATGTGGTCGAGCTAAAACCTGAAAGATGACATTTTGAAGATGCAAGGTCTTAGTTTGACATTTGAACATATTATAAACGGTGTATTCAAAAGCAGTTCAAGCAAAAATAACATTCAGTCCAGAAAATAATTGTAAAAAAAATCTTGATTTTATCGCCCAGTCTTATTACCTGTTTAATGTAGAGTTGTGACAATTAGCTGATGAATTGATTAGTTGATTGACCAAAAAAATCATTTGCTGAAAATGTTTGGTTTTATAACCAATGAAGTCGTTTGAAACATCTATAACTTATATTTTTATAAAAACATTGTATCAAATGACAATGTGACTGAAGTGATGGGTATACGTGCAGTTTAGTGTCCCAAATTATTTTCCAAAAACTGAGTGTCCCAAATGATGAGGGTCTTATTTGAGACAGGTTAGGGTTGGATTTAGCGTTAGGGTAGCACAGGTGGTTTAACATTCTATGGGGAATTTGAGACACTAAACTGCATGTATATACCGAAGTGATGAACCTACATAGAATTATCATTTGTCATTTGATTTGCTGCTGGTCATTGTTATATGTTGAGTAAACTGAATATGTTTGGGTTTAAACTTGTGTCACTGCTTTATAGAGTGAATGATTAATCAAGAAAATAATCAGCAGATTAATCAATAATAAAAAAAGAATCATTAGTTGCATTACTAGATCAATGCTTTAATCTTTTATATAGAAAATGAAAATATCACCTTTCACAGTGATATTTGTAGAACTTGCATGGATGCCTTTGTGTGTATAGGTTTCATTTGTTGTGTCCATGTATATGTGATGTGGTGTTTGTTTATTTTGCAATACTAGTGTGTATCTAATGTGATGCACATCAGTAACGTGACCTCCAGAGTCAGTTATGCTCAGCTGATGTATCCTGTTTTCTCCTGCAGGGAGCGACGTCGGGGTCCAAACTAAAGAGGCCGACGTTCCACTCAAGCCGAGGCTCGCTAACCGGAGAGAACGGAGGAGCGACACACGCCAGCAAACCATCACGAACTGGTGAGACGACGGTCACATTTGTACTGTAAACTAATTTTATGTTCACTGGATGTCCAACCAGCTGCTCTGTGAGGCTGTGCTTAGACACAGAGGTTGCTTTGAGCTGAATGCTAAAGACAATGCTAACATGTTGATGTTTAGCAGGTATCATGTCTACCATGTTAGGTTAGCATGTTAGCATTCACTAATTAGCATTAAAACCCAGAGAGGCTGAGGCTGATGGGAATGTCGTTAGATTTGCTGGTAATTTATTTGATCATTAAACAATATATTAAACAAATTAAAGACCTGATGATGGTAGTAGATGAAAATGGAAAGGTCATCAAACTTATTACAAAACGGCATGGCTTTTGATCCAATAGTTGTTGAGACATTTCATTTAAAGCCACAAATGTGAACCTCATGGCGTTCTGGCACAGCTCTAGAACAAGTCTGTACAAAGTGGTGTGCCAGTCTATCCAGTAGATGTTGAGATATGGCACTGGTGTATACGTGAAAACTTTGACCATTTGATTGGTTGCAATAAAAATGGTGATAACTTTAAACCATGTCATTCATTATAAACGAATGCTTTGCTTTTGACAAAACCATGACATTTTGCTAATCTTTTCGTGCCTTCTTCCTGCTAGATCCGAAGCGAGGGACATCCACAGCCAGTGGGCCGACCAGCCGAGCCGGCAGCCGGGCGGGCAGCAGAGCCAGCAGTCGCCGCGGCAGCGACGCCTCAGACGCATCAGAGCTGCAGGACGCCCGTTCCGTCTGCTCTGATGCCTCGGACACCCCACGCCGACCCGGTACCGGGGCCAAACCCTCCAAGATTCCCACCATCTCCAAAAAGGCCCCCAGCCCAAAGACCCCAGGGGCTGGGAAGAAATAACACCAGCCACAGGGAAACTGGAGCAGAACCAATATTCCTCCGTTTCACAGAGGGTGGACTGCTATCATGGGGCATTTTTGGTGTACCAGCTCTTTAATCTAAAGTCCATCTAACAGGGCTTATGTAGAGTTTGTGCACTGTGACTGACATTTCCCAGGGGAAAGAAAGAGACGGATAGGATGAGTGAATCTCCTTCTCACTCTTTCCCCGGTCTCATAAACGGACTGAAAACATGCACAAGAGGAGTAGAGTTCTGGTCTGGCGGTTCCAGGCCAGCATCTGTGGGGTCGAGACCGACTTTTCCCCTTTAAGAAGCGACCCCATTTTGCCTTCCTGTCTCCTGCTTTATCTTTCAAAAGTTCCCCACCCGTGTGGAACCAAACACCAACTGACCTGACGTGATGCTGCCTTACTTATACACTTCTGTCCCGATCAGACAGAACAACAGAGAAAGTCTTTCAACTGCTTTATACCACACATATACACACATTTTAACACGGAGGCGGGATAGGGAGTGGGACACACCACCACCACGGCTACAAAAACAAAACAAAAGCCCAAATGACATTCAGGAAGAAAAAGAATTGTGGGTCGTTATTTTGGCTTGTGGGCCAGATGCCTCAACGATGAGTTTAAAAAGAAAATATGCAACGACTGCCATGTCCCTTCCTCCGGACGGGTTGGTGAGAAAAACCGTCACCTCAGCAGATCTGCACAAGCAGACAACGTCTGGAGAGCTCAGGAGGCGGGACACACACACACACGCACACACACACACACACACACACACCGGCTAACCTCAGACTCAGAGGGTCGGTGGTGGTGACGGTAGCGGTGGTGGTGCTGCTGCAGCTGAGGGCAAACACTCACACACTCAAACACCACAGAACAGACTCCTGACCGCTGGAACGTTAAGATCAGCCTTGTGTGTGCATTTCAGCAAAGGGCGGTGTGGTTTTTCACATGCCGGCGTAACAATCCAACACACAAATAACACAAACTGGCAATAGAAAGGACTATTTTTATGGTGACACTCAACTAACATCACATTACTGACAATATACAACATGTAACCTAACCCGATGTTAATGACCGTGTTCGCGGAGTTCGACAACCAGCATGCACTAATTGTCTCTTTCTCTGCAGTTCCACCTTAATGTCTATGCTGCGTTGCCCTTAGCAGCCCAGCAGCACACACACACACACACACACACACACACACACACACACATACAAGGTGGTGTGTATAATGTGTGTCATTGTTACAGGAAATGATAGAGGTCATTGACTTGATTCACTGTATGCAAAAATTTTAATTTGCGAATGTCATTTCTTTGTTTTCTTCTCTGTGTTTTCTGGTTAATTTATAATCCAGTTGTACTATTGTTATCTAGCTTGAAAGAAAAATCTATTTATTTTTCAGTTTCATGTCATATCACTATTGGCGGAAAGTGATTTAGTATTAAGGTTAAAGAAACAGTTTTGTTTTGTTTTTTTGTACCAAGGAAATGTCCGCTCCGCTCTTTATTTCTGTGTTTCTACTTCATTGTAACATTAAATAATTCACTAGGTCACTGATTCTAGTGGCAGCCTTGTTTTTTCATTTTTCTTTTTTTTTTTTTTTTGCTAATGACTACAATTCCCAGACCATGACCAAAGGGGTTTGCCCTTCATGTGGCGAGAGAACTACAATTATGAATGACAAGAGACCTGGGCAGAGCGGACCAATGAGAGCAGGTTTCCTCCCTCATGTTCCTCCCCAGCATCTCTTCTCCTAGGCTTTTTTTCAAATGTCTGTCATTGACGTGCTGAGTTGTCTGTGTGTTATCTCAGTGTAAGAGATGAAAATTATGAAGAACTAATGAAATTACAGTAAGAAAGAAAACAGCTTAAGGTGATTTTTATTTATTTATTGTCTCTGAGGGGAGGGGGATTCGGGGCGCAGGAGACGAGTCCTCCACCTTTTGATGCTGTGCTACTCAGTGTGATGATGAGGAGTCAATGGTGTAAAACAAAACTAAAATTATAAACAATTTTTTGTTCCGTTTTTGTATTAAAAAATATGCTTGCAGTAAAACTGTCTCCTTTTGAATTTTTTATTATGGATTTGTGCAAATATGAAAATGTCTGTGTTTGTGTGTGAACATATGTGTGCTGTGTGTAAATGTGGGAAATATTAGAGCTGAAATGATTAGTCAATCGATTGGTCAATTGACAGAAAGTTAATAGGCAACTATTTTGATAATTGAAGTTGAAAGTACCAAAAACTTCAGAAGTTAACATGTTGATTGTTTTCATCCTCTATGATATATATTTGTCGTTTTTTTCCGAATTTTAATCAACTTGAGGTCTTTGAACTTTTACATTTTACAAACTAAATGATCAATTAATTGAGACAATAATTATCAGATTAATCAATAGCCATAGGGAATCCATAGAGAATGTGGGCTTACTGTTTTGTCTATAGGATTTCTTCATTGTAAGAATATCATTTATTATTTTAGTATGTGCTTTGCAGCACAATTTGTCTTTTTTTATATTGTAGTGCTAGTGTTAGTATTTGCATTTTTAGTAAATTTTTTAAAGTGTGTGTAGTTTTTCAGGGTTCTTTATATTCCAATGTTTTTTATGTTTAGAAACACGTTTTTTGTCTTGGAGTGATAGTTTTCAGCATATGTTTTTTTGCAATTAGTGTATGTGTGCACGCTTCACTGCCTGACATGACTTGGTAATAATCTTTTATGTACATATTTATACATGATCCCATTTGTATGATTTTTATTTTTATTTGATTGGAATGAGCTAAATGGATGTCATTTTGTTTACAGCCTACAGTCTCTCGTGCCAGACAGCAAACCACAGTCGGAAGCAGTGACCGGACATTTCTAGGTAATTATCCTGTAACAGATAAGGACATCCCATTGGATCTACACTTAAATACAGGGGAGGTGGTGCTGGTGGTTGAAAGTAATCTAAATAATTTGAAATTTCTAATGTCTATTTCCACTCAAGCTCTGAAAATAACGTTGTCCTGTTTATTTGGTGGTTCCACTGGAGATGATCTACTCTCTGCAGCTGTGTACACACTCTTTTCATTTTCTGTCCAGTCTCAATCCATCTACGCCCGTCCTCCCTGCAGTCCATCTGTCATCCCAGACTTCCCTCTCTGATGACAGCCCTCGCTTTGTTCCACCACTTCTGTCTCTCAGGAATGTCATTTTTCATTTTCACTTGGGTTTATATGGTTTTAAGGGCACTCGGCTCCCCTTCATTCCCTCTTTGTCACTCATTAACTCCCTCCATCTCTGTCCCAGCACCACCTCTTCTTCATTTTCTCTCACTCCTCTGACCATTATCAGACAAAACCTCCTAAAGTTGCAGACGTGCAGAGGGAAGAAAAACTAAATGGGCAGAGCGTTAATTCCTGGCATTTGGGACTCGCCCTTTCGGCCAGGACAAAATGAACCGCGGTCAGTTTGGTTCGGTCAGTGTTATTCATGCCTTTCAAATTCATGACCACAAAGTACCAAGCCGCTTTGAAGAAAAGAGTACACAAACACGGGCTGGCACAGGGCTGAACCTCACTACTATATTTTAGTCATTTCTTCCCTCCAAAGTCTTTTTGGTTTAAACACACACACATGCACAGAGTGTGTTTGCTGAAAGGCAAGTTAGGTAAACTAATGAACGGCTCAACAGGAAATGGTGTTAAACAGCGTAACGCAAAACCTGCCACTTCACAGTAGAAGTGTTCAAAAGATGCCCGAAGTGTTTAATGTAAGCTCGAGGCAAGCTATCTGTGGAGTTAAAATGTTGTTTTGTTTGTTGTTGATGCATATTAGAACTTATCCGAATATTCATGTCTGTTTTGACTTTATGTCAACTTTAACATTTTTGTAGATTTAATGATCGGGCACAATGTCCAAAAAGTAAAATACTACTTTTAAGTAGTTGGCGTTAGCTTGCCAGCTAAAATGTGCGTTAAATGTAACTTATCTACTGTTACAATAATTTATACAGTGATCCCGCAGTAGTAAAGTATGTATAGATGGTTAACATGATGTGCGCTGGATAGTGTATTTTTATGAAAAAAGTTGGCTTTGGCGAGGCCACACAGTCCTGTCAGGGTGCTTACACCAAAAAATAGGAAAAATAAGGAGTTTGAAAATAAAATGAACAAGTGAAAAGTAAAATTAATTAAGTTTTAAAGTATTTTATCAGCTCATTGGTAGTAACCTTTCTTGTAAAAAAAAAAATAACTTACTACCTTTTATTTTGGTGCGCCATACACAGATAAATGAAATCCATTTTGAATCTGTTATGCTGTGTAAGTAGAGAATTTCTGCTATTAAACGGGGCATCAGGCCACTTGGCGCACTTCCCACCAAACTGCCTGAGACTCAACGTTGAGTAGCTATGAAAGGAAGCAGTCATGAGAAGATGAAAAGATAGACGGGTGGAGGTAAGAAGGAGAGAGAGAGAAATGAGGTCTCCCAACGAGACCACTGGGAGGGGTGATGATGGGATGTAAGCAGGAGAAAGAAGTCTGAAGACTTGAAAGAGGGCGAGAGGCGGAGGCTGGGAGGGAAACTCCCTCCTGGTTACAAACAACTGTTACACTCTCTGAGCTTCATGTGCAGGATACACTCTCACTGCTGCACAGCTCTGCTTTACGATGCACTGAGAGTGTGTAAGAGCTAGAAGAAACCTCTACAAAGGATTACAATCAGGAAACAATTTCCTAGAGTTATCGTTTTTTATTAAGAAGAATTTGGGATTAAGAAAGACATCTGGAACCCCAGAGATGTGTGGGTGGGGAGCGGTCATGAATGGATGATTAAGTACTCAAGGATGACTGGATAAAAGCTTCCAGAAATGATTGCTCCACAGCAGATGATTCTCAGGAGGTATTTAGTTGAACGTTGACTCACTGCAGGTGTGAACTTTATTTCCTTGTGTGGCCATGGAGGATTGGGAGCAAACCTGATGACACAGCTCTCAAATTTCACTCCAATCTCTGGGGCACCTGCTCATCACTGAAATTGCTTTCCATCCTCCAAGTTAACTACTTCAAAGCGAAGACCAATCTTCCACAGGGGCATAGTTTGTCTGTATTCAAAACACATTGGAAAAAGCTTGTAATTATGCCCTCACTCTCATTATCTCTGTTTCTTCTGGTGCACGACTGAGAGGCGAGAGAGAAGTGGATCAGAGGGGTGAGGAGTTTTTTCTTTTTTTTTCTTCAAGATTAGAGAAGGTAGAAGAGGGAGAGAGGAAGGCAAAAGGGGGAGGGAGAGCTAAACAGAGGCAGTTTAAGACGGTAAACACGTCCCGTCCAGAGCCAGCTCTCCTCTAAACACATCAGGCATAAATCAGCATCTGTCTGAAACCGGAGGACAAACTGGAGCGAGTAGGAAACACTGTGGTTGTCAGTCTGGACACACTGGAGGGAAGATAAACCGAATAAAGTTAAGAAAAAAGCGGATTATTTGTGAGATTACATTTTTTTATTTGCCAGCAGAGAAGAAGAAACCAGAGCAAACCACAGCCATGGACACAGAAGTCTCCCACAGCTTCTCTTGTCTTTGCAGCAAAATGAAACAGCAGCACATGAGCAAAAGCAGCAGCAGCGTGCTCCAGAGCAGATCCACCTCCAGACCCCACCAGCCTCTCCTCCACCCGAGGACCCTGCTCCTGCTGCTCCTGCTCGGTCTCTCCCTGTGGAGCCAGCAGGCCGAGGGCCTGGTCCATTCCAGCTTCAGACGGCTCAGCGGCCGCGAGAAAAAAGAGATGCAGAAGGAGATCTTGTCCATCTTGGGTCTGCCTGGGCGACCCAGACCCCACCCGCCGCTACGACCGCCCTCCTCCGCACCACTCTTCATGCTGGACCTGTACCACGCCATGTCGGCTGATGGGGAGGATGAAGGGAATGAAATCATTGTAACCGGACCTGGGATGGGGAAGTTTGGAGGGGCAGAAAGGTTGGCTCAGGTCAGCCATGCAGTCCTGCCGACCCTCAGCACACACACACCACCTCTGGGCACGGTGGTCAGCGAGGCCGACACAGTGATGAGCTTCGTCAATTTGGGTGAGTAATCTGTTACTTAACACCCGCCATTGGGTAGATAATCCCTGGGGGAAAGGGGCACACAGGAAGTGATGCAGCAGTAGGCTACTCCACTACATTTTACATGACAGCTGTAGTTACTAGTTACTTTTCAGATTAAGATTTTAAACAGAAAACCTATATTTTGTTTTTTTAAATTGTATATTGTTGAACTAGTAACATGCAAAACCTATAGTGAGTTTCCAAAAATCATATATTGTATAGCCTATTGCCTATTGTTGTACTACCAACTGGTAACATGGAGTATGGTAGTTAAAATTAGCTCCACCTCGACTGTGTTCTAATGATTTATGCTGCCTTGTCGAAAAATGTTACCTTACGTGTTTTGGTGTATTTTTGGTCAGTATTAGGCCTATTTTTATTTTTTTTTATTTTGTCTTTTTTTTTTTTTTTATTACAAACGGGTAGGCCTATGTGCCACTATAAAAAAATGGGGAGCATATTTTGATGCTCTCTTATGATATTTTTTTCTTTATTCAGAGGTAGCATATTTTGATAGACCAAATCCTATCATATCAAATAATGCTCCCATGCATGTGCATAACTGCTAAGTAGCACATGTTGATAGAGAGCACATATAGACAGAACAGCGGCTACAACATTAATATGTAAAGAAATCTGTGTAAAAATAACAGGTAGTAGTGCTAGAGGGTGGCCTATTTTATGGTTGGATGCAGTGACTTCCTAGAGACATATTCCATCACATAATAAACCAACGTAAAACCACACATAAAACAATATATATATATATATATATTGTGTTAATTAGTAAGCTTCAAATGTGTGGTAGGCCTATTTTGTTACATTTGGAAAGAGCCAGGCTAGTTGTTTCACTTGAAAAGTCTTTGTGCTAAGCTAACAGGCGGCAACTTTATATTTAACCAACAGACGAGAGTGGTTTCAATGTTCTCATCAAGCTCTTGGCAAGTAATCAAATAAGTGCATTTCCCAAAATGTTAAACTATTCCTTTATCCTTACTTTTTAATCATCAGCTTTGAGTGACGGAGCAGTTTTTGACTTTGTGGTTTGGCTACAAAATGAAAACTCAGATGAAATTACACCGTGTGTGAACTTGATGACACTGACAGTGACATGTCAGTGCTACCGTTTTAGTTTCTCCGCTCTGCAAATTTTCCTCAAACATTCACCCCCACAGAGAGGATTAAAACCAATGTCAGTATGGCTGAACTATATTTGTAGGTTTCCATTTCAACCCAGCATTCCTAAATCTACCAGCCTCACTCTGCTGCTAGTGCTGCAGCCAAACTGGGCTGAGCGGCGCACAATCGCACTGAGAAGATCTCTCGAAGGATGATTGATGACAGAACAGTTTAGATCAGGGGTCTCCAACAAGTAGCTCGCTACTGGTAGCTCGCGAGCAGGTTTCCAGTAGCTCACCATCACCAATAGGTTGACAAACTGAGACACAAAATTACCACGATATTAAAAGTGAGGTAGCTAACTTTGTGGGCCACTGACGTGTAAAGTGGTAATTTTTTCTTGGACTCTGATGGGAATATTTTCAGTGATGTAGCTAACTATGTGTAGACTGAGTAAACCCTGCCCGATCTGCCGGCGATTTGATTTCGCCCTGCAGTCTTACAAGATTGAGCTTGGTCTGGAGATAGCCAAGTAAACTATGTGGGCTAAAGAAGTGTAAAATAGTCATGAACCTTGATGTGAAGTTATGATTTTTCATAAGCTTTGGGTATTGCATTTTCAGCAAACAGTAGCTTCATTGAGCTTATGTGTGTTATGTAAATAAATCTAAGCGATGTGATGCAGGTATAGCTCATGGCCACTTTTGATATTTTAAAGTAGCTCTCAGATGAAGAAAGGATGGAGACCCCTGGTTTAGATCTTTATCCTAGAGAGGTTTCTGCCTGTTCACCAGTCAACTGAGGAGATACAAGCTCTCTCAGAAACATGACTGAAAGGAAAAAACATAAAGATTACAACTATGATTATGATCTCAAACATTTCAACACATCATAATAGTGATTTAAATTGTCTGTATTCAGTGAATTTAAGTGGTGATACTTTATACAGAGCTAAAACTATTAGTTGATTAATTCATTAGTCCATCAACAGAAAATATTTGCCAGCAATTTTAATGACCGATTAGTCGTTTAAAACATTTTCAAACAAAAATAAAAGAAAGAAATATCTGGTACCAGCTTCTAAAATATGAGTGTTTCCGCTTGTTGTCGTATATGAAAGTAAAGTTCATATTTTGGGGTTTTGGATAGTTTGTTCGACAATCAATCAACAGCAGATTATTTGATAAAGAAAATGATTTTTCGCTTGTCCAAATATATAAATAATACTGTTAAACATTGCCACCCAAACCCTGTGTGAGTGTTTGTGCTTCCTCCCAAACCACACAGTAGCCTGACTGATGCCTATCTGTCAAAGCATAACAATTAAACATCCTCTTCTCAATGGCTTCCTTCCTCCAGCTCCTCTGGAATGGGATGGTGATCTGCGCCCAGTTTACCGTGGGAAACATCATCTGCTCTCTGTGCTCGGGGTCTCTAATGAACTCACATCAAATGAAGGGTTTACTTTTGGAAATTCTCTTCTGTTTTGAAGAATAAAATACACCCTTAAATTAATCAGTCAACACTGCAAAAACACAGCATTTCATCCTCCAAACAGCCACAATGTTGTAAACAAAGGTGACTCAAAAGTGACTCATGCCTTCAACAGTGACCCACAGCACACGCCAGTGTTTCCTTTCAAATGGTGAAGCTTTTAGGTTGTCGTGAAAACCTTTCATCAATTCTACACAGAAGCGTAGCTGAACACATCACACAGACCCAGAGGACATGAAATACATCTAGTAAAATGTATTTACTACAGGCTCATTGTGTGTTTGCATATAACTTGCATGCAACACAAATAATTAAAGTAGCAATACTACAGTTTAAAATATATATATATATATATATATATATATATATATATATATATATATATATATATATTTGTACATAAGTAAAGGCCCTGCATTCAAAATCTTATTTTAGTAAAGAGTCAGTACTTTTTTTAATCAAAGTGTACTTTAAGTACCACAACTAAAAGTATTCATTATGCAGAATTGCCCATTTCAGATTTATATATATTATATAACTGGGTTATAATTATTGATGCATTAATGTGGTCATCACTTTAATGTTGCAGCTGTTAAAGGTGGAGCTTCTTTTAATTACTTTAAATACTGCTGGGAAGCAAAATCTATTTTCATAATGTGTTAGTTGAAATGTATTTTGTAATAATAATCTGAATCTGCAAAGTATATAGCTTTATTACTAAAAAGAAATGGCAATATTTGACATCCAAATGTAGTAGAGTAGAAGTATAAAGTAGCATAAAATGGAAATACATAAACACAAGTATACCTCAAACTGTACTGTACTTAAGTACGGTACTTGAGTAAATGTACTTAGTTACATTCCACCACTGCTCGTATGTATTTTTCCTTTAAGCTTTTGCATGTGTCACCTGAGCCTCTGCAGATATGCTATATTAAGGTTGTTTCTGAAAATAATCTAATCAATGTGTGTAGTTCATGTAAGTTGAATCAAACAGGCATGGGTGTGTGTTCCTACGCATATGTAATGGGAAGACACAGCTGGTTAGAATTAAAGGCCCCACTGACACACACCTAGAAAAAAAAAAGCAAACGCTCCGAATCAAGATGAAAATACTGCTGTGGAGGGAGCGACTCTAAAAATACCAGGCAGGGCTGCAATTAGTGGTGTGTGTGCTGAGCAGCTGCTGTGGTCCATGGCACTAAGTGTCTCTAATTACTGTGTGTGTGTGTGTGTGTGTGTGTGTGTGTGTGTGTATATAACACACAGTGTGTGTGTGTGTGTGTGTGTGTGTGTGTGTGTGTGTGTGTGTGTGTGTGTGTGTGTGTGTGTGTGTGTGTGTGTGTGTGTGTGTGTGTGTGTGTGTGTGTGTGTGTGTGTGTGTGTGTGTGGATATGAGCGTGGATATGAGCACGCCCAAATCATCAGAGGTGTCCTCTTTTTAGTATCTCTATTTACTATTCTGTGTGTGTGTGTGTGTGTGTGTGTGTGTGTGTGTGTGTGTGTGTGTGTGTGTGCGTGTGCCAAAACCCCAGTGACCAGATCTGTTTTGTGTCCCTGCGGAGTTCCACAAGGACACACACGCACGCTCCCCCCGGTGTTTCGTTTTCATGTTTGGTTTTGGTGTAACCAGCTCACCTCTTCATCTACATATTGTTATTTAACAGGAAGTCCACATCGGTACAAAGTTTCAGTCCGTTTTTTTTTAAAGTTTTGGCAGAGTTAGTGTGGAACAGGACATGTTTTCCGCTCTGTCAACAGCAGCTGTGGAGGTGCCTTTAAGCAAGGCACTACACCTTCATCCTGTTCAGTGGAGTGTGATGCAGGATGTTGGCAATAAAGAGCGTACACGCCTCATAAATCTTCTTTGGGTAAATAAATCTCAGAACTGGCGCAGAGTAAAACTTAGTGGGAAAAAAAATAAATGTATATATATGTGTATATATTTCTTCTTTCTTCTGTGAGAATGAACAAACAATTCCAGTTTGTAGCTACTATGATTAAACTGTGCTGAGATGAGGAGTTTTGTTCATTTGTTCAAAAAACAAAGTATAAAAGCAACTAATTGTGAGGGGAATATTGTAGTTCTTACTCCACCACTGTTTCTGATAGCTATAACAACTACTTACTTTACAGAATCAGCTTATAAATGATATATTTATATAGATTGTTAAAGCTAAAATTCTACTTAAACATTAAGCATCACTTATAGTCATCATTAATATAAAAAAAGTTTATTTCTGCATTGTGACTACTACTTTTACTTTTGATATTTTAGTTTGTACATTTATCTGATACTGATCTAACTGTTACTTTTACTGCAGTGAAGTGTATAATGCAGGACTTGTAGTATTTTTATTTGTATTGCTACACGTCTTCCACCACTGTTCTCCTCCCTTTGTGTCATTGACTCATCTCCTCCACACCTTCACGCTGTTACTTGTCTTGCTCCATTTTCACAGTTGCATCATTTTCTCATCTTACATCTGCTTTGAACTCAAACTCTCCCCATCTGAATTTCACGGCTCTCTCTATCTGTCACATTTTTATCAGACTTTCCGACCTTTTGAGTATGTAAGGGTTTAATTTTAAAGACAATAGAACTTTTTATCAAACATCTATCAATCTATTAGCCTTCATGTAAATGCCAGTGTTCACCATATTTGCTTTCTGTCAGCTATTTGCTTGTGAACACTTGAAGCCCTGTTTACATCTGTTCTAGTTGAAATGTCTAACAGAGAGACTCTCTCTCTCTCTCTCTCTCTCTCTCTCTCTCTCTCTCTGTCTCTCTCTCTCTCTCTCTCTCTCTCTCTCTCTCTCTGTCTGTCTCTCTCTCTCTCTCTCTCTCTCTCTCTCTGCAGTGGAGCAGGAGCGTGACCTCTTGCAGCCTCGTCCGTACTGGAAGGAGTTTCGTTTCGATCTGACACCCCTCCCTCAGGGTGAGACGGTGACGGCAGCAGAGTTCCGTATCTATAAGACCCTGACGATGGGCCAGAGGGCCAACCGAACACTGCACATCTCCGTCTACGAGATCCAGCGAGAGACCAGACACAGGTTACCAAAACATTTTCTGTCCCCGTTTTTTTCTTCTTCTTTTTTTGCAAAGCACTTTGTAACTTTGTTAGGAAAATATTCTTCTTATCTAAGAAAAAGATCAGATAGCAAGACATTTGTTACAGTGCTGTAGATTGCAACATTGCAATTTCTTCTTTGGCATTTTAATGTTTTTGGGTTTGGGTGTGGCAAAAACACCATCCTTCAAACAGACTAAGAGGGTTCGAGCTGTGTTTGTGAATGTTTATGTTTATCCTAATAAAGTATACTTGAGGAAAACAATAAATACCCCAAAAAGATCCTGGGTCTGACCTTTGACAACTCCAAAGACATTTAGGGTGAAAGAAGGAGGACGTGGAGATTGAGAGAATTGCATCTTTGCAAACAGCTTTGATTATGAAGGAGTGTAGTCTCGCTTTGCCAGACCCTCCTCCAAAGCGCGCTTAAGGAGGGTCTGGCTACTCCACACAGCATTCGGGGATGGGAGGACAACGTGCTCTGGTTTAATGGCATTTCTTTAAACCAATCAGAATCATCATGGGCGCACAGAGCCGCTGCAAAATAATTGTGCAAGAGAAAACTCAGATTGGACAGATAATCTAGCTAGCTGTCTGGATTTACCCTGCAGAGATCTGAGGAGCAGTTAACCACAGTCCTCAGAAATCCACCAAATTTAAAATTCCAACACAAAGAAAGCAGAAGGAAACTGGATCTGGATCTGCCGGAATTTCCTGCAGCACCGGAGCGATCCCGGAAGTGGAACACGAAGGATATAGACAAGAAGGAGTGTAACATCCTGTCAAATGTTCAAATCAGCTATCTATTCATAGCTATTCATCATGACCAATTTGTACAATCACTTCAACATGTGTCTTAGGTGTGTGCTTAGCATTTTTTTTTGTATTAAAATGCAATACATTGCTTTTATTTAGTAGGAGTGAAAGTGAACGATTTTCACTTTTAGCTGTTTGATCAAACTGACAATATTTTCTGTCTTTTTGCTCAGAGAGCCAGAGCTGGTGCTGCTGGACATGCAGTCGGTGCCTGCAGGACAGGAGGGCTGGCTGGCCTTCGACGTCACCTCGGCCTCTAACCACTGGCTCCTCCACCCCCGCAGCAACCTGGGCATACGTCTCTATGTGGAGACAGAAGAAGGTGTGTGCACTACAGAACCATCACAATCCTCTTTTAATTGGTGTAATGTGCTAACTGGGCGATTGGGCAAGATTATTTGAAAAATATTTTTTTTCTGTTCCCTCTCCCAGACCGCTCCCTGTCTGCAGGCTGGATCGGGCTGGTCGGACGCAGGGGCCCTCGCTCCAAACAGCCCTTCATGGTGACCTTCTTCAGGGAGAGTCAGGTCCCATGTCGGCCACCACGAGCTGTCAAGCCACATCCCCGCAAGAAGAAACCCAAATACGACCTCCCAGTCCCCAGCATCCATAGTAAGGTTCCAGGCGCCCACAGTTTGTTGGATTAGAGCTCTGAATTTGATGCTTTAATGTTACTTCAATATAGCCTGACGTCGTCATACTCGGATTCTAGTCAGAATATGAGTCCGATACTGCTCCATTGGGCTGTGATTATGGGGCGTGTTTCAACCGAACCAGGAAAGAAAATGCCTCTGCACTGAATTGGATAGACCTCCAACCAATCAGAGCAACGGAGACAGACGTCTCAGAAGCTGCAAGTCAAAGGCAGGCTTCGACAGAGCAAAGGCAGAGGCGGCAGTTTCCCTGTCGTACGGACGGGTGTGGAAATGTGTATACATACGTGATCGCGGTTCTCTGTTCCTCTTTTAAAATGAATGCGCTGTCGATATCTTCTATAACAGATGCAATGGCGGAATCTACACATCTCAATTCTCCAGCAGCAGCCATCTTTGTTGTAAACTAATTCAACCCAAGCGCTCTTTGGTGACGTGGTTGATTACGTTACTGTTGATCATCTGTCCATCATCGTATAAAGCCCTCCCTGACAATTTGATTGGTCCGAACAGCTCTGGTTCGAGCATAGTTGCTCCACAACGAATCAAGTCCAGTCCGAACTTTGGCTAAATTCAGCTGGCATCCAGGCTAACTTCAATACACTCTCCCCAGTTGTTTGTGTCTTATAATGTTTCGGGATTATTAAAAGATATTTATCTGGGACATTTTCAAGATTCAAGATGTGGTCTGTATATAAAATGTTCCTAAGGGGAATCATTAGTTCAGCTCATAAAATCTATGAAGACATCACTTAAAGGAAGAAATTACATTGATTTCTTAGTATGCAGATATTAATAATTGATTTGAGTGAAATGTAATTCAAGAGATAACATTCATAACATGGATGAATGTATGTAATGTATGATGAATGATTGATGTGTGATCAGCTGCCATGGTCCTCTTCCCCTGCCCTTATAGGGACCACAATGGAAATAAGTCTTTGGGCTTTATTGTGTTATCCCTGACTATTTATGTATTTTAATGTATGACTCAGAGTACTGCTTCATAGTTTTATATTTGTGGTCTAATAAAATCAATCAATCAATCAAGGGAACCCAACCTCAGTGAGATATGATATATATTGATTGTGGCTCGTGAACTTGATCTGGAAAACATTCAAATATAGAAATTGTAGTCTGAAAGTGAATTATTCACCTTGATCTTGCTAAATGTTTTTTTCTTCTCTGTTCAGATCGGAGTCCTGCAAACAACGGAGGTCAGCCCTGTAAAAAACATGAACTCTACGTCAGCTTCAGTGACCTGGGATGGAAGGTCAGCTCTGAATTCAACTTCTTTGATTGTTCATTTATGTTTCAGCTTCAGGTCAATTTAGCTCTTTTCATCCAGTTTTATTATTCTAGATTTCCATTCACTTCTTGCATGCAAGATCAGTATCATTGTTACTTTTTTGTGGAGGATTTTTACCATGTGATGGACACAGATGGGTTAAACACTTAAAATAAATGCTTTGTGAAATCTACTTAAGTAGTAATCCAGTCACAGTCGTTCTCAGCAGTTTGATAAACAAAGGCCCATGTCTTATTGGAAGTTGTAATATTGATCCTTTCTTATTTAATGTCATATTATATGACAGTAATATTTCTTAATAGATTAGGGTTTTGATGATTTTATGTTCTGCTCAGGACTGGGTTTTGGCCCCCACTGGATATTCAGCTTACTACTGTGATGGAGAGTGTTTTTATCCTCTGGGCTCCTGCATGAACGCCACTAACCACGCCCTCATCCAGCAAGTGGTCAGTACAGTGACAACACACCTGGCACCCTGTTGTATTTACTCATCCCACCATGGAGAGTTTCCACTACTAAGTAAACCAAAAGTAGATAAATACTTAACACATATACTGCCTCTTTTCCTACATGATCATCAACATCATCAGCCTTTTTTAACTTTTACTTTTAATACTTAAAGTACATTTTGCTGATAATATATACTGTAAATTCACTTAAGTAGTATTTTGAATGCATGACTACTACAGGAGTATTTCTTCCATCACCGCTCAGAGTAGGATAAGGTATTTAGTCAAATATCTGAATTGTAACTGTATTGCTCTCTGCTGCTGCAGGTCCACCTCCTGAAGCCTGACGAGGTTCCTAAGGCGTGTTGCGCCCCCACCAAGCTGAGCCCCATCTCTGTCCTCTTTTATGACGACAACAACAACGTCATCCTCAAAAAACACCGTAACATGGTGGTTAAGACCTGTGGGTGTCTATGAGTCAGAAAGGTTCCACTTGGACACTGAAGAAAATTTTTTATGATTGTCCCCCCCCCACCCCCCCCCCCCCCCACCCCTCATACATGAACTCTGCAGAAACCTTTATCGTTGGTAAACAGGTTGAATTTAATCGTCTTCCAAATTCATAGTGCCAAAGTTTCCTGATTTCAAATTAGCACTTTTATCATTTTTCCTTTCATATCACAGCATTGTCTGTGTGTTGGGTATTTGTTTATGTCCAAAATGTCAGCTGGGCCTTTGCACTAAATAGCTGAAATACTTATTTGCCAACTTTTCCCCCAAACTGGGAATGCTAGGACCTTTTTTATGCCTTTTTTAACAATTCATTTAGATTTAGTCTTCATGGACAAATGGCAAATTGGTTGGCAGAACATGCCGTTAGTGACTCCTTGTTTGGTTTTTAACTATAAATAAATAAAATCACAGCACTACTATTGTTGTAACACAGTCTATATAAAGAGAAAATGTAAAATTATATTGAATTAATAAAGAAATATTCACATTTTCTTGAATTATGGTCATGGTTTTAAAAGTACTGAAGAAGTAGCTCAGTGTAAATAATATAATCAAATTTCAAGTGACTATCTTTGGATTTTGTGCTGTTTGTTGAACAAATTAAGACATTTGAAAATGTCACTTTGGTTTCTAGAGATTTGTAACAGGCTTTTTTCACTTTTTTCTGATATTTTATAAACCAAACAACTAATTGATTGATCATGACAATAATCGTTAAATGCAGCCCTATTGTGAATCCACACACAAACTCTTCAGCACGGGCCAATTTAGGCAGGCAGCACGAGTGGAAAAACTGCACACAAAAAACAAACTATCTTTTCCGTCTCACTTCCACATTGCCAAGCTCTCCACCCAAACTTTAGCTATCATCACAAGCATTGATGACAGAATGTAATTCCTGAGACACTCACGAGGTGCCGCTAGTTGCCATGCAACAAGTATCTTTCTACAAGTTGTAATTCCTAACCTAACAGATGCTTGTTTATGTCTATGTCACTATGTTGTACTGTATTAAATTGAAGCTATTCAAAGTGAAAGTATTGAAATTATGCTACTTTGACTTTCTATACTATGACTCTACTCTACTCTACTATTACTTTTTATTAAATACTATACCATGACTTTTTTTGGCATTCTGTACTACAGTATGAATTATTTTATGACATGCTATAATATTACATTTTTACGACATACTATACAAGGACTTTTTTACATTTTTGAGACATATTATGACTATGACTATAGTATAACTTATGTTTTTACATTTTTTTACGACTTTACATACTATGACTTTTCTATGACATACTATAGTATGACTTTCTTTTACATTTTTGAGACATACTATACTATGACTTTTTTATGACGTTTTTATGATACATATAGTATTACTTTTTTAAAACTTATTTTACAACATACTATACTGTGACTTTTAATGACATACTATAGTATGACTTTTAAACTTATTTTACAACATACTATGACTTATTTTTTTATTTTAGGACATACTATACCTTTTTATGACATACTATTGTATTACTATATACATATAGTATACTATGACTTTTTAACGCGTACTGTAATATGACTTTTTAAAAACTTTTTACAACATGCTATACTATGACTTTATATGACTTTTTTACAGCTACTATGACTTTTTATGACACACTATATCAATCAATCAAACTTTATTTTAATAGCACATTTCATACAAATACACAATGTGCTTCATACAAAAGTGACATAAAAAATATTATACAGAGTATAATTTTTTTTTATTATACTATGACTTTTTTCAACATACTATACTATGACTTTTTTTAAACCTTGTTCGACTTACTATACTATGACTTTATTTGAATCTTTTCAACATGCTATACTGTGACTTTTTTACTTTTTTCGACATACTATACTATGACTTTCTTTTGACATACTATGGCTTTTTTATCACTTTTTTCGACATACTATACTATGACTTTTTAAAGACTGTGACATACTATGCTATGACTTTTTTTAAATACTATACTATGGCTGTTTCATCTCTTTTTTGACATACTATACTATGGCTTTTTTTTTACATGTTATACTATGACGTTTTTATCACTTTTGTCGACATACCATACTATGGCTTTTTTTTCTTTTTTTTCGACATACTATACTATGGCTGTTTTTTCTTTTTTTTCGACATACTATACTATGGCTGTTTTTTCTCTTTTTTCGACATACTATACTATGGCTTTTTTCTCACTTTTTTGACATACTATACTACGGCGTTTTTATCACTTTTTTGACATACTATACTACGGCTTTTTTCTCACTTTTTTCGACATACTATACTATGGCTGTTTTTTCTCTTTTTTTCGACATACTATACTATGAATTTTTTATCACTTTTTTGACATATTATACTATGACTTTTTTCGACATGCTATACTATGGCTTTTTTAGCACTTTTTTCGACATACTATACTTATGGCTGTTTTATCTCATTTTTTGACATACTATACTATGGCTTTTTTATCACTTTTTTGACATATACTATGACTTTTTTCGACATGCTATACTATGACTTTTTTTGACATACTATACTATGACTTTTTTCGACATACTATACTATGGCTGTTTTATCTCTTTTTTCGACATACTATACTATGACTTTTTTATCACTTTTTTGACATATTATACTATGACTTTTTTTCTTTTTTTTCGACATACTATACTATGACTTTTTAATCACTTTTTTGACATACTATACCATGACTTTTTTTCTTTTTTTTCGACATACTATACTATGACTTTTTTTTATCACTTTTTTGACATACTATACCATGACTTTTTTTCTCTTTTTTCGACATACTATACTATGACTTTTTTATCACTTTTTTGACATATTATACTATGACTTTTTTCGACATGCTATACTTATGGCTGTTTTATCTCATTTTTTGACATACTATGCTATGGCTTTTTTATCACTCTTTTTGACATACTATACTATGACTTTTTTAATCACTTTTTTCGACATACCATACTATGGCTGTTTTTTCTCTTTTTTCGACATACTATGACTTTTTTATCACTTTTTTGACATATTATACCATGACTTTTTTCGACATGCTATACTATGTCTTTTTTAATCACTTTTGTTGTCATACTATACTATGGCTTTTTTCGACATAGGGCTGTTTTATCTCTTTTTTTGACATACTATATGGCTTTTTTCTCACTGTTTTGACATACTATACTATGGCTTTTTTCTCACTTTTTTGACATACTATACTACGGCGTTTTTATCACTTTTTTGACATACTATACTACGGCTTTTTTCTCACTTTTTTCGACATACTATACTATGGCTGTTTTTTCTCTTTTTTTCGACATACTATACTATGAATTTTTTATCACTTTTTTGACATATTATACTATGACTTTTTTCGACATGCTATACTATGGCTTTTTTGGACATGCTATACTATGACGTTTTTCGACATACTATACTATGGCTGTTTTTTTCTCTTTTTTCGACATACTATACTATGGCTGTTTTTTCTCTTTTTTTCGACATACTATACTATGAATTTTTTATCACTTTTTTGACATATTATACTATGACTTTTTTCGACATGCTATACTATGGCTTTTTTAGCACTTTTTTCGACATACTATACTTATGGCTGTTTTATCTCATTTTTTGACATACTATACTATGGCTTTTTTAATCACTTTTTTGACATATTATACTATGACTTTTTTTCTTTTTTTTCGACATACTATACTATGACTTTTTTATCACTTTTTTGACATACTATACCATGACTTTTTTTCTTTTTTTTCGACATACTATACCATGACTTTTTTTCTCTTTTTTCGACATACTATACTATGACTTTTTTATCACTTTTTTGACATACTATACTATGACTTTTTTCGACATGCTATACTATGGCTTTTTTAGCACTTTTTTCAACATACTATACTTATGGCTGTTTTATCTCATTTTTTGACATACTATACTATGGCTTTTTTAATCACTTTTTTGACATATTATACTATGACTTTTTTTCTTTTTTTTCGACATACTATACTATGACTTTTTTTATCACTTTTTTGACATACTATACCATGACTTTTTTTCTCTTTTTTCGACATGCTATACTATGGCTTTTTTTAGCACTTTTTTCGACATACTATACTTATGGCTGTTTTATCTCATTTTTTGACATACTATACTATGGCTTTTTTTTATCACTTTTTTGACATACTATACCATGACTTTTTTTCTCTTTTTTCGACATACTATACTATGACTTTTTTATCACTTTTTTGACATATTATACTATGACTTTTTTCAACATGCTATACTTATGGCTGTTTTATCTCATTTTTTGACATACTATGCTATGGCTTTTTTATCACTCTTTTTGACATACTATACTATGACTTTTTTAATCACTTTTTTCGACATACCATACTATGGCTGTTTTTTCTCTTTTTTCGACATACTATACTATGACTTTTTTATCACTTTTTTGACATATTATACCATGACTTTTTTTGACATGCTATACTACGGCTTTTTTCGATATACTATACTATGGCTTTTTTCTCACTTTTTTCGACATACTATACTATGTCTTTTTTAATCACTTTTGTTGTCATACTATACTATGGCTTTTTTCGACATAGGGCTGTTTTATCTCTTTTTTCGACATACTATACTACGATTTTTTTCTCACTTTTTTCGACATACTATACTATGGCTTTTTTCTCACTTTTTTGACATACTATACTATGGCTTTTTTATCACTTTTTTGACATACTATACTACGGCTTTTTTCGACATACTATACTACGGCTTTTTTCTCACTTTTTTCGACATACTATATACTATGGCTGTTTTTTCTCTTTTTTTCGACATACTATACTATGACTTTTTTATCACTTTTTTGACATATTATACTATGACTTTTTTCGACATGCTATACTATGGCTTTTTTTGACATACTATACTTATGGCTGTTTTATCTCATTTTTTGACATAGTATACTATGGCTTTTTTAATCACTTTTTTGACATACTATACTATGGCTTTTTTAATCACTTTTTTGACATACTATACTATGGCTTTTTTATCACTTTTTGGACATATTATACTATGACTTTTTTCGACATGCTATACTATGACTTTTTTCGACATACTATATTATGGCTTTTTTCGACATACTATACTATGGCTGTTTTATCTCTTTTTTGACATACTATACTATGACTGTTTCATCTCTTTTTTGACATATTATACTATGAATTTTTTTCGACATACTATACCATGTCTTTTTTCGACATACCATACTATGGCTTTTTTAATCACTTTTTTTGACATACTATACTATGACTTTTTTCGACATAGGGCTGTTTTATCTCTTTTTTCGACATACTATACTACGGTTTTTTTCTCACTTTTTTCGACATACTATACTATGGCTTTTTTCTCACTTTTTTGACATACTATACTATGGCTTTTTTCTCACTTTTTTGACATACTATACTACGGCTTTTTTCGACATACTATACTACGGCTTTTTTCTCACTTTTTTCGACATACTATATACTATGGCTGTTTTTTCTCTTTTTTTCGACATACTATACTATGACTTTTTTATCACTTTTTTGACATATTATACCATGACTTTTTTTCTTTTTTTTCGACATACTATACTATGACTTTTTAATCACTTTTTTGACATACTATACCATGACTTTTTTTCTTTTTTTTCGACATACTATACTATGACTTTTTTTTATCACTTTTTTGACATACTATACCATGACTTTTTTTCTCTTTTTTCGACATACTATACTATGACTTTTTTATCACTTTTTTGACATATTATACTATGACTTTTTTCGACATGCTATACTTATGGCTGTTTTATCTCATTTTTTGACATACTATGCTATGGCTTTTTTATCACTCTTTTTGACATACTATACTATGACTTTTTTAATCACTTTTTTCGACATACCATACTATGGCTGTTTTTTCTCTTTTTTCGACATACTATGACTTTTTTATCACTTTTTTGACATATTATACCATGACTTTTTTCGACATGCTATACTATGTCTTTTTTAATCACTTTTGTTGTCATACTATACTATGGCTTTTTTCGACATAGGGCTGTTTTATCTCTTTTTTTGACATACTATATGGCTTTTTTCTCACTGTTTTGACATACTATACTATGGCTTTTTTCTCACTTTTTTGACATACTATACTACGGCGTTTTTATCACTTTTTTGACATACTATACTACGGCTTTTTTCTCACTTTTTTCGACATAATATACTATGGCTGTTTTTTCTCTTTTTTTCGACATACTATACTATGAATTTTTTATCACTTTTTTGACATATTATACTATGACTTTTTTCGACATGCTATACTATGGCTTTTTTGGACATGCTATACTATGACGTTTTTCGACATACTATACTATGGCTGTTTTTTCTCTTTTTTCGACATACTATACTATGGCTGTTTTTTCTCTTTTTTTCGACATACTATACTATGACTTTTTTATCACTTTTTTGACATACAGTATTATACTATGACTTTTTTCGACATGCTATACTATGGCTTTTTTAGCACTTTTTTCGACATACTATACTTATGGCTGTTTTATCTCATTTTTTGACATACTATACTATGGCTTTTTTAATCACTTTTTTGACATATTATACTATGACTTTTTTTCTTTTTTTTCGACATACTATACTATGACTTTTTTATCACTTTTTTGACATACTATACCATGACTTTTTTTCTTTTTTTTCGACATACTATACTATGACTTTTTTTATCACTTTTTTGACATACTATACCATGACTTTTTTTCTCTTTTTTCGACATACTATACCATGACTTTTTTTTCTCTTTTTTCGACATACTATACTATGACTTTTTTATCACTTTTTTGACATATTATACTATGACTTTTTTCGACATGCTATACTATGGCTTTTTTTAGCACTTTTTTCGACATACTATACTTATGGCTGTTTTATCTCATTTTTTGACATACTATACTATGGCTTTTTTATCACTTTTTTGACATATACTATGACTTTTTTCGACATGCTATACTATGACTTTTTTTGACATACTATACTATGACTTTTTTCGACATACTATACTATGGCTCTTTTATCTCTTTTTTCGACATACTATACTATGACTTTTTTATCACTTTTTTGACATATTATACTATGACTTTTTTTCTTTTTTTTCGACATACTATACTATGACTTTTTTATCACTTTTTTGACATATTATACCATGACTTTTTTTCTTTTTTTTCGACATACTATACTATGACTTTTTTTTATCACTTTTTTGACATACTATACCATGACTTTTTTTCTTTTTTTTCGACATACTATACTATGACTTTTTTTTATCACTTTTTTGACATACTATACCATGACTTTTTTTCTCTTTTTTCGACATACTATACTATGACTTTTTTATCACTTTTTTGACATATTATACTATGACTTTTTTCGACATGCTATACTTATGGCTGTTTTATCTCATTTTTTGACATACTATGCTATGGCTTTTTTATCACTCTTTTTGACATACTATACTATGACTTTTTTAATCACTTTTTTCGACATACCATACTATGGCTGTTTTTTCTCTTTTTTCGACATACTATACTATGACTTTTTTATCACTTTTTTGACATATTATACCATGACTTTTTTCGACATGCTATACTACGGCTTTTTTCGATATACTATACTATGGCTTTTTTCTCACTTTTTTCGACATACTATACTATGTCTTTTTTAATCACTTTTGTTGTCATACTATACTATGGCTTTTTTCGACATAGGGCTGTTTTATCTCTTTTTTCGACATACTATACTACGGTTTTTTTCTCACTTTTTTCGACATACTATACTATGGCTTTTTTCTCACTTTTTTGACATACTATACTATGGCTTTTTTATCACTTTTTTGACATACTATACTACGGCTTTTTTCGACATACTATACTACGGCTTTTTTCTCACTTTTTTCGACATACTATATACTATGGCTGTTTTTTCTCTTTTTTTCGACATACTATACTATGACTTTTTTATCACTTTTTTGACATATTATACTATGACTTTTTTCGACATGCTATACTATGGCTTTTTTTGACATACTATACTTATGGCTGTTTTATCTCATTTTTTGACATAGTATACTATGGCTTTTTTAATCACTTTTTTGACATACTATACTATGGCTTTTTTAATCACTTTTTTGACATACTATACTATGGCTTTTTTATCACTTTTTGGACATATTATACTATGACTTTTTTCGACATGCTATACTATGACTTTTTTCGACATACTATATTATGGCTTTTTTCGACATACTATACTATGGCTGTTTTATCTCTTTTTTGACATACTATACTATGACTGTTTCATCTCTTTTTTGACATATTATACTATGAATTTTTTTCGACATACTATACAATGACTTTTTTAGCACTTTTTTTTGACATACTATGCTATGGCTTTTTTGACATACTATACTATGGCTTTTTTTCTCTTTTTTTTGACATACTATACTATGAATTTTTTTCGACATACTATACCATGTCTTTTTTCAACATACCATACTATGGCTTTTTTAATCACTTTTTTGACATACTATACTATGACTTTTTTCTCTTTTTTCGACATACTATACTATGACTTTTTTATCACTTTTTTGACATATTATACTATGACTTTTTTCGACATGCTATACTATGACTTTTTTCGACATACTAATATTAGGGCTTTTTTGTCACTTTTTTCGACATACTATGGCATACTATGGCTGTTTTATCTCTTTTTTGACATACTATACTATTTTTTTTTTCTCTTTTTTTGACATACTATACTATGAATTTTTATCGACATACCATACTATGGCTTTTTTAATCACTTTTTTTGACATACTATACTATGGCTGTTTTTTCTTTTTTTTGACATACTATACTATGACTTTTTTGGACATGCTATACTATGGCTTTTTTAGCACTTTTTTCGACATACTATACTATGATTTTTTTCGACATACTATACTATGGCTGTTTTATCTCTTTTTTTGACATACTATACTATGACTTTTCTATCACTTTTTTGACATATTATACTATGTCTTTTTTAATCACTTTTTTTCGGCATACCATACTATCACTTTTTTTCGACATACTATACTATGACTTTTTTCGACATGCTATACTATGGCTTTTTTAATCACTTTTTTTTGGCATACCATACTACACTTTTTTTCGACATACTATACTATGACTTTTTTAGCATTTTTTTCGACATGCTATACTATGACTTTTTTCGACATACTATACTATGGCTTTTTTAGCACTTTTTTCGACATACTATACTATGACTTTTTTAGCATTTTTTTCGACATGCTATACTATGACTTTTTTCGATATACTATACTATGGCTTTTTTCTCACTTTTTTCGACATACTATACTATGTCTTTTTTAATCACTTTTGTTGTCATACTATACTATGGCTTTTTTCGACATAGGGCTGTTTTATCTCTTTTTTCGACATACTATACTACGGTTTTTTTCTCACTTTTTTCGACATACTATACTATGGCTTTTTTCTCACTTTTTTGACATACTATACTATGGCTTTTTTATCACTTTTTTGACATACTATACTACGGCTTTTTTCGACATACTATACTACGGCTTTTTTCTCACTTTTTTCGACATACTATATACTATGGCTGTTTTTTCTCTTTTTTTCGACATACTATACTATGACTTTTTTATCACTTTTTTGACATATTATACTATGACTTTTTTCGACATGCTATACTATGGCTTTTTTTGACATACTATACTTATGGCTGTTTTATCTCATTTTTTGACATAGTATACTATGGCTTTTTTAATCACTTTTTTGACATACTATACTATGGCTTTTTTAATCACTTTTTTGACATACTATACTATGGCTTTTTTATCACTTTTTGGACATATTATACTATGACTTTTTTCGACATGCTATACTATGACTTTTTTCGACATACTATATTATGGCTTTTTTCGACATACTATACTATGGCTGTTTTATCTCTTTTTTGACATACTATACTATGACTGTTTCATCTCTTTTTTGACATATTATACTATGAATTTTTTTCGACATACTATACCATGTCTTTTTTCGACATACCATACTATGGCTTTTTTAATCACTTTTTTTGACATACTATACTATGACTTTTTTCGACATGCTATACTATGGCTTTTTTAGCACTTTTTTCGACATACTATACTATGACTTTTTTAGCACTTTTTTTGACATATTATACTATGACTTTTTTGACAAACTATGCTATGGCTTTTTTGACATACTATACTATGAATTTTTTTCGACATACTATACAATGACTTTTTTAGCACTTTTTTTTGACATACTATGCTATGGCTTTTTTGACATACTATACTATGGCTTTTTTTCTCTTTTTTTTGACATACTATACTATGAATTTTTTTCGACATACTATACCATGTCTTTTTTCAACATACCATACTATGGCTTTTTTAATCACTTTTTTGACATACTATACTATGACTTTTTTCTCTTTTTTCGACATACTATACTATGACTTTTTTATCACTTTTTTGACATATTATACTATGACTTTTTTCGACATGCTATACTATGACTTTTTTCGACATACTAATATTAGGGCTTTTTTGTCACTTTTTTCGACATACTATGGCATACTATGGCTGTTTTATCTCTTTTTTGACATACTATACTATTTTTTTTTTCTCTTTTTTTGACATACTATACTATGAATTTTTATCGACATACCATACTATGGCTTTTTTAATCACTTTTTTTGACATACTATACTATGGCTGTTTTTTCTTTTTTTTGACATACTATACTATGACTTTTTTGGACATGCTATACTATGGCTTTTTTAGCACTTTTTTCGACATACTATACTATGATTTTTTTCGACATACTATACTATGGCTGTTTTATCTCTTTTTTTGACATACTATACTATGACTTTTCTATCACTTTTTTGACATATTATACTATGTCTTTTTTAATCACTTTTTTTCGGCATACCATACTATCACTTTTTTTCGACATACTATACTATGACTTTTTTCGACATGCTATACTATGGCTTTTTTAATCACTTTTTTTTGGCATACCATACTACACTTTTTTTCGACATACTATACTATGACTTTTTTAGCATTTTTTTCGACATGCTATACTATGACTTTTTTCGACATACTATACTATGGCTTTTTTAGCACTTTTTTCGACATACTATACTATGGCTGTTTTATCTCTTTTTTTGACATACTATACTATGACTTTTTTTGACATACCATGCTATGGCTTTTTTCTCACTTTTTTCGACACACCATACTATGGCTTTTTTAATCACTTTTGTTGTCATACTATACTATGGCTTTTTTCGACATACTAATATTAGGGCTGTTTTATCTCTTTTTTTGACATACTATATGGCTTTTTTATCACTTTTTTGACATACTATACTACGGCTTTTTTCTCACTTTTTTCAACATACTATACTATGGCTGTTTTATCTCTTTTTTTCGACATACCATACTATGGCTTTTTTAATCACTTTTTTTGACATACTATACTATGGCTGTTTTATCTCTTTTTTTTGACATACTATACTATGAATTTTTTTCGACATACTATACCATGTCTTTTTTAATCACTTTTTTTGACATACTATACCATGGCTTTTTTCGACATACTAATACTAGGGCTTTTTCATCACTTTTTTTCGACATACCATGGCTTTTTTCATCACTTTTTTCAAGAGTTTTGACATCTCTGTTTTGACAACTGTATTATACTATTGACAACTGTATTATACTATGACATTTTTTCAGACTAAACTGTATCATACTATGACATTTTTTCAGACTTTTTTTTGGACATACCATTCTTTGTGGATTCGAACCCTGTACCTTCGGGATGTGAGGCAACAGTGCTAACCATTGGGCCAGCATGCTGACTACATGTTACATGTTCTATTATGACTTTTTTATCACTTTTGTCGTCATACTATACTATGGCTTTTTTCGACATACTCTACTATGACTTTTTTATCACTTTTTTCAACATACTATACAATGGCTTTTTCTCTTTTTTTGACATACTATACTATGACTTTCTTACCACTTTTTTCTACATGCTACACTATGACTTTTTATCACTCTTTTCGACATACTATTGTTACGTCCCGTAGCTAGGGGTATCAGGACATAAACATAAAACCAGATGCAATTAGTATTTGAAAGGATATTTATTTACAAATAAAGCAAAGCGAACTCACAACAGAAAAAGATGGGCCAGTGGGTGCTGTGGAAATCAAAAATATAATATAACAAAAATAAATCCTCAAAAGGAAGACTGTTTCTATAACTATATGAAACAAAAAGGATAAACAAAAAAAATCCTCTCTCACTTAAATGCTTGGTAAAACAATAACACAATGTGCACAGTACCCCTGCACCTAATGTGACTATATCAGACAAACATGTTAAATGCAAGAGCGACATCATTTTTTCAACTCAACCCTGGCCCACTTCTTCACACACACACACACACACACACACACACACACACACACACACACAGAGGTCTGGCAGCCGCGCTGGGCTGCAGTCAATCAGGCCATTTAAGCAGGAGGTGGACTTCATTCAGAAGAGGCAGCGGTGGCATGCCGCACCAATCAACGTCCTCCTCCAGTAACTGGACGGTTTTCCCTTGTCCATCCAATCCGCCGCACAGGATGGCACAGCCTGCTTTGCATCTCAGATACACACAATCAGTTAATCACACGAGGCAGCAGCCATAATACTATACTATGACCTTTTTGTCCCTTTTTTCGACATAATATACTATAAGTTGTTTATGAAAAAAGAAGACATACTTTATTGACCACCCGGGAAATTACAATTTTTATTAAAATTTACACACATGCCCGAAAGTTCAAACAGGACCTTAACATGCACTGATGGAGAGATGTCCGAATGAGGGGGGTGCCCATCAAAGGCGTCCGAGCAATTGGGGGTTGGTTCCTTGCTCGAGGTAAACTGGCACCTTATATACACCATATACTGACTTTTGTTTAATTTCTAATTTTTTGAAAAATAAAAATAAAAAGTCTTTTAAGTCATAGTATAGTGTGTCAAAAAAGTCATATAAAGTCATGCAAAAGTCATAGTATAGTATGTCTTAAAAAGCCATAGTATAGTATGTCGAAAAAAGTAAAAAAAATCATAGTATAGTATGTCGAAAAAGTGATGAAAAAGCCATAGTATTAGTATGTTGAAAAAAGTCATAGTATAGCATGTCGAAAAAAGTAAAAAAAATCATAGTATAGTATGTCAAAAAAGTGATGAAAAAGCCATAGTATGGTATGTCGAAAAAAGACATGGTATTGTATGTTGAAAAAAATTCATAGTTTAGTAAAAAAGTGATAAAATAGTAGCCATAGTATATAGTATAGTATGTCAAAAAAGCCATACTGTAGTAGGTCGAAAAAAGCCATAGTCATAAAAATGTATAGTACGTTGAAAAGTCATAACAATGTATAATGTCAAAAAGTCTTTAAAAGTCATAGTATAGTATGTTGAAAAAAGTCATAAAAATGTATAGTACGTCGAAAAAAGTCAGAAAAATGTATAATACCTTGAAAAATGTCATAGCATAGTATGTCGAAAAAAGTAATGAAAAAGTCAAATTATGTCGAAAAGTCATAAAAAAGTCATAGTATGTCGAGAAAAAGTCAGAAATAAGAAATAATATAGCATGTCGAAAAAAGTCATGAAAAAGTCAAAAAGTAATAAAAAAGTCATAGTATATAGTATGTAGAAAAAAGCCATAGCAGAGTATATCAAAAGTCTTTAAGTCATAGTATAGTGTGTCAAAGAAGTCATAGAAAAAGTCATGCAAAAGTCATAGTATAGTATGTTTTCGAAAAAAGTCATTGTACAGTATGTCAAAAAAAGTTATAGTATGTCAAAAATGTCATGAAAAAGTCACAGTATAGTATGTCATAAAAAGTCATTGTATAGTATGTCGAAAAAAGTCATAGTGATAAAAAGTGATAAAAAAGGCAGTGTAGTATGTCAAAGTTTAAATAAGTCATAGTATAATGTAAAGTGTAGTATGTTGAAAAAAGTCATGAAAAAGTCATAGTATAGCACACTGTGTCGAAGAAAGTCATAAAAAAGTCATGGTAAAGTATCTTGAAAAAGTCATAGTATAGTATGTCTTAAAAAGTCATAGTACAGTATATCGAAAAAAGTCATAAAAATGTATAATACATTGAAAAAAGTTATATTATAGTATGTCGAAAAAAGTAATGAAAAAGCAATAGTATAGTATGTTTCAAAAAGTAAAAAAGTCATTGTATAGTATGTCGAAAAGTCATAATATAGTATGTCGAAAAAGAAAGTCATAAAAAAATAGTATAGTATGTCAAAAAAGTCATAATATAGTATGTCGAAAAAGAAAGTCATAAAAATGTATAGTACATCGAAAAGTCATAAAAATGTATAATACGTCGAAAAAAGTCTTAAAAAGTCATAGTATAGTATGTCGAAAAAAGTCATAAAAATGTATAGTACGTCAAAAAAGTCATACAAATGTATAATACGTTGAAAAGTCATAGTATAGTATGTCGAAAAAAGTAATCGTATAGTACAGCATGTCAAAAAAAGTCATAATATATAGTATGTCGAAAAAGAAAAAGTCATAGTATAGTGTGATGAAAAAAGTCATAGTATAGTAAGTCAAAAAAATCATAGTATTGTATGTCAAAAAATGTAAAAATAAGTTATAGCAGAGTATGTCGAAAAAAGTCATAGTATGTCATAAAATTCTTAGCATATTATGTCACAGTCATAGTATAGTATGTCATAAAAATAGTTTAAAAAAGTCATACTATGTCGTATAAAAGTCATACTATAGTCATAGTATATGTCATAAAAGTCATAACATACTATGTCATAAAAAATTCAGAATAAAAAAGAATAAAATTAAGTCATAGTATGTCATGTCATAAAAGTCATAGTATAGTATGTCATATAAAAGTCATAGTAGTCCATAAAAAATATATTAAACTGTATAGTAGGTCATAAAAAGGTCAGTCTTCGTATGTCTTAAAATTTTTTTAAAAAACCATCGTAGTACAGTGTCATAAAAAGTCATAGTAAAGTATGTCGTAAAAAATTAAAAAATAAGTCATAGTACAGTACGTCATAAAAAAGTCAGTATAGTATCATAAAAATCCAAATTATAAACATGTCATAAATTGTCATAGCGTATAGTAGGTCATAGTATGTATGTATATATATATATATATATATATATATATATATATATATGTGTGTGTGTGTGTTATATAGTATGTCATAAAAATATAAATATAAATTAGATGTCATAAAAAAGCCACAGTATAGCATCATAGTTCATGACATACAATCCTGTCTTTTTAATTAATTTTATGATATACTGAACTTATGACAAGACTAAAATACTTTTTCAATCTCACTTCCACATTAAACTGCCCAGTCGTCAACTGAAATCTCTAACTTGAGCTAACAGCACTAGTGTGTTAACACAAACACAAAAAAGAGCAGAAGGTGAAGGACGTGGTGTTTGGTGTTTTAAGCCCCCAACGTCGTCTTGGCACTAGGATTAGGAAATGGTTAGGGTTAGGTGCCTTGAAGTCGACGCTGGGGGATTAAAACACCATCGAGCAAAGGACATCCGGACGAAAATGAGGGACATCAGACGATACTTCCGCCGGTCCCGGAACTATCCCCTAAATGAAACGTCGTCGATATTGACTTGGGCTGAATCCCATTTCTCTGTCTTACCCCTTCCCCTTTGTTTTGCCACTAAGCCCTTGTCCCTCGAAACAGAGTGGTAAGGGCTAGGGGTGAAAACATACCTCTATGAAACGAGACACCACTTGGTTACGGTTACGTCATCATACATCGTCTCTAGCTGGCTGCTACATCACCAGAGGCGACAAGCATTGATCACAAAATTCCCGCAATACTCGCAAGGTGCCGCTAGATGCCATGCAACCAGTATCTTTCTACAAGTTGTCATTACTAACCTGACATAAGCTTATTAGAAGGGTGCAGTTTGACTAAATGTAAGCTATTAAAATTGAAAGTATTGAAATGGGCTGCTGATTAAAATGTAATATTTCATGTCAAGGGGCCTACAAAATGTTTCTGATGGCTACACACTTTGAAAAACTATTCTCTACATCAACCAACACGACAGCTGCTGTATACTGTAATGTAATTAATAATCACCTTTCATTATGTCATGTACACAGAATCAGCTGAGAAGACCAGTCACGTTAAATACATTGTTCAATTTATTGAAAAGGTTAAAAAAAAAAAAAAAAAAAAAAGTAGTACAGTGAAAGCAAATTAGTGAAGTTTTTTTTACCTGCTAGTAAATATATAAAGAATCAAAAACAGGAATTAATCATTTTGGCAGTTACGGAATTAATTTCTTTAACTCTCAATCCTTGTGGTCACTCACAGATTCTTCAAACAATGAACAGTCAACATGCCAACAGCTGAAAGAATAAATGAGCACAGAGCAAATCTTGTCCTGGTTTAACTGAAGTGGGACAAAGATTATGTGTTATTGCCAAGACATGCCCAAGGAGGACAACGTTAAAAAGAGCATAATTATTTAGGGAAAATAGAACATACTATGGGATTTGCTGTGTGGTTTAAGGTGAGGTACTGTTGTAAGGTGTTACTGAGTGTGAACACCTGTGGAGCAGCAGCACAGAGGAGGCAAAGTGAAAGGTGTCAAATCTTGTTTGACAAAAACCATGAATCTCCAAAAATAGTTTGAGGAACTAATATTCTACATTTGACCATCAACAAAATTACACAATGGGATTTTAGTAATTTAAAGACGGCAAGGCCAATGATCATGAAAACCCATTTCATCTTCTATAGAGGTTGTGCACTGATGACTGAGACGACATCATGCGAATACCCTCTACTCGAGGGAAAATAAAATGATTGGAGTGACAAGGTTTTTACCCAACAGCAGTGCCACGCCCACTGTAGATGAGTGATTAAATACATAGTCGGGGTCTTAAATGTGCCATTTATTAAAAAATATTTGTCCTTATTTTTTTTTTTACATCCCATTTTTTCAGACTCATCACCTCTCCCAGTAATTAGTCACAAGAAAATTTTATTCAGTGTTAGCAGGCAATCTTGCAGGTCCCCTCCCCCATGTGAAATAGCAAGGTAGTTGTACATAATAAATATAAAACTGGGGTGCTGGTGTACTTCTGCCCCATCGCTATTGTTTTCTCTTACACAAACACACATGTACGTACACAGCACTTCCACCCCCTCCCTCCATCCCAATATTTTTTGTCCATGAATACCGATGGGTCCCAGTGTTCATCATCAACCTCCTTCAGGCGCAGTGATTCAATGTTTAGTCGTTGGTCATTGTGGATCTGTAAACAACAGTTTGTTGTTTTTGTAGTATTATGGTAATAGTTGCAAAATATTAAAAGTGACAAAGTGAGTTAGCAAAAACAGTTACACTTTACTTGAAAGTATCTACCGGTAGTGTCATAAACATTATCAACAAGTCATAAACACTTATGACATAACGCTTCTTTTATAAGTGTCATTCGGGTTTTGCCATGACAAGTTATGGTTAGAGTTACGGTTAGGGTTCACGTGTTCACATGACAGTGTCATGTCACTCTTATGTAGATACCTTCAAGTGTTACCGCAAAACCCCTGCATTAAAGCAACACCAAAGCACATTTCCTCTTCGGTCCCCCTACAGGTTGGAAGCGGAATTGTTGTAATGTCTTATTCAAACTACAGATCCGCTACCCGATCTGGCAAACTTGCATAATGCGGTTATAGCCGGTAGAGAGCTGCAAAGCGAATGCAGAAGTGCCGTTCACCCTGTTACGAGTTGATGAACCACTGAAATGATTTTGGAAACATTATTTTAAGGTATATTGGTGTTGCTTTAAGTTTACTTTTTAAAATGCTTGGTTAAATGTCCATTGTTCAAAATGCAGAAACTTTACTACTGTCTTACCGGGTTCGGGTCCTGTCAGCAGTTCTTCATGCCTGAACGTCCACCAGCTCAGGGGGCATGGGGGACTTGGGGTGTTTGCTCTCAAAGTGCTGCTTGAAGGTCTTGGGGTCGGGCATCTGTGTCTGAAAAAACAAAAAAGAATCATGGTTTACATTTTTTTTTTTTTACCCTGTGGTACAAATAAAGTATACCTGAAATAGTTAAGTCTATTAATAAATGAATTGATTAAAAGAAAATTAAACTGTCAATTATGAAAATAAACAGAATTTGTTTGGCCGTTTGCACAGTTGGTTACATAAAACAATGAATTTGCAGAAGCCATCTCGGGTAAAATAAATGACTGCAAAATTAAACGTCAACATTCTTTGATACTTTATAGACAAAAGAAACAATAGAGGAGATGTCATGGTAGGGTTGCACAATTAATCAAATATTTATTGTGATCCCTATTTTGGCTTCCCACAATTAAAAAAAACACGACCGACTGCAGTAACGCACAGCTGTTCAATGTTAAATCGCATGAAAACAACACCAGGCTGCTACAGTATAACCATACAGCCCTCTACACACATCAGCCTGCTCGGTATAACTCGACTCCGCTAGACATTTCTCCTTTCTCAGCTAAGACGGACAGCATTACGCTGCAGTGTTTCAGTGTTTACACTGACTGTATGAATAAGACTAGGTCCCTAGCCACGGCGCTGTAGCATTGTGGTACACATCACAACACATGCAAAATGTAACTGGAGCGTGCGCCAGCCAATGAGCTATTGAGCCTTTTGGCAAGTGCAGATTTTACTGCGCAGCTGTACCCCAATTATTTTTTGGCGCACTCTAAAGCGCTGCACAACTAAATCTGATCTGCAGGTAATGTACTCACCCGGCAGACGGGGCAGGTGTGGACAAGTGCGGCCTTCGCTGCAGTTTTCTGGTCAGCGGCCTGGCCTTTCTTCTTCTCTGCTGCCTTCTTGGCATTCTTTTGCTGAGACTGAATCTTCTGCTGCCCACGAGCCATGGCCCTCAACTTTGACCTGCAGGAAAAACAAAAAAAGAGACAAGATTATCATTATGTGCAACTTTTATTGACCAAATCGTAGATTGCAGCTTTTGTCTGCTTACACAGCAACATATAAAATGCTGTATCAAAATGCAGGGTGTAAAATCACCAGCAGCAGGTAGATTTAGGGTGTGACACTTTCCCTACAATGTTAAACTACATTCACAATCTATATTATATCAAATACTAGTGAAGATTAAAACAAAATATGGCCAATATTACGTGGACACAGCTTTCAGTCAGAAGCTGCTTTACATGATGCCCAATAATTAAGTAACGCTATGGGTACATGTATTAGCGCATACACTAACAACTATGTACACTAACAACTATGTTTTATACAAAAGTGTGATTCCAACTTGGAGGAACCAAGTTTGGGAAAGACTCATTTATGAAAGAAAACACACATATTTAGGAAAAATGACCAAATCAACTAAATCTGCGGAATGATTGGTTAACCTTTGCAGCTCTAAAACACACACACACACACACACACACACACACACACACACACACACACACACCTGCGGACGCGGGACATCTGCGCCTGGTGGACTGCCCCTGTTTTAGTTAACGTTATCCATGTTGACAATCACGTTTAAAACACACTTTCCCTTTAACTTAACAAACAAGTCACGCAATAACTGGTTTGTTGTTGTCTGTATGTATTAACTTAGTTGTGAACATGGATAACGTTATGGGCCGTTGTGTCTAACAGAACTTGTCTAAAACAACCAGTTTAGCTTGTTAGCACCATGTTAGCACCATGTTAGCACCATGTTAGCACCATGTTAGCACCATGTTAGCACCATGTTAGCACCATGTTAGCAACATGTTAGCAACATGTTAGCAACATGTTAGCAACATGTTAGCACAGGCCTTTCATCAACCGGCGCCGCCTTGCTAATACTGTTAGCTAAGATAGCTGGAGAAGCTAAGATTACATGTGAATCGGAATAACTACACATTACAATGTTGTATGAGTATAAATAAAACACATTCGAACACAAATCAGGGTTAGCTAACACCAAATGAGTTTGAACTGTTAATAATTACAGCGACGTTATTCGATTTCACGCGGATTTACCTTCGAGATTTGACTCTCCTCGCTCTTTTGTCGGTCTCTTTTTTTTTGAATGCCAAAGGAATTGTCGAAGAAGGTTTTTGAACCGTCGTATTAAAACCTGCCTAAAAACAACAGCGCCCCCACCAGGCCTGGAGCGGAACTGCAGCTTTAACAGCAGCGGCAGCAACTGGTGTCCTCAGTATTTGCTTCTGGGATATTGCGGTTTCAGTTTGCAGAACGTTTGGAAATTAAACGTATTGAATAATAATAATAATAATAATAAGACACTTTTTCGTGTCTGGAAAATATTCACACATTTAAATAGACACACGAGCACACACAAACTCACAAATACATATGTAAACTGCTCTGAAGAAAACACTTATGGAAACCACAAGGAAACATGACTATAACATTATTCTTTACACAAACAAAGCATAACATTACATTCACATTATTTATTGTTCATCTAGCCTATTTTGATCCTTGAAATTTAACTTTAGCTTTTACTGCATAAATTGTTAAATGAGTCCGTCTACAAGTCTTTGAACCACAATTTAAATGCAGACGAATGGAGCTGATATGGGAAATTATTATTATTATATACTATATTACAGAAACTGTTGAAGCTGACCTTTAACTCTGGCAGACTTTAATTGCCACATCTTCAGAATTAATAGGACTGAAAATGTTGGTGAAAATGATGACATAATTATATATATTTCTCAGATACAAACAGGGTGGGGTAGCACAAAGATCTGGGCGCGGTACATGTGGCCTCAGTTGCCCCCTTTCACCTTTTACTGTAATACATCCATTGTAATGTCTGTACATATAACTTAATCAAGTAAGTAAACGTGTGTGTCTGTCTGTTGGGGTTATAAGGATCAGTAAGGAAGCGTTCAGTATATTTCAGCCCTCTTTTCTTAACATGCTTTAATTATTGTGTGAAGCTTTCATTGTGAGGTTTAAGGTTGAAGTCATCTTACTCTGTCCCCATACACAAAGGATTCGTATGTTACTGTATTTCATAATAAAATACAAACAAATTATTTGCAGAATTATGGTGAGTTAGTTTTAACTTGACACATTGTTTTAAGCAGTGTTACTTTATTTCCAGACAAAAATGAAAGGCCAATGTCATCTTACTTAATCACATTTATATTATAATTTTATTTCACAGTTTTCCACAAAACTGCATGGCTGCTGTTAGATGAAAAGAATGTTAGATGATGTTATTCTTTGACAAGGTTGTGTGATCCAGAGTCTTGTGCACCCTCCATCCAAACTAAATTATAATGTGATTATTGAAAAGCAGCAATAGTTTTTCTTTAATTGTTTACAATTTAAACTGGTCTTGTTCCACAGATGAAGGGAAGCACTGTTTCACAGTTGGCATCAGCCCAGAGGAGCTCATCTAAGAGGCAGATGAGACAGAAACGTTCCAGTCAGTATTTTAGATGTTACAGTTTTCCTGCCAAAAGTGAGTTGATATCATAAGAGAGCAGGTTATCACACAGCATTACTGTACCTGATTGGTTCATCACAACACATTTCTCATTGTTTCTATAATTATCAGGCTGGGCGAAGCTCCAATCCTGGTACTGAAACGCTGACCCATCGCTCCAGAGCCAAACAAAGTTCTGTGAAACATACAGAATGAATTACTGTCAAACACTGTAAAGGCAACATTTTAACTATTTAAAGTGAGTAATCCTAAACTGCTAAATTTTACAAGAAGCGGCAGATCTTTTGTTTTCTACCTTAACAGCATCAGTGCCTCCAATCCAGGTTTGGGGAAAACGCCCTGTGCCCCCCCTTATGACCTCCTGGATGAAATCATACTCTCCTAGGTTGTGGACAGAGGCAAGGTTGGCACCATTTTTCACACAATGTTTCTGTAAAAGAAGAGATGAACAGCTTTGTATATATATATATATATATATATATATATATATATATATATATATATATATATATATATATATATATATATATATATATAATTATACTGGATTTAAATATGAATATCATGGAGTGAATAAAGTGTAAGGGTCTACCTCTGCATCTACCCAGGACTTTTTTGTGTTGACGAAGATGAAACATCTGGATCCAAATGTGGACCACCCAATAGGACATCTGCTCTTTACAACATCAGGCAGCACCTTTTCGCTGACTTCCTCCTCAGGCAGCAGCCCCTTCTCTTCTGTCCTATCTAACATCTGAACCGGCTGTTCATCTGGTAGAACAACAAAAATTAATTTGCTGACGATCACAGACTGGTTCCTAAATTACATTTACTTTAGTCTAAACAGCAGAGAAATAAATCATACTGTAAAGTCATTGCAGTAATTTCTCTTACCTTGATGTGTCTCCGGAGCAGTTGCCACTTCCTCTACGGGAACTATTGTGGGGGGGAAATGTAAAACTGCAGTTAACTATCTAAAAACAGAAGAAGCTAGTTTTCAGGCATGCATTTGGGTATCAGGAGGACAAGATGCACCATAATTCTCAAGCGTTGACATCTAAATTAAAGTTAGACTAATGCAACAGTTATGGCTTTTGGTAAAATGTAAAAATCTGTTTAACCATATTATTGTGTACATTAGAAGACTGAAAACAGGTGATGTGTTCAGTGTTTGTCTCACCTGCTGCGATGCTCAGAGCAAAGGCCGCACAAAGAAGAAAAATAGCCTTCATTGTTTACAGTGATGCTGCAATGCAGGAATTCAAAATCATTAAAAACCAAAACATATGGATATGCAGTTATTCATATAGAAGTTCAAATTAAATTCTACATCATCAAATGCATGAAACCCAAAAGTCTCACCTGCTTCAGTAGTCAAACCTCTGAGTTGAGTTTCTGCTGAATCACTGAAGAGCCCTTATATACCATCAAAAAGATAATAAACAGACATACATACCCTACGTATTTTATTGACTGTCCTCATCAATAGAGTTTGATCTCTTTCGCCACATTATTGCAGGGTGGGTAAAGAGTTAAGATAAGATAAGATAAGACTTGATTGTCCGTAGGCACGGAATTTTTTCTTTATCTTGCAATATAAGCTATAACATTTATAAAGACAGCACAACAACAACATGAAGACAAATGTTATAATAATAATAATTAATATGATGGGGGCTCAGCCCTGGTAAGAGTGGTAATGAGCTACATAAATAAAGCAATATCAAAATAATTAATCTGTGAATGTCTTATTTATTTTGGGAATCAACAGCTGCAAGACAACATGTAAAAATATGATAGCTATATGATAAAGTACTGTTGTAACCCAGTGTCACTGGGTCCAAAGTCTTAGAGGAATACAATGATTGTTGAGAGTGACATTAGTTAACATGAATTTGAGTCTAATCCTGGTGTGAGATTAAACGTGGGAGGTACGACCACCTGACGGTTATCGCTCAACGAAACATCAGTTTATGTCGGTGGACTATTTTTTGGCCTTTATTTTGACAGGACAGCGGAAAACATGAAAGGGAAAAGAGAGGGGGAATGACATGCAGCAAAGGGCCACAGGTTGGACTCTATATATATGGGCGCCCGCTCTACCAACTGGGCTATCCAGGCCCCCGGTGGACTCTCTAAACTCTCAGCCAGAGCAGGAGTGACGCAGCGTTGAAGATGCTGTAACTGGGAGATCTGGGTGTTACCACAACCGTTATCAGTGTGTTTTACTGGTCTACTATAACAAATAATAAACCATTACTGATTAATATACTGATACTGATATGTAGAATTACAGTAAAGGCAGTCACAGATATTTTTCACAAGAATAGAGGTATTATGGGAATTACAAACTGTTGACAAACTCTGTTGGCTGTTTGACGGAAATGTACAATATTGATAAGAATAATCTCCTTGATGACACACAAAATAAAAAGGACTTATTCTAAAACTAACCAAATCTCTATACAACAGGGGCAACCATGTTGCAAATTAGGTTATTTACTTATTCATTAGTACGTCCTTTTTTACAGTCTTACAATTCATCTGTAAGATTTTACATTCAAAACAAGAGATAAGCTCATTAAATATGAAGCTTTACTATAGTGATAAATAATCATAAAACTATTTATATTGCACATGTATAAAAAAGCGAAAATATAAAAAATGCACATAAAAGATTCAATAAAAGGCCAAAAAGTGGCAACAAATTAAATATGTTAATGGTTTAATGCATACATACAGTATGTAAAGAAAATACAGTATATAGTTGTCAATCCACCGATACAATAAAAACTTTTTCAGTGGCTGTATTTCTAAAACTTAGAACTAAGGATTAATATTATAGATGTTTAGTTATTTTATCAGTCTTTATGACTATGTATATTTATCTATGTATATTCTATTCCTCTATCCATGTGTATCCATGTGTGTGTGAGTTTAGTGCGTAATCAGAGGTGAGTAATCGTAGGCCTGGTTTTGTTTCAGCCAGTGTTAAACATTTTCAGATCATTTTGTGTCTTTATTTCCTATTGGTAGGACATTGGTAAAAGATGACTGACTGAAAGTAGCTTTGTGCTGGACCACCTTGCATCTTTAATCTGTGAAACTTTATTTATTTATAAACTTTGTTGGGATTTTTAGATAGTGTATGTCGTGTATGTCGTCTACAAGTGAATCCAACAACACCAACACCAATCAAGTCATTCTCAGAATATAATATCCATAACATCTTAATGTTGAATCATGGGCAGATCTGTCTTCTGGGAAAGTCTTAATCCATATAATGCAGTAAAATGTGGTGAAAGAGATCAAACTTCATTGATAACTGATGAACTTAAATAAATAAAGTGAACTTTGGAAGATTGAAAACTTTTAGTTACTCATAACAAATAAACATTGTTGTCACTGTATATAAACTCTCTTTACTCCACATCCTGCAGACACTGAGAGATCTGATTCTGTTGAAGCAGGTGAGACTGTAAAGTTACATGTATTTAAAACCGATATCTGTATGTCCAAACTATCGTTTTCATAAGACAAGTCATTTCTTTGGTTATTTTAAGTATGAATTTTGAATCTTTTGACCTGTTTTACAGCAGTCCACTTCATCGCTGTAAACAATGAGGCTTGTTTTCCTTCTCTGCGCTGCCTTCGCTGTGGGTGTTGCAACAGGTGAGACGTGGTGTGATGAGTAAACTTTAAACCGTTTTCATTGTTTAAAAGGTTACACGGATTGGTCTAATGGAAATTCAATAGCCAAATGTAATAAATTATATCTCTTCATGATACTTAAATTCACACGGAAGTTCAGCACTCTTTACACAAAATCAAAAAATAAACTATAACTACATTGTTGGAGCACTTTTGATTAAGTTTCAAGAAGGTGATGCATCTTTTATCAACTAGCAAAATGCATGCCAGAAGTTCCTGAAGATAATAATTGCAGACAAGGCTGGATTAACAATCAGATAGAGCGTGAAAACAGACCCCCCAGAGGCCCCAAGTTTTAACTACTAGTCTGTTGATTAATTGTATTTTGCACCACTAAAGTACAATATCCTTATCGTCCTTGCCTAAGAACTTTATTTTGTTTCAAATTACCACATTCATATTGACACACAGGCATCCTGGGGCCAATTGGTATATCCAGAATAGTAGTGCTGGTTGAGTATAAACTGAATGTACAATCTGCTGTGAGCTGTGTATTCATGGGACCTTGGAGGCAAAAGTGTACATACAAAATGCAGTAGGTGGGCGGTGTCTACAGGCGCCCTCTAACAGGTTAATCTGGCCATGACGACAATCTTAATCTTCTTCAATAGGTCCAGAGGAGATGATGAACGATCCTCAGAACATGCAGCCAGGTGAGACAGAAAAGCCTCTTTAGCATTTTTGTTGTTGTTTGGACTCAGCTTTGAATTAGAACAACTAGTTTCCATTGGGACGTTCAAGATGATGCTAGAAAATGTGTTACTTAGGGACTACTCTTGTTTTTAATAGCTCTCTTATTAACTACACCAGTGATTCTCACTTGTTTTTGTTGTATTTACATATTACAATTTGGGTATTGTTTTATTATCAAAATATGTATTTGTACTGTAATTTTTTGAGATTGTTTTTATTTCCTTTTATTTGTGCTGCAATCAGGGCGTCATTGGAAAAGATAGCTTGCTCTCAATGGCCCTCCCTGAATAAATAAAGGTTATAATACAGTTTGAGATCTGACATCAGAATCCATTTTATTGGCCCAGTAAGTGTGTACACTTACAAGGAATTTGACTCTGTTTTTTGTTGCTTTCAATGGAATAACATCAGATCAGAATCCTGTCTTCCAAAGAACACTCGCTGATGATTTTATTTATTTATTTATGTTTTTATTTAGGGAAACCAGAGTGTCATTTAATAAATTACCTTTTTTTTCCTTCCAGAGGAGAAACCAGATGAATTGTTAGCACTGATGACAGGACCGTTTGAGAAGGAGGAGACCGTGCCTGTGGTGAAGGAAGAGGGCAGGATGCTGGGTGGCTTCAGGCAGAGCAGCTGTCCATCTGGCTGGTCTGTATTTGGATCCAGATGTTTCATCTTCGTCAGCAGTGAAATGCCCTGGATAGACGCAGAGCTAGAGCCTGACACACACACGCACACGCACGCACACACACACACAGCCTATATACAAAGCTGTTTATCTCTTCTTTTACAGAAATATTGTGTGCGTAATCGAGCCAACCTCGCCTCCGTCCACAGTACAGCAGAGTACCGATTCATCCAGGATCTCTTGAGAGGGGCCACAGGTCGTTTCACCAAAGCCTGGATCGGTGGCACTGATGCAATTAGGGTAACGAGGACCTTTAATGTACAGAGAGAATCCTGCATAAATGTCTGTACTCTGATCTTCTTTGTAAATTTAGACATCTTAGCTTAGAGTGGTGGTCATGATTTTAGGTTGTTTCAGATTTTTAGATGTTAAAAACTTTATTTGATTGTTTTTCAGGACCGGACCTGGTTCTGGAGTGATGGATCAGGGCTTAATTTCCAGGACTGGGCCACAGGACAGCCCAACAATATTAATATTGGCAATGAGAGATGCCTTGAAATAAACCACTCAGGTACAGTAATGTAATCCTTTCTCAGTTCTTGAATCAACTTCTTGTGAAAGTTCATAGTTGTAAAATACAGATAATAAATGTTACTTATCTCTCTTGTCTCCCTGTTAGAGGACCACCTCTGGAACGACCTGGCCTGTGAGATAAAGCAGCCTTTCCTCTGTGGAACAAGACCATAAAGTCTAGTTTAAAGAAATAAAGTATTTCAGAAACCTTCCTGTTTGAGGTAATCTCCTTATATATTATGTCCAGGGCTGGACTGGCCATCGGGCATACCGGGCATTTTCCCGGTGGGCCGACGCACTTTTGGGCCGAATCGCCGATATAATTTATAGGCCTTTGTTTTAATTTTTTTATATTTGTGGGCCGCGCCGGCCCATAGATAACTGACAGCGGCCCATTCGGTATGTGTACAAAAGTCCGTCTGTCAGGACTGATTGTGGCTGCATGCCGGGGGGTAACGAGGACACGCAGACACGCGCCTTACTGCGAGCGCGCGCACGCGCCACACGGAGAGAAAAGTGGGAGAAAGAGAAAAGAGACTGTGTGCGTCCAAAGGATAATCAGTTGAGCTCGCGTGTGTGCGTCCCATAGCTTACGTTGTCAGTTCATTGAGGCCTGTTGTTGTATTGGTCTGTAGTTCTTTTACATTGAAGTAAGTTAGCTGGTAATTTTGATGTTTGTGTTAATCACCTGTTAGCTACTTTGCACGTGGCTGTTGATTTATAATGCAGATTGTTGGAAGCTCTTGCTCACGTTTGTATTTAGCTACATTATTGTATTATTATTGTATTGTATTATGCTGCAGTAGTTACATTACATTGATATAGTGTAATTAATAGTGGGTTTTGTTGTTGTTTGCTAGCCTAGGCTATATGTATACTTCATATGCATTGTGTATGGTAGCCTTCACAATGTTATTTGTTTCTTTGCAGAACCACACACAAATACACAGCCATAGCAGAGCTACCCACGCCCATTTTGTACTGTTGCCTTATGTAATAAAGCGTCAAGAGCGATAATTGGTGTTTTAACTGACATCCCTGGGGCGAAGTTGGAAACCGGAATCAGCTCAACTACAGTCCTAAGCTAGACCTAACCCAATCAAATCCAGGAACACCCTGAGACAGGAGCTGTAAACGTTATAATATGCTGGAAGTTTAGCATCCACGTTAAAATGGACAAACGACCACGGAACCCCATACGCAAGCGATGTGTACAGAAATTACAGGAGAAAAAGATTAAGTATAGGCGAATGCCTCAAAATGTGCCAACATGTCTGACATGTTTGGGGCTGTAGTAGCTGCTTCAACATCAGCATTAGGCTACCTGAAGTAGAGGAAGGAGGAGAGGTGGCTGGCTATACAGAGAAGCAGAAACAACATCATGATGACAGGGAAGAGGCCGAGGAGGAGGAGAGCGACCATGACAGGGCCACGGGAGAGAGGGAGGAACCGCGCGCGCCTCACGTCATAATGACAACAAGCAGTTTGGCAGTAACATTAAAGTTAGTGGCTGTCAGGTAACCTAACTGTTTAAGGGTTGGCCTGTTGGGTAGCTGAAGTCTGTGATCTATACAACCTGTTCTACTAGGCTCATGTATACTATATATACAGCCTGTTCTACTAGGCTCATGTATACTATATATACAGCCTGTTCTACTAGGCTCATGTATACTATGTATACAGCCTGTTCTACTAGGCTCATGTATACTATGTACAGCCTGTTCTACTAGGCTCATGTATACTATGTATACAGCCTGTTCTACTAGGCTCATGTATACTATGTAACAGCCTGTTCTACTAGGCTCATGTATACTATGTATACAGCCTGTTCTACTAGGCTCATGTATACTATGTATACAGCCTGTTCTACTAGGCTCATGTATACTATGTAACAGCCTGTTCTACTAGGCTCATGTATACTATGTAACAGCCTGTTCTACTAGGCTCATGTATACTATGTATATAGCCTGTTCTACTAGGCTCATGTATACTATGTATACAGCCTGTTCTACTAGGCTCATGTATACTATGTGTACAGCTGTCTCTCTACATTGCCCAGAGATTTAAGCTAAATGAATTATACCTTAACTTAGCTGACATTTCTCTCTGTTTCTCACTCTTTTAAAGGTTACCTTGTTAGAGTAAATCTTTCTTGTTCATTGGTGTGGGCCAAGGCAACATTTTGATTGACTTTACTGACAATACACTTGTATACTTAAATGTTGTTAAATCATTTGAAATTATACTTTAAACTTTATCTTTGGCAATGACTTGCACTTGAGTATGGCCATTGTGTAGGCTTCCCTATGGCTTCCAGGTCGCCAATCAAAAGTGAGTGAGTACACTGCTTCTCTTTTTCAGGGCATGTACTACTCCCAGCTTTATTGTAGCTTTTGGGAAGGGTTATGGTTATGGTTATTGTAGTTAGCAGACACTTTTGTCCAAAGCGACAAAATATGAATCTTACAATAGTTAAAATTAACAGTAAACAGTTTTTAAAAGTTGCTAAGCCAATATTAAGCAAAATAGTAATAATAACAATAATGGCAATACAATATCAAATATCAATAATAATAATAAAAAATACCATAAATATACAAATTATAACTCTAAGAATGAATTAATTATTTAAGTGTAAGATCAACAGATAAGTCTTGAGACCTCTTAAAGGATCCAAAACCATCACATGAACGCAGAACACTATATAACTCATATCATAGAATGGACGCATATTTTAAGAGGACTGTCTGGAGGGAATGTCTCTGACCAATCACGGTGAGTGTGGGCCGCCTGGGCCAAAAATGCCCGGGCCGATTTTTTGTCCCAGTCCAGCCCTGATTATGTCTGTGCATGCACAAACCTTGCACCATACAATGAAACCCACAAAAAGACACCAGAGTGCCAAGATATCACTTGGAAAATGAAGTTGTAGAGGACATCACACAATTTACTGAAACCTTGACATGAAGTGTTCTTTTTGTAACAACAGTTTCATAAATAAAATAATATTTGATGAAGGCTTTCTTTTGTTTCTTTCATTTTAAACCTTTAAAAATCTGGTTTGATAGGAGACATTTCACTGGATTTATAATCATCTATCTAGCTAACCCAAAATTAGCTGCCTTCAGCAATCAGTCATCATATATTAACATTAATTGTTGTAAGCTTACCTCAGGCCATCACATGATTTTCCTCTCTGTAAAGCAAATTATAAATAGTTTTGTTCAGATAAAGTAATCCAGTTTAATTTAATATCCATAATAATATTACCTTGAAATGAAAATAAGACAATTGAGTAGGGCCATCAGGAGTTCTGCTGAAGACATTAGCCTTACTTTATCAACAAAAACAACACATGTTAAAAGGCTCTTCCACTGCTCATCTCATCATCGAAACAAAGTTTATGGGAATGTGTAGTCTTAAAGTTATATATTGTACAACTTAAGACATTTATAAATTACAGTTGTTTCTCTCTTGTGTGTCTGATTGCAATTGCTTGCCTATAGGCCATAATACTGAAGCTATTTTGGTTTTTACATTAAAGATATTGCTTAATACGGTATATTAGGTGCTCAGAATACCAGGCAGTTCTTACATACTAGATTAGTCAAAATTGAACAAATACATTTATTGGCTGCAACACACATGCACAATTGTGAGACTACCTTAATGATTGAAAGCATGATTTTTTTCTCTTGACGCTATAATAATTAAAAGTCTACCAAAATCGTATTTTTTTTTTGTTCATTCTAGACAGGCACAGTTGTCTTATAATCAGTAACTTGAATAAAAAAAAACAGCATTGATGTATTGGTAGAGAAATGCAAGGATTAGGCCTACATAGACAACATGAGCCTCTTCTAACCATAGGTGGCAATTACAGCTTTTTATTCTAAAACTTGACCCAGGTAAGATTGCCGCCATATGGTTCCATTCCGGTATGGCAAGTCAGATCTGTTGTTTGATATTAGGCTACATTTACATTGCTACATTTTGTAAACTAACTAGCTAAAACAAAAGTGGGTGGGGAAATGAGCATCACTTTAAACATCTACAGCAGTAAAATGCAACATCCAACACAATAATGCAGCAGTAATATTAATCCAGAAACATCATATATAATAGTAAAACACTGACACGGAACACTTTAGGCTACTGCACAATGAGTAGGCTACTGTTACTTTTGATACTTTAAGTACATTTTGCTGATAATACTTAGACTTTTACTTATAGGGTTCAAATGAACTTGTACTTGCCATTAAGTATTTTTATTATAGTATGGGATTAGTACTTTTCAAGTAAAGGTATGAATTTCTTACACCACTGGCTGAATCATATTTTTATTTAAAATGCAAAAAGGTTTAAATCCAGACTCTTGGGACTTTAGAGAAACTGCTTTTATTTTTATGATTATTTTGAATTTGATACAGGGTTTTGAAAGAGTTTCATTTGATAAAAAAAAGGGAATTTATGGTCTGTAAAAGACTGCACACACTTCACATCATAGATAATGATGTCTTTCCTGAACAGGAGCATCGTGGTACATTTACATGTAAGACGGTCCAGGTGGTCTTGTTCCACAGACAAAGGGAAGCCAGTTTTCACAATGCAAAGCTGTCAGGTCAGGATAATCTAACAAGAAAACAAGAGAGGAAAGTCATAATTATTATTTTAGAAACAGGTTTACTCCCCATGGTGAATCCTTTCTGTAACATTTCCAGCCGTGAGTCATTTGATGTAGTAACTGTACCTGACCAAGGACATCTGGTGAGACACCTGTTCCACCAACTCCACCATGAGTAGGGTTGGAACTGGTTCCCATCAAATCCTGAACCATCACTCCATAACCAAACCCAGTTCTGCAAAAACAAACAAAAGACAAATAGCATGTAAATAATGGTATACAATAATGGTTAAAGGAATAGTTATGCTTTTTTGTAGTGGGGCTACTTATTAGATTAGATTTTAGATTAGATTCAACTTTATAGTTAGTAACTTACAGTAGATGGTGGTTGGCACACGCCCAGTTTGGAGAACAGGTGCTGACTAAAATATTTAGTTTATTTTATTTAATTGTTTATTTAGCAGCGATGTTGCATGGTGGGCCCTTTTTTAGGTGGCTAAAATATGTTTAGCTGCTGCCCCCGTCCACAGCAGTACATTGCTTAGCTTCCATGTAGGTACTTCTTCCTGTTTCTCAAAAACTGCGGGCATGGCAACTGCAATCTACTGTGGGTAATACACTGACTACAGATAAATAACCTCATACAACCCCACTTTAAAATATCTGAACTATCCCTTTATTTAAAGTGCTCAGAAAAGTTGAAATTTGTACATCTACAATCTCACGACATCTGGGTAAAAAGTATCTGCTGAGGATGATTGAACAGCTTTTCCATGGACCTTTTGGTCATATTGTCTGTCTAAACTGCCATTTCCAAGGTCAAGAATGAACTTCAGACTATACATATAGCTGAGAACTAAAAGTATAGTAAAGTGTTTCTTGTAAAAAATATAGGTTGAATGGAAAATATATGAATATGCAGTATACTGTATATAAAACCTTTGTGGTCATAAAATTAAAAAAAACTTTTTAGATTCACTCAAACAATCTAAAATCATAACCATTAACTTTTATAGAGATGAATCTCTGTAAAATGATGTTTGCATATTACCCTAACTGCATCACTGCCACCAATCCAGGCTTGGACGTTCGTCATTGAAGATTTATGGATGAAGTTATACTCCTCTTGGTCGTGGATGGATGCAAGGTTGGCACCGTAATTTTGTATACAGTAATTCTGTAAAAGCAGAGGTGTAAGGCTTTTACTGCAGACAGACATAGTATGGCCTTCTTCAAATCTGCTAATAATGCACATATGTTCAAACCTTTTTACCTCATTTTTTATTTCTGGGAAAGCAGAGTTAGACAGAGCAGGGGAGAGACAAAGCTTTGGAGCTAGCTGTGTGGCTAAGTTAGCCCTTTTTTAACTTTGTTTTGAAAATTGCTGTTTAAATAAACATAATAAAGTATTCATATTATTGAGTCTCACCTGGCATCATCTCCTTCACTGGAGTTGCTGTGGAAGAAAATTCAGATCGACGTTAACCATCTTCAGAAACTATTTTTATGACAAGCTTCTGGTTAGTTGGTAAAATGTAACAATGTCTTTTTTGTCTTGGTGAGTCTCACCTACTGCAACGCTCACAGCGAAGAAGGCGACACAGAGAAGAAACATGACCCTCATGGTTTATATTGAGTAATGGACGGCTGCAGAGTAAATCTAATAATCAGAAAAAAAGCATTCATGAGAGAACACTGATATACAATTTATGATATAGATACATCCATAAACTGTAATGGAAAGCTCTCAGATTAAGATGCATATAAATAAAAAATCTCACCTTCTTCCGTAGAGTTGAATCTTTCAGCCGAGCGTCTGCAGCTTCTGGAAAACTAAACCACTTATATACAAGGAGCAACAAGGAAATACTCTGAATTTATAACTAATCAAATCATTGCTTTGGGCAATTGATTTACTCTTGTAAGATGAATCACTAACTCTGTTTTTGAGACACAAACACCATGGTTAGGAATTCACACCAGCTCCGGATTAAATGTTGTTAATGTTGGGAGATTTTCTGGCCTCAGGTGAGGCTCTCCAACTGGTTGTAACTGGTTACAGTGTTCCCGATGGCTGATGTAGAGAGGCAAAGCAAAACATTACACCTAAACTTACCTAGTAGCATTTGGTTCTGGTTAAAAGGCTGAATCTCCTCCCTTACATTCTGTTTCACAGTCACAAGTTATACAGACCATAAAAGACAAAGAAGCCACAATCCTACGATAAAAATAATATCAAATGGATACATTCACAAACATTCAGTATACAGAAAATCATGACTGTTGCATAAAAACCGGGGCATTATGTAAACAAACTGGTTATGATCAGGACTGAAGTTGGTTAAAAGATTTAACTCAAAAAAAGGGATGTAAGAGTCAGCCTTTAATCAAGGAGACGTGACAATTTCCTTATTGGCCAGAGAGGTCAAGATTTACAGTGATTTATTCAGTCAAACTCTGCCAAAAGACATGCATCTAATACGGCAAAACTTGAGGCCTGTCTTGCAGCTGTAAGAGTTGGTTATCAACAAAGTTCTTGTTGCTTAATTCTGCTAAGACAGAAAGGATGGTTATTGGACCAGCAAAACTAGGTCATCTTTTTGATCACATTACTTTGTCTCTCCTCTCCGGGAACCATCTCTTCACCAAACCTCTCTCACCTTATCGTGGTGGAGAGGTTTGGTTGTCCCTATGAACCTGAGGGCTGTGTTGTCTGGAGCTTTGTGCTCCTGGTAGGGTCTCCCATGGCAAAGTGGTCTCAGGTGAGGGGCCAGACGAAGAATGGTTCAAAAAACCCTATGGAAGAACGAGGAAGGGATAAAGAGACCCTGCCCGGAGGAAGCTTGGGGCCCCCGTCTGGAGCCAGGCCCAGAGGGTGGGCTCGTCAGCGAGCGTCTGGTGGCCGGGTTTGCCACGGAGCCCTGCCGGGCACAGCCCAAAAAAGCTACGTGGCACCTATCTCTCCAGCCCATGGGCCCACCACCTGTGGGAGGAACCGCTGGGGTCGGGTGCGCTGCCACACGGGTGGCGGTGAAGGTCAGGGGCCTCGACGGACCAGACCCGGGCAGCAGAGGCTGGCTCTGGGGACGTGGAATGTTACCTCGCTGTGGGGGAAGGAGCCGGAACTTGTGCGTGAGGTGGAGCGCTACCAGTTGGATCTGGTGGGGAACATAGGGATGCTCATAAGTGTACTTGGTACCAGAGCACCTTAGGCCGAAGGTCAATGATCGATTTTATAATCGTTTCATCTGATCTGAGGCCATATGTATTGGACACTCGGGTGAAGAGAGGGGCGGAGCTGTCAACTGAACACCATCTGGTGGTGAGTTGGGTCAGGGGGTGGGGGAAGACTCTGGACAAACCTGGTAAGCCCAAACGGGTGGTGCTGGTAAATTGGGAACGTCGTGGTGGACACCGGTGGTCAGGGAAGCCGTCCGACTGAAGGAGGAGTCTTTCCGGGATATGTTATCCCAGAGGACTCCGGAGGCAGTTGCAAGGTACCGAAGGGCCCGAAGGACTGCAGCCTCTGCCGTGAAAGAGGCAAAGCAGCGGGTGTGGGAGAAGTTCGGAGAAGACATGGAGAAGGACTTTCGTTCGGCACCAAGGCGCTTCTGGAAAACCGTCCGCCACCTCAGAAGGGGGAAGCGGGGAACCATCCAAGCTGTGTACAGTAAGGATGGGACGTTGTTGACCTCAACTGAGGAGGTAATAGGGCGGTGGAAGGAGCACTTTGAGGAACTCCTAAATCCAGCTGATGCGCCCTCTTTGTTAGAGGCAGAGCTGGAGGATGACGGGGGATTGTCGTCCATTTCCCTGGTGGAGGTCACTGAGGTAGTCAAACAACTCCACAGTGGCAAAGCCCCAGGAATTGATGATCTTGACGGTCTACATGTGTTTTGTGGATCTGGAGAAGGCATATGACCGGGTCCCCCGGGAGACTTTGTGGGAGGTGCTGCGGGAGTATGGGGTGAGGGGGTCCCTTCTCAGGGCCATCCAATCTCTGTATGACCAAAGCGAGAGCTGTGTCCGGGTTCTCGGCAGTAAGTCGGACACGTTCCAGGTGAGGGTTGGCCTCCGACAGGGCTGCGCTTTGTCACCAATCCTGTTCGTAGCATTTACGGACAGGATATCGAGGCGTAGTCGTGGTAGGGAGGGGTTGCAGTTCGGTGGGCTGGAGATCTCATCGCTGCTCTTTGCAGATGATGTGGTCCTAATGGATCGGTTTGCAGCCGAGTGTGAAGCGGCTGGGATGAGGATCAGCACCTCTAAATCTGAGGCCATGGTTCTCAGCAGGAAACCGATGGAGTGCCTTCTCCAGGTAGGGAATGAGTCCTTACCCCAAGTGAAGGAGTTTAAGTACCTTGGGGTCTTGTTCGCGAGTGAGGGGACAATGGAGCGGGAGATTGGTCGGAGAATCGGCGCAGCGGGGGCGGTATTACATTCAGTTTATCGCACCATTGTGACGAAAAGAGAGCTGAGCCAGAAGGCAAAGCTCTCGATCTACCGGTCAGTTTTCGTTCCTACCCTCACCTATGGTCATGAAGGCTGGGTCATGACCGAAAGAACGAGATCCAGGGTACAAGCGGCCAAAATGGGTTTCCTCAGGAGGGTGGCTGGCGTCTCCCTTAGAGATAGGGTGAGAAGCTCAGTCATCCGTGAGGAGCTCGGAGTAGAGTCGCTGCTCCTTCACGTCGAAAGGAGCCAGTTGAGGTGGTTCGGGCATCTGGTAAGGATGCCCCCTGGGCGCCTCCCTAGGGAGGTGGTCCAGGCACGTCCAGCTGGGAGGAGGCCTCGGAGAAGACCCAGGACTAGGTGGAGGGATTACATCTCCAACCTGGCCTGGGAACGCCTCGGGATCCTCCAGCTGGTTAATGTGGCTCGGGAAAGAGAAGTTTGTGGTCCTCTGCTGGAGCTGCTCCCCCCGCGACCCGACCACGGATAAGCGGACGACAATGGATGGATGGATACTTTGTCTCTTGATGATTGTGTAATCAATCATAGAGACTTGGTGTGCTTTTCGATCAGACACTCTCGTTTGATTTAGATATAAAGGAGGTGACCAGAGTTGCTTTTTTCCATCTTAGGAAAATCTCCAAGATCAGGTCAATACTCTCGTTTAATGATTCTGAGGTACTCATTCATGCCTATGTGTCATCTAGGCTAGATTATTGTAATTTTCTCCTGTTGGGTCTGCCTAAGAAAAGTCTTCGTAGTCTGCAGATCGTTCAGAATGCTGCAGCTCGTGTTCTGACCGGAGACTCCAGATATTAACATATTACACCAGTGTTATCCTCTCTCCATTGGCTCCCTGTTCATGCCAGAGCAGACTTTAAGGTGTTGCTGCTAACCTATAAAATATTAAATGAATAGTGAATCCCTATGTGCCTGCTCGAGCCCTGCGTTCTCAGGGGACGGGTCTTCTGAGTGTCCCAAAGGCTAAAAAGAAGACAATTGGTGAACGGGCTTTTTCTTTCCGCGCACCAACATTGTGGAACAGTTTACCTCAGGACATCAGGCAGGCTTGTTCTGTTGAGGCTTTTAAAGCAAAGCTCAAGAGCCATCTGTTTACTGTTGTGTATGAGGCCTAATTTGTTTGTATGTTTTCCTGAGAGTCAGTGTGTGGTTATTTTGTTTTAGTTATTTTAAATGTTTTTAAATTGTATTTTCTAGGTTCTGTACAGCACTTTGATTTGAAAGCGCTTTACAAATAAATGTATTATTATTTGGCAGAATTTCCTGCGGCATCGGAGCGATCCCGGAAGTGTAACGTCATTGATATATTAACCCATGCTCTTGGATCTGCTCAGAGGAATGAAGCAAACATTTACCAACTCAGTTATTTTGTTTGTCTGTATGGAACTAAACTAGTTTATAACCTAAAGAGAAACACACAGTCTAAACACAGTTTCATCACTTTATTACAGTAAATGAGTCCATATCATACATACACAGAACAGAGACGGACAGGTTTGTGTTTCTTTCTCTCTCCTTCTCAGTCTATCACTCCAACACATCAGTCCACCAGGGCAGGATGACACCAAAGTGAACAGCACTGGAGTAAAAATAGTTACTAAAAGTGATGTATTAACTTATACAGAGATGCAGTGATCTCCCTCAGTTACATAAGGGAGGTAATGTCAACAAACGACTGAGATTTCGGAGAATGTTAAAACACAAACAAAACAATTTCTGAGATTCGGTTTACTTGAAACTGTCAGTCAACATTGTTGCATGTTGCCTCTCAACTAACACACGTGCACAGCTGATAGGTGGCTTTGTATGCAGTCACAACACAAATGTCTATTTCTGCCATCTTGTGATCATTAGCAGCAATTCTGAATGCCATACGGCACATTATACAAAATGCCCGTGTTAAGTACAAGCTGGACATCATACTGTGTGATTTCTAGTCCAACTAAACACTTTTGAGATCAAGTCAGACATGATGAGACAGCAACTTTCTCTGAAAATGCCAGACACCTGTAGCTGAAACATTTTTTCTCAATACTGCACAGTAATCATATTGCAATCTGTCACAACACACAAAGTTCTGTTCCAACATGAGCAAAAACAACAATGTGGAAGAAAACGAAAACAAGTATAGGAATTTTACGCATCGAAGTTAGTTGAAATCTGATAAAATTGCTAAGTTGGGGTTGAAGACTTGGTCTGAAAATGAAATAGCCCTCTGCAGCCCGCTCATCATCTCTGCTTGGGGCCAATTCTTTTTTTATAGCTGCTGTTTGGGATGTTTTTGAGCTTTAAACTTATTATTATTATTTTAAATCTGCAAAATGCAAGACTTTTGTCAGCTTAACATTTTTTTTCCCCCAGGAATGACATTCACATTGCTCTGACTGTGACTGTCTGCCTCCTGTTTACTGGGGAGAGACATAAGGAGGTATTTCAATAGTACAATAAAGGGGTAGGATGTTACCAAGGCCAAACGATAAAAAGGAAATGATTCTTGAATAAATTTCACTAATTGGCATGTGGAGAACTTGTCTATTAATGACTGCACAGCTCCCTCTTGTGGAGAATCTGCAGCCTGTAAAATGTGATTTGGAGTCAGTTACAAGCCACTCCCGTTCAGGTGCTTTACTGCGCTTTTAAATCTATTCATTATAAAGTAAAACAAACATCTAGGAAGATTTTGCATTTGTTAGACTGTATATACCAACAGTAGATTTAAATGAGCAGGTTGGAGAGAGCACTGTGATATATCCTTGCCCAGATTTAAACCCAAGATGCTGCTAAATTCGTTAGATTTTCATTTAGACGAGTATATTTTCCACCTAAACTGAACGGACACAAAGCATTTTGGAACAGAACCCTTGAACCCACTAACGGATACTTTACAATTTTCTCTGGACTACAAGAAAGAGAGAGAGAAAGATCATCAACAAATATGAGGGGTAGGCTGATTTTTGTTTCTTCCTTTGCAGTATTTACATTTTGAGTTGTGAAAAAAAGAAACTTATTTACAACAATGCACAAACTAAGACTGCTTCATCGACAGGATGAGGGGAGAGATAAGATATAAACAACTCTGTAATAAAAGTAAAAAGAGGAAAATAAAAATCAGTGATATTTACATGTGCGATAAGAGAAGGAGAGAGTGTGTGTGTGGGTGGGTGGGGGGGGGGGGGGGGGGGGGGGGGGTGGCTTCTGAGATTGGAGGAAGAGACGAATCAGCCATGTTTGATTCCTCTCGGTTGAGTCACACCTTTTCATAGCCACAGTCAAGTCTGACAGCTCTGAGTGCGACGCGTCCTGCAGAGTTAATCAAACATGCTGGTTGGACTCTATAGCAAAGAAAGCAGAGTGAGCCTGGCAGTTACCCACAGGACTGACAGGTTAGGCTGGGAAAGAGAATGAAAAATGCTCTCCACTCTCCTCAAATAAATCAATGTGAACATGTCGAATGTGGTGGAATTCAAAAAAGCATAGACCTCTTTAAAAAAAAAAAAAAAGTAAAATATATATAAAAGAGCTTTATGCTTTTTTGAAAACAAACAGGACTGTAGTTTAAAAACAGCAGGTGGAGGCATGGAACAATAGTATCAAATATACTATACTACAAGTTTCCTGCTCAGACGGCAAGTTGGAATATGGAGACACGCACGCACACACACCACTTTTCTCACTCTTATGGGGTAAATAAATTGGTCTTCACAAAGATAGAAGTACAATGAGCACACAAACACACAGTGACCGAAAAGTAACTCCCGCTGCTTGAAATTCACATTCAACTACTATTCACATTACGCCTTCCATTCCTCTTTCTGTTGGTTAATTCTGTTGTTTCTACAAAGATCTTTTCACTCATTTTCCACTGATGAAGTACAGTTTGCTAAAGAAGTTTCAACACCATTTTAAAGCCCTCGTTGGCTAAAATTAACCAATATCCAACTCTCATCACAAAAACAAATAAATAAATTTACATTGAGTTTAATAAAACAATAAAACCCCCATCCTGGCATGCAGTAGTTTCTCTGCTGCATTTCATCAACAGGAGGACCAACAATCTCTCAGCTCTTGGGAGTACAAAAGCATTTTTTCTATACTAACATCAGAACACAAATGATCTTTCAGCTAAAGGGGTATTCCACCAAAAGTTACTTTTAGATAGCATTTGTGTTTAATCTGCCAATATATTTTAAGGGATCTTGCAGTTTTTTTTTTTTTTGTTTTTTTTTTAGAGAGACGCCTTTATAATATTGTGAAATTAAATTCATTTTAAGACTAGCAACACCAGCCTCTTGTTTTCTGTATGAATACATGTCGTTAGACAGTGTGGGGAATTGTAAAGGGGAGCCATTATGTAACTATATTTAATACACTTAAATACTTTTCAAAGCTTTTAAAATGTATAGCTTATCTTAAAACAATTTCAGGATTTTTAAAAGCAGCAACGGTTGCCCTAGTTCAAACATTTTCAAACGTTTTTGAAAGCTTGAAATGAAAAACAAAAGAAAAAGTAGTTTTTTTGCTTAAAAGGCATACTATGCAGGAATTGTCGCTTAATATTAAAAAACAACACTCAAAGCTGGCCCCTCCAACCCACAGGCGAGGCAACACCAGAAGCACACGCCCCCTGGGCGCGGTTGCTGAACACAGCCCGGTGTACCACCTGCAGCATCACATACGCCCGCACACCCCACATTCAGTCTAGTTTAGGAATGAGCTACACACCCACTGCCCAAAGGCTGATGCTCAGATAATGTCCCAAACACAGCAAAATAAGGATACAGACACTGCCACACATTTCTAGTTGGTCATAAGTGATGACTAAGAGGGATTACTTTTGTACGAGTTGATACACTGTTTCTTTTAGGAAAATCCTGCATAATATAATTTCCAGCCAATATTAGTGGAACACACCTTTAAAGACATTTCTGAACACAGCCGTTTCCTCCACAGTAAACTCCACTCACTGACACTTTCTAGCACAAGTGAAAGCAGTGAAGGCTTTTAGAAGGTTAAAAGGGGCATACATTTGGTTATTTTCTTCAGCAAGTAAAAAAGCAAAACTTTCTTTAAAAAGCATTGATGTCGTGATACAGAATCTCTAGTTTATTAGACGAGCTTCAATATCCGTTTTCTATTGCTGAAATGATCTAGGACAGTGGCACCCGAGGCACCGCTGGTTGTTATGCAATCATCCAGTGGACACAACTAGTTGGTAGGACAGCGAACTAGCAGCGCACTGAGCAGCCTCCAGTAAAGTAACACTATTTGCACTACTATGGTTTTAATTTGTTTGCTCAATTTCAAAATGCTCATTTTCTAGATCTGCTTTTTGCCGAGCAGCACATTCACACTTTTTTCACAACTGACATTTACAGGTCTGGTCTAATTTTTGAGTTGATGAACAACAGAAGATGGAGTTGAGGAATATACCTCCGGATGCTCGACTTTCCAACAAACTTACACCTCTGCCATCCTGGATGTGGAAATGAGTTGTTTGTTTCTCAGAGGAACATTTCACTCTTTAAGCAGACAAAACTCTCTAGAACAGGAACCAAACACATGGACACCAGACGCAGTGACTGGTGGAGTCAGTCTGCATAAAGTAATGCAGCCACTGAACATGATTCACCTAAGGGGCAATACACCTCCAACCATACACTGATAATTGCTACCCTGGTACTGATAAGGTTTTCTACTCTACCTGCCATTTAAGCAGCTAAATTAACAAGGAGGTTAAATTTAAACGTAAACATCAGGCTGGATTGGTAAATATAAAGTGGCTGGAGGATTTAGGAAATATATCATTCCCTGCATCCACTCTCCCGCCCTGAGTAGAATAAAACATCCTTTACCCTGATGACCTACTTGGGGACAGTTCTGATCTTGGTTAGGCAGTGTACAGTTCAGATGCAAAAACACATTTAAGAATATAAAAAATAATCTGATGTGGAAAAAAGGAAAACTCTAGAGACAAAATGCTTGCTTTCAATTAGTCAAATAAATAAACAAAGAAGGAAGATATTGATTTTAAAAAAAAAAAAAAAGGAAGGAAAAAAAAAAAGGTTATATTACAGAGGACCAGCCCCAACTATTGAACCTTTACAGACCACCCAAGCAGCAGCGAGACAACTCTGTGTGTGTGTGTGTCACCTGCCGTAGTTTCACCCCTGGCAGCTACAGAACTAATGTTTGTTCAATGCAGTTACTGTACAAAAACAGATCATCTAAGAGGAGAGCAAGCAGCATGGAGGAAAGCAGTAGTGTGAGAGAGAGTGTGTGAGTGTGTGGTGTGTGTGTGTGTGTGTGTGTGTGTGTGTGTGTGTGTGTGTGTGTGTGTGTGTGTGTGTGTGCGTGCGTGTGTGTGTGTGCGATAAGGGTCAGGCTGGCAGGCAGGTGAGGAGCTGCTTCAGATGCTGTTAAGAGATCCTGGTACTGAACTGTGTTGAGATGAATCTGAACCGGTACCATCTGAAGGACAAAAGAGATAAGACAGTGGAGAATTAAAAGTACAGTACACAAAGGTAGTATTACGTTAAGTATTATTACAGCATAATATTAATTATAAGACAATATTGTTTTCTGGAAATACGTGTGAAAAAGTTGGGGTCATTGTATATTTAAGGACAACATAATAACATATTAACAACAGTAGATGTATGATGGTTCTGACTCATAGCTGTAACTGAAAACATACTGCTCCTCCCTTTCTGCTATCTGCGTGTTACTGTTTTCAGAGTCACCTACATGAAACATGAAACCAAAGATGCTCTAAAACAACTTTCTGAATTGTCTCTGGTGAAACGTCCAAGCTGCAATAAGGCAAGCATGTTTGGTTCTTTCGGTGAATGGTTGTAAAGATTTACAAAATATGCTCAACTTCTGAAATCGGTTTAATAACGTTCTGCAAAAGCAACATACAGCTTTTAAATCACCTGTGGCTTTAACGAGTCTAGTAAGCTCCTCCAGAGATAAAGTATAGGCGGGCTTCACCTCCAGCGCACGGATGATAAAATTACATTTGTCTTTTTTTTTTCCAGTGACACTCATATCACATAGTCGACGTACGCCTTAAAAATTGTATGCGCTTTCTTTTGCAGCGATTTAGCCATTTTAATGCCAGGGCTCGCTTCCACACATGCAAATGTTCCACTAAAACAAGTTCCCACGCAAGTCTGACACTATTTTGCAAGGGCACCGTCGCTGCATCCAGGCTTAGTGGCCAAGACGATTGTGATTGGTATAAAAAAAAAAACCCGGAGCGTTTTTTCTCCTCTTCGTGTGGAATAAGGATGGGCTCAGCCAGACCCTTCTCCAGTGTGGAGCTGTGTCTGGCTATGCGAGACTACAAATATAAGAACAATCTCATCTTTGGACTGTTGTGCATCTTTCCAGAAAACAGAGGGTTTGAAAAGGGTGGTCGATTATAATCAGGGTCTTTTTAATATTCAAGCCAATACATTACAATCGACAGTGTGTGCATTCTGATATCTGTCATTTGTAAATAAGGAACTAATATTTCACATCTAATCAGTTTATGACAAATTCAAGTTTTATATCTAATACCACCACCTAAAGACTCATTACTCTGGTTTCAGCAAAAACACACTCTGCAAAGTGATGTACAGGAACTGTGTGTAACTATATTTTGTGTTTTGTTTGTTTTGTTGTTTGAGTCTTGGTGGATGGGTTGGAACGGGTTTGTAATACATTTTATCTGTCGTTTTTTGATTTGAAAATTGAAAATCTATAAAGTACTAAAAAAAAATAATACATACTCTGCTAATCAGACTGGACACATGAAAAATATTTGTTACAAAACTGTTTTTTGGAAATTATTTTGTCTGGAAAAAAACAAAAAAACAATCCATTTTATATGTTAATCTACAGCTTAACTTTTAATCACCAGTAAAAAAAAGACCAGGATCTTTCAGTCACTAGCTATTTAAAATAAATAAAAGAATAGAAAATTGTGTTAAAGCAATTTAATTCCACATTGTTACTTGTGTAGTCTGGATTTTTTTGTAATGGTATTCATTTCACAAAAGATTTGAGCAAATCTTTTTTCAGCCACCACAAAACCATGGTGATAACATTACAATAAAATTATAATAACATTAACATATGAGTTCCCCACCGTGGGCGGAAGCAGCTGTATGAGCGCGAGCATGGGGAGGAATGAGTGTTGGGTTCAGCTGGGGCTGGATGGACAGCTCTGCAGAAAATAAAAGAAGATTTTCTCTTTAATGATGAGTCACATATCAAGAGGACAGCATCACAACAAGAGAATAGTGTACGGTGCATTAAATACACCTCCTCTGAGGTCGCAGCGTTGGCCCAAAACAAACCAAGATACAGCACCGGATTGTATTTAAGTTAAACAGATGGTGATGAATCCATTGTGCTTGAACACAACTTAATCATATAAAACAGATGGGAATCTGACTTCACCGGCATAATTCATTTTTAACAAAAGTACTTATTTGGACAAAAAACAATTAATGTGGTGCTGAAATTAAACCAAAACCTTTAAGAGAAGTGTGCCTGAATCTGTATATACCTGTGGTGCTGAAGTTGAAGAGCATGGGCAGTTCTCGGCCGCTCGGCAGTCGTGTGTTCGGCTGGCGCAGCTCGTCAAAAAAGGTGTGTGAGCAGGCCTCTAGTGGGGAGAACCGCGAGGCCGGCGTGTACTCCAGCAGCCGGGAGCAAAGAGCAATGGCCTCTGGAGGGGTGCGAGGTTTAAACACCTGAGGAACAAAAAGAGTTTAAGTTAAAATGTCTGCCAAAAATGACAACCATACTAGAAAATGTAACCAACGTAAAGCACTCTGTAGGTAATGTCAAATAACAATCAAAAAACTGATATATACAGTATATTGATATAAAGCACCCAAAAAAGGAAAGATAGCAGATTTACCTTCATGCTAAATTGTAGAACTGTTGTACAACAATATTTATTATCTATTGAAGGTTAGCATGAGTCATGACGCTGCGATGTTCCATTTACATTAAGTACTTTCATTTTAGCGTTAAACGTTTGGTAAATATAGAACCTCAAAAAGAAAGAAAACCCTCTATAGAAAAGTTTGGCATCTAAAAAGAAGTAGAAAGCCATGCGCTTTGTAGTAAATGTTAAAGGGCCACTTCTCTTGGTTTTAAGTGGTTTCTGTACTCTTAAGGTGTCACAAGGTTAATATACTTTCAGAAGGAGGGCACTTAAGCACTTTAACTGGCAGATTTAAATAGACTGTGTGGGCAAAAACACGTCCACATATATTCTCCCTCATTCATGTCATAAGAATCAGAAGTAAAATAATAGTAACAGACAACAACGTTCATACATGTACCTCTCCATGTTAACAGATTTTCTTTCTCGTTCATTCTACATGCCGGACAGTGCAGGCTTGGCGAATATTGACTGCCCTGCTGGTGTTTGTCCTCAGGTATTGACTTACCTTGGTCCATGGATGAGCTTTGATCTGAGGAAACTTGAATTCTGTGTAGTTTGGGTTCATCTCTCGGATTTGTTCCCTTGTTGGGGTTCCTAGGACCTAAGAATAGATGCAGGAGTATGAGCAGTATTCTGTAGACACACAGGCCATGTGGGTGTGTGATTGACTGTAATTATTCTAGCAGTCTTTTATGATACCAAAACATTTACACAAAATAGCACAAAAACACACCCACAAGAACAAACCAGCTTTATATCCTACTGTGACAATCTCCATTGAAAACAGAAATTAAAGTGGCCCTCTGATCAGTTCAGCATCACACAGATACCTAATAAACACTCACCTTGATAATCTCTACGAGCTGGTCCACCCCACTGTCACCGGGGAATATGGGTTGTCCGAGCAGCAGCTCAGCCAGTACGCAGCCTGCTGACCAGATGTCAATGTTTGCCGTGTAGTCTGTGGCACCAAAAATGAGCTCAGGGGCGCGATAATACCGTGAGCAGATATACGACACGTTGGGTTCACCGCGGACCAGCTGCTTGGCGCTGGGGAAACACAAGAAATCAAATTAAACCGTTAAAGATGGGGTCCAAGGGGATGAAAAGTGTGAGTAATATTGAGTAGTATTGTGGAGTAAATGGCTATCAAGAGCTGAAGGGTTTGTTGGTGTTCATCTCCCAACAGACTACAGAAGTTTTTAACCTACCCAGTGTTTAAAGGTCCACCGCGCAAAACAAACTTGGTCGGGGTTAAGAAGTAGGTCTGCCATATTGAATACAGCCCCATAATGCTCTTGGGCTGTTTAAAATAGTTAATTCATGCCTAAACTGTCACACATTATCGGCAATGTCACATACTGAATACCCAATTGGAGAATATATACAGATCGGTTAAATTCTGTTTTTTCTGCACATACAAAATCTCTTTATTTTTTATCTGTTCACGCATCTCACCTGCCAAAGTCACACAGTTTGAGGATGGCAGTTTCTGGGTCGACAAGCAGGTTTTGGGGCTTGATGTCTCTGTGACACACGCCCTGGGAATGGATATAAGCCAGACTGCGAAACAACTGGTACATGTACACCTGGGGAGGTCACAGCATAAGAACACACTGTTAAAAAGGGAAACAAACAGAAAGATAACATGCTTTGTAATAAGAGTTAAGAGTTTCAAGTTGGTCTAAAGATGCCCTCTTGTGAGATGTTAAAGAACAAAGAATTCCAACGACTTGCACAAACATTACATTACTTAGACAACACAGAAATGTCTTGGTAGGAAAAAAGAAAAGGAAATTACCTTCACATATATGATAGGAATGATGCTCTTGGCCTTGTTAAAATGCCTGGCAACCCTGTAGACCGTCTCAGGGACAAAGTCCAGCACCAGGTTGAGATACACTTCATCTTTCTGTACAGCACAGGACAAAAGGGGAGGGAGGGAGGGAGGGAGAGAGAGAGAGGAGCGAGAGAGAGATATCATTGTTTAAAATATGTATGATTGAATATTAGTAAGTAATTTCATAGTTCAAAGAGGCAATGTTGATATAATTTTCATAGCAGTGCACCTCATACAGAATTATTCCACAAGCACAGATAAACTGCCTGCGTGACCATTGATTTACATGTCAAATCTTTTTGTTTTAAAATTAATAAAATGTTTGCAGTAATTTACTCGAACATTAAACTCAGAAGTGTTTCTATATTTGTCAGTCCAAGAAATGCATTGGTTCCTTTTTTTAGGGTTAGGGTATTTCTTTTGACTAATTTTATGTGAATGCATAATTTCTTCTGTTTTACTGTAATCTTCTAAAACTACGGTGCTGTGAGATAAGAGTGCGTGAATATGACCATGCAATACAATTTTTTTTTTTTAGCACAAACAAATGAGAATAAAAAAAATAAAAAAAATAAACATAAGCTGTACCTTCTCTCCACTGGAGTAGAAGAAGTAACGTAGTCGGACAATGTTGCAGTGGTCCAGCTTCCTCATGATCTGAAGTTCCCGATTCTGCAAAGACAAGAAAATACATGAGAGAAGGAGGAATATCAAGAAAACAAACCAAGCATGACAAGAACTTTAAAAGACAGGGAAACTTTACATGTATAGAATGAACACCAGGCACGTTCATATCAAGACCTACCTTACTGTTTTAAGAATGATTGTGTAACAAAAAAACATGTGGGAGACAAGGTCTGACCCCAGAGCAGATGAAAGGAAACTGAGAACATGTGAGAATATGTGAAGAAATTAGTATATTACCTTGAACCTCTTATCCTGCAGAACCTTTTTAATGGCCACCATCTCTTGGCTGTCGATGAGGCGAGCTTGATACACCACACCAAACGACCCATTGCCAATCACCTGTTTTCACAAAGGAGGAAACCGTCAGACTCTGGACTAAAGAAATCAACGAGAGCTTATCGGGTGAAGTGCAAATACAGACATCATTTATAAGGCTGTTGTTTCTGATATCAGCAGTCAGTCCAGCTACAACAACAGAGGGTTCAAATTGTAAGTTGAGTAAACAATTTCAAATGACCTCTGTCACAACTAGGTCAGCGGAAAATTGTGATATTGGTTGTTGGGGGAAGAGTCCAGGGGGAGATGGCTCATGAGCTTATCTGGTGCTCCAGAGGCAGTGTCTGCATCGCCTTGGCCACCAGGTTGATGGTGTTCGTCTCTTTCAAGAAAGTTTAATATTTTTCACTGTATTGTTTTTTTTTTTGTCAGACAGTTTGGTTCTTTAAGAGTGATGTGATGCAACTCCTTTTGCTACAACTGAAGTGAATAATGCAAGGTCTTTGAAAGATAAACAATCTACAGAATTAACAGAATAATAACATCACAACATTCAGAAATGCAATACTTGAACTGCACATGATGAAGGACATTATTTCAACTGTAACTATATTAAATGTATATGTATTTATTCATTTTAAGAAAAAAAATTAATGCAATCAATAATTCCTCGTCATTCAGGCAACCCCCCCAAGCCATAAAATAAGTGCTGTGAAATTATAACAAATATGGCAATTATGCACACTAATAGATGATTGTGATCACAGTTTTATCCTCAGGATTCTCAAAACTATATTACAACAGAAATATTTCAGTAGTAGGAAAACTTGAAAACCTTCAACTGCAGCAGACATGGGAAAAGTGTCAATATTTCTAAAAAGCTAGTATAATAAGACCATTACCTTTGAGATAAAGATTGTGATAAATGTATGTTAGCAATTGCATACTACAAAAGTGGCATTAAAGTGCTTATATTATGCTCATTTTCAGGTTCATAATTGTATTTAGAGGTTGTACCAGAATAGGTTTATGTGGTTTAATTTTCAGAAAACACCATATTTTTGTTGTACTGCACATTGCTGAAGCTCCTCTTTTCACCCTGTGTGTTGAGCTCTCTGTTTTAGCTACAGAGTGAGACATCTCACTTCTGTTCCATCTTTGTTGGGAGTCGCACATGCGCAGTAAGTACTGCTAGCTAGTCAGTTGCAGAGTATGAGGGCGTGCCATGCTAGCAGCTAGGCGATCATTGTAACGTTTGTCTCTGAAGTAAAGGCTGGACTACAACAGAGCTGTTTGGAGCAGTTTGTGAACAGTGTTTTCTGTTGGAGATGGCAAGTCCCTTTGGGGTGGACTTTGGGCTTTTTCACTTTGTAAACCTATAACGTGCACAGAAAATATATATGACACAATAAAGGAAAGGGGAAAAGCCAAAAAGCATAATATGAGCACTTCAAGTAATCTTAGAAGTGAAGAAAAAAACAAACAAACACCAGAAGGACCTGCAAAAGGTACGAATACGTCTGAACACAATCTCATCTCATGTAGTTTCATTAGCCTCGAACTGACACAATTACATCATATTTTCAGATCCGAGACAAGATAGCTAACTGAAAGTAGGCAATAAAGTTAGCATTGAAAGTCATAAATCTTAGCAGCTGCCAAAGTAATTACGGAGCCACTGGTATTGATCAACAACCTTATCAACTTCAGGCAAATATATTGCAGTCATTTTGTGTAATGAGGTGATAAAAGTCTTAGTTACAGTAGTAGATGAGGTGATAAAAGTTGTACTTCTGTCTACATATAAAGGACAGAGCTCCTTCTGATGACACTGTGAGGTATTTGTTTTACTTCCTGGCTCACCTTGATGTCAGTGTAAGAGACTTCCTGTGGGCGGTCCGGTCCCTGACCTGGCGTGGCCACGACTGTTGTCACCTTCCCGCTGTCTCCTAGGAAACAAACAGGAACAGGGTCAATATGAGGCCAGGGCATATAACAATATAATGTTATGATTCAGAACATGTTGCTGTACCTTCGAGTAAACGCAGGTAATCTCTTAATTGCTTTATTGTGCTAAAACTTGTGAAGTTATAAAAAGGATTAAAGATGGCTGTGGTCCCTCTGGCTCTTTTCTACAAGAGGTAATGATATGAAACGGCTTCGCAACGTAACCAAAACAACACTCCTGACGTTCAATGCAGTACACCTGCTGCTGCCAGCCTGAACATCTGGGCCGACTCTCTGCTGGTCGTCTGAATATTTAGGTTAATGACAGCCTAGTGAATGGATGTCAACTTTATGAAGCCTCCAAGGAAGTAGAAAGAAATGGCAGAGTTCATATTCAAGACACTGTGACTAATTAAACTGGGCATGAACCCAAAAATAGGCCAACCACTTTCTTTGTCCTGATAAACTGTTTTAATAAGTACCATACAATATATTTTTTTTTTATCATAAGCAAAAATATCAGGTATAATACCTTGTAGCGTGTACCTTTTTAACATCTATTTTTACTTCAGATACAAAGGAAGCATTTCACAAGTTGAAAAATCCTGCCTTGAAAAAGGAGTTTTTTCTTGGTTGTTTAATAAGTCTTCAAAATGGACTTCATATATATATATATATATATATATATATATATATATATATATATATATATATATATATATATATATATATATATATATGCCATTATCTCAAGTGTGGTCAAAACTGTCTGTGCCCCAATACAATTCACTGCAGTAGAGGATGATATACCAGCGTCAGGCTCCAAAGTAGTTTAGTCGACTTCAGCACCAGAGCCGAGTGTCAGTCAGCAGACACGAGGACAGACACGTCTTCTCGACTGATGACACGACTGATCGACTTTTTAGGGGTCAGCCCTCTTGTGTTAACTATACAGGTCAGCTCATGCTTATTGTCTCAACATTCAGTGGGAAAGCCCAAAGCCATAGTGGTTTTCTCTGTCATAACCTTTTCAGTCTATAAGCCGCATTTTAGTTTATGTGGTTGTTTTTTGGCAATAGCTTCTTGGGCTTACTAAACACACATTAAACTAAATAGAAAAAGATAGTACAGGGTGCCCAGGCAGACTGAACAGCAACATCCTGTGTTTTAGTTTGGCCTTCAGTTGCATTGCCATTTCTGCTGGTTAAATACATGGGAAAAAACTAAATGTAGACTATTGGTAGGCTATGGTGGTGACAGGCTATCTGTAGCAATTTTAGAAATTCAAAAGTCCAAAAGGTAAAATTCTGAATTTTATTGAGAAAACATACATGTGTTTGCAGATTACATTTCACTGTTAAAACATGTAAAACAATCAAATAGTTAAAGTTGTAGTTAAAGTGGCAGTTGAAATACAATTAAAGAAGTTGAACTGGCAGTTAAAATGGAAGTGCTAAAGAGAAGTCAGAGTAAATTGTATGAGAAGCTGAAGTTGTAGATCAATAAATTATCTATATCTATGTCTTTTTGTTGCCGTTTGTTGCTGACCTGAGGTTAAAGTGTCAAAACACAAGGAGAAAGATGAAAAGAGTTGAAATGTCAGTTGACTTACAAGAGATGAAAGCACAGAAATTCAGGTTAATTCAAGTTTTTTTGCTCAACCTGCCACCTTGCACATCAGCAGGTTTATTTCTGTCATGTCAACACAGTACAGTAGTATTAAAAGAATGTATAGCCAGTTCAGATTTAATTTTTTGTCTGCTACTTTAATAATGGAGCAAACTTTTGTCATCTAGTTGTCATTGTGCTGTATCACTGTCACCCTAACCACGTCTACATACGTAATTCTTTGTTTACCAAACAAGACAATGCACTTATTGATATGGCCCTCTTTCAGCCAGAACTGCACGTCCTTGTGTTCTTGTACGTCCATATACAGGCCCACACAGTAAACTGTCCTCAGCCATAAAAGTGTAGAGGTCATCCAATTGGCACGCTGGCGATATCTGTTACAGCTGAAACTGTGAGGTCTGCAGAGGGACCGGGTCACTGGGTTCTGTTGATGACTAGATTCATGAATACACACTCATAGGGGGCTCCAGGTTAAAAGTAGGACATATGTAATGCCAACTGTCCATGTTGCTTCTCCTCTTACATTTCTCTTGCTGACGCATCAGTCAGTAAAGCCGGAAATATCAGGGCTCTTTTTTTATGCTGCCATTCATTTTTTTTTTTTTACAGTATGAAAAACAACTTCCACAAGCTTGAAACTTTCTCGAGGTCAATAATCTATCATAATAAATAGCAATACCTTACTCTGGCCTTATCAGTATGTCCGTTTTATCATTGTTTCATTGTGTCTGAGTTCAGTGTTTGTGTGACACTCTGCTTCCTGTCATTCACAGAAGGAAACTCAAGTCTCCAGGAGAAAATAATCCCTTAGAAACATGCTATTTTTCATACTTTTTCACATCCATACCAATTTCTAGCGAGGTTTGACACTGCAAAGCCTGTTTAAAAAAACAACAACTGGAAACAGGTAAGAAGCACATGACCCACCATGGAACTATACAAACTATTCTGATGAATGCGTTAACCAGCAGATGTTAATGTCTTGTCTTCATACACAAATAACACACTGTGCTTACATGGACTCCACATCTTAAAGCAAAGTAGCTTCAAGAGAATTACGTTTACCTTATTAATATGCAGTTTAATGCAGCAAGCAATCTTCCAAAAATCAAACCAGGCCATCTAGTCTATAGGGAGAACTTTTGGTGTAAGTTTGAGGTTCCTATCACGTACCTATTGTTTTAGAGTTATTGTGCTCATGTGACGGTCAACCACAAAAACAGAATTAACACATCGTCCACTTCCCAGTGGATCGTGATTATGTCTTTCAGTAAACTGTAAATTCAATTTACATAAAGCAATTGTGGACAAAAATAATCTTGTGATCATACCACCATTTCCCAGTGTTGGTCATATGATTTTATTTGAGTAATAGCTGCGTCTGTAGGGTTTCAAAGACATAACCACGGTGTTCTGTTAAAGGGAAAATCAACCCTCCAACAATTGTTTTTCTGCAATATTTTATAGGTAAATTTAATTGTGAATTTGAACATTTCTCATTAAGCAGGAGAGCGAAGGAACAGACTGTGGTGAAGATGTCACCCAGGGACAAATCCTGGAGCTGCTCCACAGTGAATAACGGAACAACCGTTTGGAGGCTGTCACAGCAGCCGTGGCAATATACTGCGATATAGGGAAGTTTTCTGATTTACTGCGATGAGCCTTCTTTTAAAATCAAAAAAATGACGACGACACCTGAGGAAGACCACATTTTTGTCGAAACGTTGTGTGCCTGATTCTGCACTATTAAATATTTTCTCGGAGCATTTAACTGTTGTGCAGACTTTACCTTATTTGAACCTTCTTTTTAAATCCCATTGGGTGTAATATATTAACAAAATACAAAAACTCTTTGAACACACAAAAGTGTGACCTAATGAAATCATTAATTTCCTAGTTGATATGACATTTTCTAAGAAATTGGCAAATATTTCAGTGGAAAATTATCTATATCAGGAAAAATGCCATCACATTGAAATAGTTCATTAAGTGTCTTTCCAGTACAGTGGCATCTCTTCAATCTATCACTGACGATACAAGTCTGGGCTTGTCAGTTTCTCCTTTAGACATTTGCACCAGTTGCTATGAAGTGTCAGACACTGTATATCTACTGGGTCTACCCGTTGCTACCAACTACTTCAACAAGTAAGCAGTTGGGTAACAAACATATTACTAAATGTACCTGCTAATCTTGCTCGTAAAGCGGCTGATCAGTAGTCTTATCTTTTTGTTTAGGTTCACATTGTGTAACTATTTCTATGTTTAATCCCTAAAGTTCACTTTCAGACTAGAAGTAACAAGATACAACATTCTGGAGCAAAAGACTAGATTTACAGTATGAGTATTTAAAAGAAATAACAGAGCTACTTAATGGAAACCCACATTTCGTCATCAAACATCCTCCACTGTTGTTCATAATGACAGATCACTGGTTGGTATGGCAACACAACATCCTTAATATTCCATGTCCAAGTATAATTTTACCAGTAATTCAAAATGCCAAATCTCATCATTGTGTCTCACAAATATCTGGCTAACTGGGTTAATCCTGCCTCTTAAAATAGCCCCACGTCTCCCAAACCTGACAACGTATCCATCAATCATCCAAAAAGGGTCTCTTTACCAGCTGAAGGCAACATTTGAGGCATTAAAGGGGGCGCTATGCAGTTTTGGCAATTTCTTCGCCGTTTTCTCGCAGGTTTCTCTATAGAGCGCCCCCTACAGCTCCGGAATAGATATTTGGCAACACTGTGTAAAAACTTGCTAGGTCAGTCTGCCATTTCCTCTTCCTCTGTTCCTCCGACAATGCTTTCCTAACTTTCTGCTTCTTTTTCAGCCATGACGACAGTGTGAAAAACTCCATCGCTACCAGCCGGTTCCTGGAGAGGGGCATGTTATGTGTGCAGTGCCTAAAGCAATTTGTTACATCGTGAGACCAGATATCACGCGATACTTCCTGACGCTGAGGCCAGCGCCCGCCGGCCAAGAGTTGCAAGGGTGGTTTTTCCGCTCAGAGCCGCTAGGGGTAGGCGAGACGACCACCATTCAACCCGAAAAAAAGTCATATAACCATTCCAATGACTCCAAAGCTGTTAAGGTAAATTAAGCTAAAAGAAACTGCATAGTTCCCCTTTAAGCGCCTCAAGGAGAGTTAGAAAAACAGGGTTACACTGCTTTGAACTGGAGATGACCTCCCATTTGGGCTTTAATATCAAAGTCTGACACCACAGCCTGCTAATGGATGATAAGGTTTGGATTAACACACACACACACACACACACACACACACACACACACACACACACACACACACACACACACACACACACACACACCATCACTATGGCGATAAAGAGGCATACTATAACTCCATATCAGACCGAGAAAACCTATTACTTGGCAGCCCAGCAGAAAATCCAGCTTTTGTGCTGGATATGCGTCACTTGCATCCTCCAGGCGTCGGCCACCTGCTGCTAAGGTTTTGCCCCACAGGTGACCTTGGTGAAAAGGCAACTTTCCGCCCTGACCCTTCTCCAGGCGAGCCAGGCTGACATCCAATGCCGCACTCTCAACGACACTCAAAAAAAGAACCCTGACTGCAACACTCAAGCTCGGGTATTTGGGTCTAGCTTGGCCACAAAGAACAAGAGAGCCCCGTTTTACTGCTCACTCACAGTCTCACACTGACCACAGTGAATTCATTCAAAACCCCAGCTTGCAATTTAAAATTTGTAAATCATAATCTTATCATATTATATTATTATATTGTATACTATATATGGCATTACACTGGGTTATAGTGATGACGAGCCAACTGCTTAGTTTGACATCAGTAAGGCTGGATACATCCATCGGTCGTACGTTAGCTAGTAACACACAAAACAAGTGGCTAACGTTAGCAGGCTAGCTAGTTAGCATGCTAGCAAGTTGGTTAACACTACACGGGGGCAACTGCGACTTTTCACCGGGTTGTGACACATAACACTGGCAGTTTTTTTTTAGGTGAAAGCACAGAATATAAATTATTGGATAGACAGACTCCGACAAAGTCTAATTAGAACTTACTGGCCAGCTTAAGGTTCGAGCATCCCGACGAGCTGCTGCCGGAGGCCTGCGGGACCCCGGACTTTCCTGTGCTGCTCCCCACGGCAGCGGCTGATCCGGTGGACGCAGCGGCAGTTCCTGGAACACCTGGCGGCTCAGCAAACGAGCTGGTCCTGGGCCGCCCGCTGCCGCTCATATCTCTGTGCAGGGGTCAGGGTTGTGTTTTCACTATTTTCAGCCAAGCGACTATTAATTATGAAAACCCGGCAGCAAAAAATCGTGGAAAGACACACCAAGAAATACCGCTCCCGTTGCC